>JAFBJW010000083.1:1196103-1707006 GCA_016785235.1 Pseudorhombus dupliciocellatus
ACACACACACACACTAAAGGTTGCTGTTTTCAGATGTGAGAGTCTTTAAACACAAGGTGGACGTCCTCCACAGTGGAGACGGTGGAAGGGACACGTGGCGGCGGCGGCGCTAACAGAAACACGTTCGTCTTCCAGGAATCATCGAGTCACAATTAAACCTCGAGAAGGAGCAGAGGCAGAAACGATTCATTAAAGCAGAGAAGGAGAATCCTGAAAAGCTTGGGCGCTCGTCCTTCATCTCCCTGAGTGTTGCTGGGCGGTTGCAGCGTCTTGCGTTAGAAAAGCAGCCGCAACAATGGAGGAGGATAGACTGAGGACGGTCTTGTGTCTTTGAGGACGAGCGTCTTTTCTCTGCTGCGGCTCGTGTGTTGCTGCTCATTTAGTCGCTGCCTCTCAGGGCTCCGTGGTCAAACATTCACTGCTGATGGAGGAGATCGTTATTTCTACTCTTCTGTGTCTCGGTCACATCCCACTGAAGAATCTGAGCTCTTTGTGTCCTTCAGTCCTTTCTCCTTCTCCTTATTATGTCCCTGTCCTCCTGAGCACATTCATGTGCAGTTTCCCTTCTCAGAAACAATCGTGAGATTCTCGTCTCTCAGCATCTGATGAGTCATGATGAGTCTTTCTCTGTTCAGCTTTGTTCCGTTAAAAACCAACATCCTCGCCGCAACTCGAGCCGAAGCAATTAGAGCTTCATTTCAACAACAATTAAGATAAATGAATAATAAATGATACGATAATTGAATCATTAAACTAAACAGAACGAGTCTCGGTTTCTCCTCCGAGCGTTCCTGTGTTTCTGCTCTGGACTGACGAGCAGCTGTAACAGGGCGGAGTCGGACACAAACCTTCCGTGAGTCCCTCCCGTCTTCAAATCTTTAAAAGACTCAAACACAGAAGGAGTGAGTTAAGTAAGACACTGAGGCTGTGGAGAAATGAACCGTCACCCTCTCTCCCTGGGAACAGTTTCAGGTAATAAGTTCTGCTCAGAGCCTCAGAATCCACCCGGAGAGAGCACTTCGTTATTCAGCGGCGGCTCGTCACAGTCTCACGTGATTAACTGAAAACAATGCAGCACCACGGCTCACACGCACCGGCTCTGATCTGCCTCTAAAATCATCAGGTCTGAGCCACATCATAAGGATCCGATCGATTTCTTTCAAGGGAAGAAAACTTTACACTAACCCCTGCAATATTTAAATCAAAGTACGGACAACGGTGAAGAAAACAAACCGGAGTTAAGATCCAAAAGGAGGAATTATTCCTTATCATGGTTCAGAGGAGAGTCTGAACTAAAGGTTCCAGCAGGGATGGAGACCAACAGGCGATCAATGAATCCATAGAGTGAGAGAGAAAGAGAGAGAGAGAGGCAGTGGGATAAGAAAATGGAGAACACTCCGATGAAGATTACGAACAGTGTCGATACCTTCCAGAACAACAGCAGCTGCTTGTCCATAAACAGCAGAGCTGTGACATCTCTGAGTGCATCATATCCAAATTGTTTCCCAGCTGTATCTGCACAGGGAGACACAATCTGATTTAAAATCCTCTGAGGCGAATCGCAGACTCTTATCGTCTCCGACTAAACAGGACAAATGTCTCTCCCCGGGGTTTATGGCTGCTTCCACTGACACAGCCAGATGCACAGGCCAAGTCTGATTCCACTGTTTATCCACAGTCGGCGCACCAATCAGTCGTCTCCATGTTACCCTCCAGGGCTTTGATTGGTTTAAAGGAGCACATTTGTTGGACATGACGACGATCTGACTTCAGGGTTTACCTGTCCCGCTGATGGGATCTCTCTCTCTCTCTCAACTTCAATAATCTGAAGATTCATCTGTTTGAGACGGAGGAGTCGTCTCACTTTAACTGAACCAGGGGGACATTCTTTCCTGTTTTCCTTCTCACCAGATTAACCAGAAACACTGGTATGAATAATGACCCTAATCTGTGTGTTGTTCAGGGAGTGAAAGATTTTTGCTTTTCCAATCTGAGCCCGTCCATGAGAACAAAAAGAAATTGCCCTGTCAAGGCAAATTGTTCTGTCAAGTCATTGGAACCACACACACACACACACACCATCAATACCCCCTGCCCACCCCCTACACCCCGCCACCCCCACTCCCCCGGATAATTGGATTTGAAATTCGAAAAAAACAACAAATTGATTATCAAGGCCATTAGCAGGCATGCTGCGAGCCGATTGGCTGCTGGGAGATGAAGCAGGAATCTGCATGTGAGCGACCACAGGCGTCACACGTGGTTAAACTAATCCACGGGTTCACCAAGCTCGGATAAAAGACACCACTCTGCAGAGTGTGTGTGTGTGGAAACTATCCCTAACCAGTGGACACCTTCTCCTCAGCTCTTTACTTCTGGAAATGGTGGAACAGGAAGAACATACCTGTACGGCCTCGTCAGAACCAGAAGGCTCCTGGAGCTCATTACCTCCCCGGCAGCTGGGTCTTTGGGCCTAATTGACTTTGCAGGAAGTCAGAAAAGTTGTGCGGAAACAATAACCCAGCCGTTAACTTTTGATATTGATTTGTTCTCTCAAACAATTTGGAGATCCATTTTAATCTGCTTGTTACCAGCCTTGGGGAAATAAATTATAGAGCAGTTCACAGCAACTTCATAAATTCACCGCCAAGTCCTCGCCACACTTATTTACTGACGAGACAAAAACAAAAATAATCATTTAGTCTTATTTTTCATGCAGAGCATAATTAAGTTTCACACACTCAAACAAACAACTGACTCCAAGACTCTGGAAGCCGGAGGACCCACCCCGCCCACCGGAGGCTGGACGCCACAGGACGGGTGTGTTCAGTGGCTCTGACTGACGGGCCGAGGACCGAGGTCACACCCAGGCATCGACCAGCCGTCATCCTCTGATCAGTGTGTGTGACATGCCGGTCAACAGTGTGCACCTGACTGTATGCAGTGGGGGGCGTGGCCAGTGAACTGACCAATGACATGTGAAGCTGGATGATGAGTGAGGAAGACGAGGAGAGAAAAGAAGGAGTAAGAGAGGAAACAATAGATTCTAAATGAACCAGTGTCTATAATGGAGAAAACACACACACACACACACACACACACTGATAAGCTCACTGAGTCAATCATTCAGAAAATAATTAAATCCAATAAAGCAGAACAGAGTGAATTAAAAAATAAAACAAGCAGAGGCTGACAAGGGCGACAGGACGATAACCACAATAAAATGATAACAATTATTATTTACAATATGAAAATGATAAACCTGCTCCCGCTCGACATGGTCGGACGGGAGTCTAACGTTTATCATGGGTTCTTTAAACTTGTGAATAAATAGTGAACCTTGTCAGGTTTGTGGTGCAATGATAAAAAAAAAAAAAGAAGATGAGAACAAATGACAATGAAGAGAATTTGAACTAATATTAACAAGTGTGACAGCAGGAGGATTATTTACTAGAAAATGGGAGAAATTAATGCAGTGAGCGACGGAGCTGATCCAGGAGAGAGAGACAGAGAGAGAGAGAGAAGTAGTCGACTAATAAAGAGAAAGAACTGAGGCGCTGAGATAAGAGGAAGAGGAGGAGGAAGATAAGCGGAGGAGGGCAGCGTGGACGAGAGAGGCCAAGAACAAAGGACTCATTTAAAGAGCTGCGAGCAGGAAAGCTCGAGGGTCCGACGCCGACAAGTTCAACGGCAATCAGTTTTTAAAAATAAAAAAGTGAGTGACGGACGATTCATCACTTTAAGCCGCGCGCTTCTATTTCCGTCGCAGGAGTTTCAATAAATATTCAGCAGCTTTGTTCTGACACCAGATATCAGCTGTTTGAAATGGTAAACGACAGAAGACACAGAGTGAGAGAGAGAGAGAGAGAGAGAGAAAGAGAGAGAGCATTTGGTTCAGATGAATAGTATCATCCCTCGTTCCACAGGGAGAAAGAAACTCGACCCAGTTTCAAATTTGACACGATCAGTGAAAATGAGCTCAATTAAGATTAAAGTCGAGAAACTGAGAAACAACAATCTGACAAAACTAGTCAGTGACTGGTCAGACTGGAACCTGTGGCTCCCGCTCCCTGATTGGACGACCGAAGAGCAAACCTCTGGAGGGAGGAGGAGCCACAGCTGCCCAGATGTGACTTCGACGTCGCCCTCGAGCGGCGACGCTCGGATCAGCGGCCTGATTCTCTTCATCGGACGCGGCGCCTGTGATCAGATTTCTTGAACCTCTCAGGCTTCATCTACTTTCGCTGCACATCCAATAAAAGAGAAGCGAAATGTTTCATCCCTGTGGAAAAAGCTTTTTCTTTGATTCTCTTTTCTCCGACTTGAATTGTTGGGGTAAAAAAAAGCCACTTTAAAAAGGCGATATCTGACAGTTTGTTTTCCTGCTTCAAACCTCTGGAAACTGAAGACACTCAGGAACAGAACGCACTCTCCTTAAGTTGTGGATTTTTTCTTTTTTGGCAGATAACGAGATGTCGGAATCAGAAATATAAATGCTGCCAATAAAGGTGTGGAGATTAGAGCTGTGGGAACACGCGGCGGCGAGGGAGCGTTATTAAAGATGAATGGGCCCCCGGTGTTGAGTGACAGCGGCGTGCAAGCTCCCAGCAGGCCCGGCGTGAATGTGATTATCCTGGGATAACGCCGTTTGCTCTTAGAGCGGGCGCGACCATCTCAGTGGAGAAGGATTAGATTTAATTAGCCTCTTGCTTCGACTCTGACTCAAACATGCATCCAAGGAGCTCACACGCGCACGCGCACACACACACATATATACATACACACACACACACACACACACACACACACACACAGCAGTGACAAACTTCATGTCAACATTTAAAATGTTCATACATGACTGAGAATCAAAACTCAGCGAGAGAGAGAGTGACAGCGCCATCCAGTCAGCAGGGAGGCTATTTATAGAACACACACACACACTCCGCAGTAATAATATGATCAAGTGCATTACATCAAATCCCGTTAATGCTCCTCACAAAGAGGGGGGGGGGGTAGTGTTGTTGCTGTGACGGCTCAACAGCGGTTTTCTAACAACAAACACACGTGTTGATATTTTTCTCTGCGATGGAAACAGATCCTCGGGACCAGAGCGGGAGGCGGGGCTTACCTCTTCATCAAAGATGAAAGGAACACAAGGTGGGTGCACGCACACACACACACACACACAATAGCATCAGAGCACCCACCTCCGCACAGCAGCTTCTACTTCACTTTGAAGACAAAACTGATGATGCTTGAATGTTTTATTCAAGAGTCAGGAGTGTGTGTGTGTGTGTGTGTGTGTGTGTGTATTTTTAGACTTCATTGTGATTCAGTTCGCCACACAGACCTTAAGCAGCCAGTCACCGATCTCATGTGCTCCTCGGAGAGCTCCATGTGTTCACGTGACCTGAGAGAAGGAGCGAGAGACGCGTGACGCTCCTTCAGCCTGAGAGGAGGCCAGGGAGGCACAGTGGAGGTTACTCCTCGCGTGTTCTCGGATGTGCAGCCCCCACACGTCTCCTCGAACAATCCGTCATCAGGAGCAACGAGCAGCTGCGGCTCATTCTAACTCTGTATTGGATCTAATGAGTGAAGTGTGGGGCGTCTTCTCGGGCGCCTGCGTTCTCCTGACGTGACGGAGACGATCAGGCCCGACATCAGAGACACCTGCAGCTCGTCCAGTCCAGAAACAAAGGACGAATCCCGGTGAGTGAATACTGTCTCGCGCTGAGGCAGTTTTTACAGCAGCGCCGACGATGAAGACTTCAGCCCTGTGAATTCAAATTAAACCAGCAGTCCAGGGAAGGTTTAGGTCTAGTTTCGTATCAGACTGACAAAAATCTGAAACTGTCCAAATCTGAAAAGACATGGAGACGTGAACGCCGAAGAAATGAAACGGAGAGAAGAAGAGGATCAAGATGAAAAGAGCAGTGAAGCTACTCTCCTCCTCCTCCTTATCGACGGACGACCAGCAGGCTGCTCCTCAACAGGCCGAGTTCAGACGCTGTGAAATCACGACTCCCCTGACACGCGTGTGCCAGTGGACATGTCATCTGAGACGAGAGACGTATGTCCTCCACGTGAACTCTTCCTCCTCCGCTGGAAACTCAGGTCAGCTGTCAACTCTGATAAAGCTTTCTGAATAATTTCAAACTGAAAAATGACCTGGTGTGTCGTTCACTCACAGGACGAGCAGCAGCAGCAGCAGCAGCAGTGTGGGAGGAGCCACTGAGGCTTGTGCTGTGACATCACATCACCAGAAGAGGAGTCACACGTGCCGATCAACAACCACAGGACGATCGGGCGACAGGGCGCGTTCGTTTCGTGCATCTGAAAGCTCAGAGGGAACCCACACACACACACACACACACACAGAGCGACGGCAGGAGGAGTAATGGAGCGCTCCCTGTGGAGGAGCGACACGCCTCCTGGTTATTAGAGCTCATAAATCCAAAGATAAACATGCAGCTGCAGTAATGATGATCTCTCAGAGCGAGCTGCCGCTCGGCCGTGACGACACTCGACACATTCAAGTTCCTGTCGAGCAGGGAAGTTTATCAGAGCCGAGGAGACAAGCGACA
This sequence comes from Pseudorhombus dupliciocellatus, assembly GCA_016785235.1. Lineage (NCBI taxonomy): Eukaryota > Metazoa > Chordata > Actinopteri > Pleuronectiformes > Paralichthyidae > Pseudorhombus > Pseudorhombus dupliciocellatus. The sequence goes on from JAFBJW010000083.1 coordinate 1,202,688, forward strand.
CGAGCTGTCCTCTCTCCAGCCAGTGAGGACAACCTCCTAAACGTCTCTAAACGTCACTCACACGCTGAGACCGGGTCCGACTGGGCTGGAGACGCTGGTTCACGCTCGGCCTCGTCTTCCTCTGAGGCTGAAAACCACGGAGCGCCGGTCTCTGTGTTTTAGTCCTGCGCAGCCACAACACACGTCCCCGAGGACGACTTAGAGCGTCTGACAGCATCTTGACCTCAGCTCGCCTCACTTTGAGTTTCTCCCTGAACAGCTCTCCAGCAGACAGACTGTTCGGGGACAGAGGGAGCGTGACGGAGGGAGAGAGAGGAGAGAGATGGTAACAGAGATATGAATTATATCTGTGATGGGCCTTTGTTGGCGCTCTGCTGCTGCAGATGTTTCTGCATCTCTACCCCACATGAAGCCAAACTACAGGAAACACGGCTCACGGCTCATCTGTATTCTGCCCGCCCCCTCCTCCTCTGACCCGCCCTGCAGGACGTTCTGCTGACTCGGAGGACGGCCTCCAGGAGCAGCTGCTTCTTCTGATCGGCACGTTCAACACATCGTGGTAAAAACACACACACTGACCTGCGTTCTGCAGTTCAGGTTTTAAAGGGACGTGTTGTTGTTTTCAAAAATAACTGTTCGACCGCACATTCACCGACCAACGTCCACTGTGACTGAAGACGAGAGGACAACACAGCCTGCAGCCAAACACAGCCGCCGTGTGCACACATCGTATTTTCTCTCAGCACACACACACTCTCACACACACACACACACACACACACACACACAGCTATAATATCCAGTTCCATCAGGCTGCAGCAGGAATCAACACCGACTTCTATCAAACAACCCTCGAGAGTCAAATAAAAGCTGCTTGTCTTTCTCCAAGTGGCAAATGAGTGTGTGTGCGTTGCATAAGAATGAGATTTAGAATAAAAAAAAACCAAAAACAAAGTGACGTTAAACTGAAGACGATGACAACATGAGGTGTGAGGTTACGATCAGGGAGGAGCACCTGCAGGTTTACGGCTGGAATAAGCAGGTGAGAAGAAAACTCCATCAAAGTTTATGTGCGGTGTTTTCACGCCGAGTGGTTTCACTGACCCCGGACTTGAACACAACATCTGTGTTTTGTCTCTTTATGGACGGTAAGTAGCCATCACCTCGCTCCGTTACCCACGGCGGCACCTGCATCCTGCTCCTGGTGCCCGGGGTTTGAACCGGCGCGCCGTCCTCCACCCGTCCTGCTGGGACGAAGTTTTGGTTTCAAACATGGAGGGTGGATCTCCTTCAGACGTCCACAGGCTCCATGTGATGTCAAAGGTTTCCCTGACGCACACACTGAGTGCAGATAAAACCCAGAGGTGCGTTGGTCTGCTGAAGTGTGTCCGCTGACCTCAGGTCAGTGCTTACCGCAGCGCGCGGCTGTTAGAAGTCATTCAGGTGTAAATCTGTTAATTACACAATAGAAAACCTCTCTGGGAGTGTGCCGAAGAGAAAGAGCAAACTGGGAGAAAAATGAAAGCACTTCCTCCTCCAGTCCGGAGGATGACCTTTAGATAAATAAATTCATGAGTGGTGCGATTGTCTTCTTCGAGCCGCCGGAAACCAGAAAAGGTCCAATTTCCCAGAGAGTTTCACAACAGTGAGCTGTCATTAGGACACAGGTGGAGGAGCCATTAGCTGCTCTGCCTTCGGACTGGGACCACAAGAGCGAGAGAGAGAGATGTCTCAGAGACAGTGTCCCTCTGGTGGCTGTTTAAACATCCTCGATTAAAGCCTGAACCCTGTTGTCTACTATAAAAAAATCTGTCCGTCTCATGAGACCGATCCTTCAGCCACGAACAATATGTGTCCCCCATCTTTGAGAGTTAACCAGCCGACGCTCCACGGTGTCCCACACAAGACACTGTGAGTTGCCTGTCAATCATGTTTGTTCTGATGAGCAGGGGCAGTGGTGGTTAAGCCCGGGACACCGTCCAAAGTCCAGTGACAGGGAATCAGAGCGTCAAGGAAATCAAAGAGACGCCAGGAGACAGCAGAGGACGACAACCCCAGCGCGAGCTGCAAGTGACTGTCCAATCACAGCAGAGCGGAGCAATGGTTCTGAACATTAATCAAATTGTCCGACTCGTTAAACTGATTCGTCTTTTCGTGTGGACCATGAAACGGACTAAAAATACCAGGACGTGGCTTCGTGAGCAGGGAGACATGAGGAGGAGTGAACCTGGAACAAGTTTGAACTTCACGAGCGGAGACAGAATCTGTCCTCTACACGAGGCTCCTGGAGGACAGCTCCTCTGTGCTCGTCTTTATGGAGCGACCCACACAGTCTGAATATAAATGGAATTGTGCGGACGCCATGAGAAGTGTATTATGGGCCGTCCTTCAGAGGAAATGAGAATCTCCGGCTTTTAGAAATCCCGACGACTGCCTTTAAAACCGCCGGGACATGAAAACGGATGCACTTCTGCTCCTTTCAGAGGAGAACGGCGACTGAAGGAGGAGGAGGAGGTTCAGTTGAAACGCTCGTGGAGAACTACCGGGCGTCATTATGGAGGAGATCTGAAACGGAACGCCTCCGCCATTACTGTTCGCTCCCCCCTGCTCCCTCCTCCCTGCCCTCGTTCCTCATTAATAACGACAGCATCTCACTTTCCATAACCTCAGCCCTGGGCAGCGTGGCTCTGACAGAGATACACGCCACTCTGATCCGTGGAGGTTAATTGAGGTGTCGTGATGGAGCGCTGAGCTGTGACTGCCACCGTCACCCCCCCGGGCGTCAGGGACGAGCTCGGCCGGTGGCTCGGCCTCTCTGCAGCTGAGAACCCGGACGTGGAGATAGACTGTTGTTGTTTGTTCTGTTTCAGTGACTCACGGTGAGGAGGAGGAGTCAGGAGACGCAGCAACAGCTCCCAGATCTACCGACATGTATTCCATCGTCATGTCTACTTTTCCATCTTCGCAACCGAGGACGTTAGAGACGAAGCCGTTGTGTAAGGGGGCGTGTTTCTGTGCCTGAGCCCGTGTGTGAATACAGAACCATGCTCAGCGTGCATTCAGGAGAGGAACGCTATGTGTGTGATACTCAAGGCTGGGTTAGAGTCTATCTAGAGTATCTCTCTCTCTCACACACACACACACACACACACACACACACACACACAGTAACATACTCACCCCTCTCTCTCCTCACCCTTTATCCAATCACACTTAAGTGTGATGATGTTGTCCATTAGCATTGACTGGCTTTGCTGACGCTAGCAGAAAAATGGTGGCAGCCCCCTCTGTGTGTGTGTGTGTGTGTGTGTCTTCCTTCTACCCTTGAGAGATTCATTAACAGAACGCGATGACTGACTTGGATGTGAACACTCCGTGTGCGCGTGGGTGTGTGTGTGTGTGTGTGCGTTTGAATTATTTATTGAATTCAGACAAATAAAAATCTCACTCATTTCAAGTTCTTCGTCAACAACACTTCAGCTTGTAAAAAGCACCACAAGGAGAAAATCCTAAGTCTGTTTTATGATTAAATTATTCTTCTAAGTTTGGAGTCATTTGCCACGAAGCCTTACTTGTTGGATGAAAAAGAAAATGTGAAATGATGGAGCTGCACGTGGGTTGAAAAGAAAAACCAAGAATCGCGTTGATAATGGCTCCATTTTTAGTTTGTTAAATATAAACTCCGGGAGAATCTCACAAACAAAAACTCTTTCCAATCAGAAGAAGAAGGAGGGGCTCAGCCGGGTCCTGGGCCGCCGCCGATTTGATGCATCACGGCTGCGATGTGTTATGAAGCTCTCTGAGCGTTCATTAGGCCTCCACAGCTGCTGCAATTACAGTTGACCTTTAAGAGGAGGAATTGATTCTGTGAACGCATCTGTTATACTGGCACAGCACTTTACGCTCAGCACCCAGAATGCTCCTGGGTTCCTCTCGCTGAGCAACAGGAGACGTTGTTTCGGACTCAGGAGCTCTGATGGGAACAAAAGAGCACTGATGGCGCCGCCAGTGAGCACCGCCCCCCCCCCCCCCCCCCCCCCCCCCCCACCTAACTGACCCCGGCCCTAGATCCCCCCCCCCCGGCCACCTAACTGACCCCGGCCCTAGATCCAGACCCAACGGTCCCGAGCTCTGGGCGATGTCCTCATTCTCAGAGACCAAACTAAAGCATTAACCCGTCAGATGAGCTCCAGCAGAGCGGCTGGAGGGAAGAGGAACATAAAACGAATGTGAAGGTAAGATCATTATGTTTGAACAGATGGAGGCAAAGTGTCTGCTCGTGATTCGACTGACTATCAGACAAACGGTGACTCGTGAGAAGGAGAAGCTGAAGCTTCGGCTGTTTTCACAGGGACGTTACCTCCTCTTTTCCCCTCACAGCGACCGGTCTATCACCATGACAACAGGGTAAACAGCAAGATGCTGTGGGTTAAGCATCATTCAGTTGATATTCATCACCCACTTAGGCTTTATGGCCTCGTGATGGAAACCATTTGCACGTGTGTGTGTGTGCGTGAATTTAATATAGGAGAGACCATGTGATGGGGGAGGGGTCAACTGAGAACAAAGAGAGAGGATAAAGTGCTGCTCGTCTTCTTGTTTCTTGACTCCTCCCTCCCTCACTCCTCGGCAATAAAGTTCATCTGATCTGAACCGACTCGGTCCTGCTCCGATGTGACGCAGCAGAACTTTTCGTTCCCACCGATGAACAAAGCCTGCGCGCGCATCTATTTATGCACTAATGCAGAGGAGCAGCGGCGTGTTCAGGTGCAGCCCCGCTGGCGTGCGCGCGCCTATTTAGCGCGTTAGTGCGGCAGCCCTTGATAGATTGCTCTGGACGTGCCGCTAATGACTGGCTCAGGTCGACACCCTGCCAGCGAGGCTGTCGCTTCTGATGACAGAGGCCCGTGATTGGCCGGGACGCAGCCGAAGCCGCCTAGCGCTCGGTCCTCTCGTCACGCCACGCCGCTTCAAACGCAGGTACGCTGCTTCGTCTACTCCCAGTTGGAAGCGTCGCTCCCGCCGTCCCTCGCTCTAACTGCTGCATCACATTTATTTTACACTTAAAGAAGCAGTTTGACGGGCGAATCTTGGGCCTCCACCAACTGGAGGTCATGAGGAGCATCCCACTCCAAACGTCTGCGGCGGGAGCACCCCGCGCTCCACAATCTACCGTGTTCTGGACGCTTTCCTGGGACGTGAAGCATCCTCAGCATTTGCATCCTCCCACGCAGGCGTCTGAATGCTGCAGCAGAGCGAGTTCGAGGCGTCGGCCCACAGCGCCCTCTGCGCTTTATTAGTCTGCAGGTCTATTAAAGTGACTCCGTGCTCCACACCGTCGATTCACTCTCCCAAAATAAACCCACGAGGGCTAAAACCGGAGCGGGATGGGACCGGCAGAGAGAGGGGGCGGTGATCTTTAAACAGGCACAATCTGATCTTGGTTATATGGAGTCCACTGTGCACCCTCACTGTTTGTCCTTCTGCTTAACGATGAGGCATAAAGAAATGTTGGCAGGAGCTCTAGAGACACCGCGAAGGTTGGAGAAGAGGAGGCCCGAGGTCTAGAGAGGAGGCGGGATTATGGAGAGTGAAAGCACATGTCACTTCTTTAGAGGTTTACACCATCATCTCATGTAAACCTGGAACAACAGGGGCATTCAAACGTCGCTATTTTTAGATTCACCTGAAGCACACAGCTTTATGAGAATAATCCCACACAGATCTGAGAGAGGGGGAAGTGAAGAGGCTCTTTATCGCACACAAACAGGATTTACCAGCAGATTAAACTGCAGAATTCACAGCGTACGTCTTGAGTCCACTTCATCTTCAGATGTAGCGAACATGGAGCCCGCGTAAATAAACGGAGTTTGATTGATGACAGCCGGCGAGGTACTAAAAGGTGCGTCCTGGAATAAATTAAGAAATTCAGGGGTAATTTGTCATGTGGGCTTTTCTTTATCAAAGACACAGTTCAGAATCTGTCCAAGAGCTTTTCATCTTCTTTAACAAATGTGAGCGTGCACTGTAATCTGAGAGGCTCATTAATCTCCAAACGGGGTCTGGACACAGCAGCCTCCGGGTCGCACGCAGTCAACGACGCAGGATTAAGACAGGCCGCTATTTTTTGGTTGCACTAAGAGACAAACGCGGAGAGGTAACGCTGTTCAGCTCCAGCCCGACTGAGAAAAGGTTTTCCAGGTTTTCAGAGCTAATAAGCTAAAACCCGGTTCATGTTTCAGAGGAGAAACATTCGCCCATTAACTCCCAGATCCTCCTCGGAGGTTTGCAGCGGAGCTGCCGCCGATCCCAGCTGACGCCGGGCGAGAGGTGAAAGTCAAAGACAAACCAGCGATCACACTCGTGTTCACACCGACCAGCAATTAACTGAACCGCTTCAGATACCAGCTCCGACGTCAGGGAGTAAACAAATCTATCGAACCAGTCCCTGAAGAAGTTTAGCTTCAGTCAGATCGAATTTCAATTTTCTGCTGTCGCCGAGTCACCGGCTGTTTGTGGAGCTGCAGCAGAAGTTGCTCCTGAAGCTCGGCTGGTGCTCCATCACCCGTCAGTAAGTCACACCGGAGAGAGGAACTGCTAAAGACGTCAGAATTCAACATCTAAACATCTCTGGGAGACAACCCACAGACAGAGGTGTTTGTCAGGCTGTAGGTTCGAACCCAGACCCTGGACCACTGGACCGTCTGCTGCTAGAACCCAGACTCAAGAACAAATTGTTCCAAAGCAAAGCAAGGAACCGTCGCTGAGTAGGTCACTGACGGTAAAACATTTTGTTTTTGTCATCGACCTGTCATAAACAGACTAAAAACAATCGAAGACCAACTGCACCGTTCACTGCCGAGCTTATTACGAGGAGAGGCAGAGAGAGAACCTCCTCAGAATATGAACCCAGCTGCAGGTGAGATTAGAAGACATTGAAAAGTGTTCTGTTTTCAAACCATCCATGAACCCCACAGATGTGCACCTCACCTTCGCAACATCTGTCATCTCCGACGACACCACTCTCCCCATCGCTACACGAATCACATGTGATCTATATATGCCCTGTGTGTGTGTGTGTGTGTGTGTGTGTGTGTGTGTGTGTGTGATTATGTAAGCGTCCATGCAGTGATATGTGATATGATGATGCTTTGTTCCCACGCATGGAAATGAGCTCTAACAGACCAACAGGCTGAAGAGCTGAGAGGGGGTGTAGAAGTGTGTGTGTGTGTGTGTGTGTCCCAGATTCTATAACTCAAACCCTCCCACCCAATGATACAGAGCAGAACTGAATTGAATGTACTTGTTGACGGCGATGACCTCACCATGAGGCCCTGGGGAGCCTTCTCTGTGTGTTCGCACGGAGCACTGCAGCTGATTCAGGCTCGGCACGTACAAAAAAGAAACATCTTCTTTCACATTTCGGTTTTCACCGTGGAGACACAGAGATCATCAGAGCTCAGTTATGGTTTCAACTTTAGTTTATCGACTTAACAAAAGGAATAAAAGTCGAGCTTCACCGAGTTCTCACTTCACATTTCACAGTAATAAGAGGAAGGGAATCAAGCAGGCGTGTAATTGAGCAGTGGACGTTCAGTGCGTGCACGACTCTTGGTCTCATTATTTCAGGACCATCTTGTCAGCAGGAAGTTAATAGACATCCTGATAGAGACACTGTCTGTCTCTTCCAGTCTCTTCCACATGACTACTCATCTGCTCGTAGCACACACACACACACACACACTCCCTGAGGTGGGAATTAAAGGAAGTAATGAAAGGAGAGGTTTCAAAGAGGATCTGGACGAGGGAGAAGGAAAGGATGAGGAGAAGATGACGGAGGGGTTGGGAAAGTTGAAGGAGAAAGGGGAGAGGTACGGGGATTCTGCAGGTGTCACACAGAGGAGCTTTTGAAAAGGAAGGCTGGAGTCGAGTTGAAGTCCAATTTAAAAGTAAATGAAAAAGGCAGAGCTCTCTGCCGCCACGTAGTCAGAGCCACCAGGCGATAAATGGGCAGAATGAGGCCGGCGACGGCAACTTAACCCTCAGCTGGCTCCGACTCCAGGAACGGTCTCACCGCTCAGGAGGAACTCTGAGATCTTTGCAAAAATCCAGGTCTCCAGACACAACCTGCTGCCGCCTCCTCCTGAGGAGGAGCAAGATCTGAGGCCTCCTTACATTCCAGGGGGGGAGGAGAGGAGCAGAGATGTCACACACGCACACAGTTGTCGCAGCCTCAGCTAATAACACCTTCCCTGAGCATGACCGCTATGTTCCAATGTAATTATTTTTTAATAGTTGTGTTTTATCGCAGATGTCTGGTAAAAGGTTAGGCTTTAATAAATAAATGATTAATGGACCCTCCTCCTCCTCCTCCTCTGTTTATGTACCAGTCTCGCTTGCCCGCTCCACCTCAGCAGATGAATAAAGGCACATTTCTTTCAATTACATCTGCAGCGTGTGACGGGACACGCCGGCAGAGGACCAGGGGAGCAGAGGGAGGAGGAGAACTCCCAGCGTTCACGGCTCCTGAGCGGCTCTGGGCTGTAATTGGGTTTTTCTGCAGTAATCCAGTTCTGATGGCTACTTATCCTTCACGGAACAATCAGCAGCCATCCCGCTAATGAGGGGTCACGCTGCTCGCTCTGCCTGCTAATGGTTTCATCTTAATGACACCGGCAAGTCGTCACCTGCAGCTCTGACCTCATCACGAGTTTAATAACAGTTTGGGCCGTTTCGTCACTCGTAAGCAGAGACAGAGGAAAACAGAACCTCGCTTCCTGCCTGAGCGACGCGAGTTACACTTCTGTCATCACCAGCAGGACGGAGCGTTCTGAGGAGCACAGATGCGGGGGAGGGATTTACTGGAACCTAGACCTTCTCTGAGCTCTGATCGACGGAGCCATTCGGGAAAATTACCACCAGCATTTCATGATAAGTGCCGAGCAGTTTGAGGTGCGGCGGCGCTGCAGCAATCTGTGGAAGTGCTCCCAAATCAGGGGGGGAGAGTGAGTGGCGACAAAAAAAAACACCAAGCTGTGATTTAACGCCACCTCAGATCCTAATTTCCCTCTGTGCTATAAACAAAAAGCAAGATTTGGAGGGAGAAAGTCCAAACTCTCCATCCACAGACTCACAAGTTTGATTCCGAAAAGAGGCGGAAACAGGAAGTAGGCTCTGTCACGCACCAGCAGGTCCTCGTTTCTGCTTATTCCCTGGTCGTGTTGCGGTTGTATGTTTCGTCACGTCTCTTAAACTCAACTCAATCTGAACTGTGTGCGTTTTTTTCTTTCCACTTGAGCTCGGATTCATTTAATCCATGAACTCACAGATATCCACAGTTCCTCCAAATCAATTAACTGCAGAGGGAAATCTTTCATTTCTTTGAGAAAACGATTTGAATGTGAATCTGAATCTGAATAAATGACTTCTGACAGGAGAGATCGAGAGAGAGAGAGAGAGAGAGATGTGCTGATTGACAGGAGGAGAAAGAACGATTGTGAGGAGTGATTAAAAATGATTAAAAAATGATTAAGAAAGCGACAACGAGGAGGAGGTGAGAGACTGTGACTGACTGACTGACACACACACACACACACACACACACAGATTAGCAGGCTCTGAGAGGCTGAGTGATACAAGAACTGATGAACCCTGATCATTTAATCCTCTCACACAAACAGTAAAACTACACAGAAACTGTTAATCCATGTCCATTCTGCTAACATGGAGGAGTTTAATGAGCTATACTGCAGCCACACACACAGGGGGGGCGATCCAGGTGATGTGTTTGATTATTGGCTGAATGAATGACCTGTCAGCTCTGGCTCCTCCCACAGTCACAGGTGCCCGGCTGTGAGCGAAAGGCTGGCCCCCATGGAGCCGAGCACACGTGGTAACGATCCGCCATACTTCCTGACACACACACACACACACACACACAGCTGCAGCTTTGAAATGGAAGCGTCCCATGAGCTGCACACTCTCAACTGAACCATTGATTGGATATTGACCGGAGCTCGGAGGGAGTCGGGTTCGTCCTGTGAGTATTGACATTTCCCCCGAAGGAGCCAAATAAAGATTCATCAGAGTTATCGTAATATTTGAATAACAATAAAAACTCTTGGGCTGCTTCGTTAACAAACACTGTGACATTAGGTTCCACTAATCGGCTCCTTCAGTGATCTAATTGAAATTAATCATCAAATCTTTTTTATGACAGCGGCTGAGGAGCTCATGAAGCCAGAAATTAGAAATTACAATACGACATAATTAGTCACAGATGTAAAGTTAATATCAGTTAATTTATTAGATTTCCTCCTGTGAGTGGTGGTGATTGGTGGCGATGTGTGACCAGCGAGGGACACGAGGACAGAGAGACGCACGGAGCCAGGAAAGACAAAGACAGGGGAACAGAGGGAGGAGGTTTCCCCCTAATCAGTCTTGTCGGCCGCTCCTGCCTTTTCATCCAGATAATGCACCTCCACCCAAGGTGAAGACATCACCTCTGACGCTCGCTGCCAGATTAATTTCTGCAGACTATCCCTTTAAGTGCCAAAACACACCCCCCCCACCCCCCCCAACCCACACACACACAGACATCAATCCAACAGGGAAGCAGGACACGGCATCTCCACCAAAAACAGAAATCATTTAACACATCAGCCAAGAGGGACACAAGACGTCGCCACACACGCCGTCCCCCCAGCTGGAGGAGGTGTCTCATTATCAAACTCAAGCTGAAGGTGAACACCACCGTGTGAACCTTCTGATCGCCGGGCAGCTGATGAGCAAGGCAGGGCAGCGGAGGAGGGACATCCTGTCCTCCACAGCGCGGAGGAGAGCGCCAGACATCAAACGCGCCGACTGCTCAGCAGCTCACAGCGGGCGCAGCGTTTGAAACACGGTGGAACATTTTCTCCCCACTCAAAGCTTCTGTTTCTGGATTCAACAGGAATTTGTTTCTGCAGCGTTGCGAGTCTCAGGAACATCGGAACGTGTTAAAGTACCTGCTGCTCTGACTCACGAGTCAAACGCAAAATAAATGTGCAGGGCGATGGATTGCACCTCAGACCCGGCTCTCAGGGATCTGCAGCTCAAATGTGGTTTCTCTCCTCGGGTTCGTCCGGGGGTTCGATCCCCTCTCACAGGACAATGACCAACACAGTCGCTGCTCTTTGAGTTCTCTCCTCCAGTTCAGCCCATGCAGCAGAAAACCTCATGAAACATGGATGAAGCTGCAGCAGAAGCCGCTTCACATTAATTACTTAATATTTGGCTTTTCACATTTTTAGCCAATGGAGCCGCTAATGTGACTTGATTCCTCCGCCGCTCTGTTTAGTGCCCACATCCGTTTTTTTTTTTTTTAGCAGCTTAGGCAATTAGGTTTTACTGCTTTCACAAGTGAAGACATTAGTAAATGGGGGCAGAGAAAAATCAATCTGAATAACAGTGCAATGAAAGAATAGTGCCGCTTACAATGCTCGACATAATGGACGGCTATAACCGCTAATCTACATAAATTATTCACAGAGCTTGAGATGAGCGAGGCTCTTAACCTCGGGTGGCAGGTCGCTGGTAACCGATGGTGACTGGTCTGGGATCAGCGTTTCACTGCCCGGACTCAAACGTGCCTCAGTAAAAAAATCCAACGTGTAGCCGAACCCCGGAGAAAGTTTTCCATTGTTCCTTCATTATTATTTAATGAAGTTAAGGTCAAGAGAAAAATAAAGAGGAGGTTTGTTCAGAGCCAATAACACACAGGATGCAGTTTCCTCTACAAACACTGATGTCATGAACTAAGTATAGGGCTGTGTGTGTGTGTGTGTGTGTGTGATGCATAATGGAGTGACAACACAGCAGAGAGCTATGAAGCAAGGCTAGACACGATGTCATGTCACGCTAAAAATGAATTACAGAAAGAGCATCATCACGAGAGAGAGAGAGAGAGAGAGAGAGAGAGGCTCCACTCTTCTCTCCCTCCATCATTTATTCCCATCTTTTCATTTAATCATTGTTCTCCTCAAGTGTGATTCAGTTCCGCACATCCTGCTGTCTCCTCTCTCTCTCTCTCTCTCTCTCTCTCTCTTACTCTTTCTCCTCTGTCCTACACGCTCGTTCGCCCACTCCCTCTCTAGTCCACATCTCCACCCGTCTCCCTGCTGAGTGCCACCTTCCACATATCTCCTGTAACCACACTGCACCAGAGAGGAGGTTGTGTTGGACGTGTCCAGACAAACACATCCTGTTATCACATGAAATTACACAGGGTTGAGTGATTGTTGAGTGTGTGTGTGTGTGTGTGTGTGTGTGTGTGGTATGCGTCATCCCCCTGGCTGAGTTTCATTATCCTAGAAAAGAGAAACGCGGGCGGCTCTGACAGAACGTGGAGGTGGAACAGCACATCTGTCCAGTGTTAATCTTCCTCTTCCCTTCAGCTCAGTGCACACACACACACACACACACACACACACACACTAAAGCCCTGTTCAAATATCACATGCACAGGCTTCAATCAAGCTGGAACTGTTCCTCTCTGTCAGCAGCACACACACACACACACACACACAGATCTGAGATCTCCTCTCTCAGTTTAGGACTGAAAGTCGTTTTGAGGAAAATCAATTAAGAAAATCAAAACCGGTTCCACAACAAATGTTTTGCTGAGCAAATTACTTCCGACGACCAGGAAACAATTCAGAAGCATCTGTTGAAGAGAGGCTCTGGAAACAGTCACACACAACGTGATGATATTAAATTCAGCGTCACACACCCAGATGTTCCAACTGTGGACAAAATAATATTTGGTCTTCTTGTTGTCATAAAGTTAATTGAGTATTTATTGAGTATATCTGCCCAGATTGGAAAAATTCTATTCTTTAAATGTGAGTCCAGTTTCAGTTTCCTGCACTAAAGCTAACTCTGCTAACAATCATTAGCTTTGGCACTGGACAGAAAAGATCTGCCCCCCAACCCTAACCCCACCCCCCCTGGACTCAGAGTCCAGGAAAAGACGACGCAATGGAAGACGTTCAGGAGTCACTTCACTCAACGACCATTTTGGAGCAGGTTGTAATTGTTTCATCGATGTCCTCTGTCTCCATCTGTGTCTCCGTCCTCCAGACGGGATTATCGTTTCCCAGACGGAGTGTAAACCAAACCAAATATGGCCGACCAACACACAAGCATGTCCAGCTGGTCCTCACTGCCCGGGACCCTCGAGCTGCACATGTGGGGACATTTAGACCCAGATTGAATTAAATGGATTTTAGATAATATGTGTTTACAGCAACACACACACACACATGCACACACAACCTATTGCCAGTACACTTGATTAGTTATATTTCGGTCCATCTGTCTCTCACACACACTTAGGAATCAAATGAAGCACACCTCATAAACATTTACACACAGACATTCATACACACATGTATCCGTACACACGAACACACACACACACACTTAGCCAGTTGTTATTGAGAAACCCATCACGCCGCACAAACCACGAAAACAAGTTTTCCTGCAGTCACAGAGCAGAAGTCTTCCGTCTGTGCAAGCGAGCGGCGCCTTCATGCTCCGTGACTTTCAAGTTTACACAGCCAGACGGTGAGCTGGTCTGTCACAAAGATTTACACTCCACACACACACACGCAGCGACTTCCCAACAAACTGTTTATTCAATGAAACGACTGCAAGAGGCTGCGGGTTGAAAACAGTTTAGAGCAGATCTCTTTAGGTCCAGAAGATCCCTCAGAGACGTGTTAATGTGACTCTGTGTTTACAGCATCAGGAGTCAGGCCCACTTCAGCCCCTCGTTAACTCAAGGACTTTTTGAGCCGAGCTCTAACGAGCTTTGTTTACAATTAAAATGAAAACAAGGCCGGCGTTGAATGTAAAGGCTGGTGGAGGATGGTTGGAGGTGGCTCTGAATTCTGATCAGCCGGCGAATCTGACGGTGAGCTGAGTTCATCTGTTGAAGCCGAGAAGTTGTTTTCCTTGAATTGTCTTAGGTGCAATGAAAACAATCTTTGTTTGTTTAACGCCTTTCCTCGAGGAGCCTGGGTGGGCAGGGGTGAGAGATGTTAATCAGATGGAGTAATAATATTTATCCCCTAGAAATAGAATAAAAAAGACATTTGAAATGAATGTAATGAAACGCATGCTAACGACCAGGGAAATACTTTCTAAGGCAACACTAAAGTTAGATCCGATTACAGATGTGAAGTCTGTATTATGTAAGAGCGTGTGATGTCACATTCAGAGCCCGCCCACACAGCGAGTGGAGCCGCTGGAGGAAAAATGAAATGGAACCACACAGATTCAGGTTTTGAAGCTCTGGCGGTTTCTGGATCGTCGCTGCCAATAAAGCTCCACAAACTAAATGCAATTAAAAAAAAACAATAAAACACTATGTTTGATATTTATACAATAAATCAGAGTAATCCAGAGCAGCGATGACAACAGGAGCCCGGCAGCTAAATTGTTTTGTGTGGATTTAAAGAGCTTATATTTAATTTCAGCTTTTCTGAACAAAGCGGCGTCTGGCAGGACGACAGCTGGCAGCGGAGCGGCGCACGTTCGAAATGATTGATGCCGAGAAGAATTCGCTCTGTGATTAAAATGACAGACGAACACACGTTTCCCTTGAAGCCGCGGTGCGGGAGCACATGTCCCTCTGTGGGCGAGACCGGGACATCCGGATCAAGCCATGGTGGTGAGGACGGGGCGGGGTAAAATGGGACTGCGGTGGGGGTTGAGTTCTGACATTTATTTCATAATAAAAGATGAAGGAATGACGGTCATTGGATGGTTTGAGCTGCTGAAGCAGAATCCCTGCAGTTGTAAATAAAAATATATTAAATTATTAAATTATAAATGATCGGGACTGAAACTGTAAACGTGGCGAACACGATAAAAGTTGATCAAATGGAAAATGAGCTGAGTGATCTGCGAGTCGCGGGGCGGAGCACCGTCCGGCCCGTCTCACTGCAGCAGAGCTCTGGTCAGCCAGAGACGAAATGTCAGCTCGCCAATGTCTGCTGGGACATCGATTTCTTTTTCCCACTCACAGACAGAAAATAAAAATCCAACTTCATCCATCCAAATAAATAACAAACCCCGGTCACAGCCTCCCTCTCCATTAGATCTGCGATACCCTGTGGAGTGTCCCCAACGTGCTGAAAAACAACTCCTGTTTCTCCTTGAGCGGCGGATTACCACCTCGCTGAAATAAATCCTTCCTCCCTCTGAAGACAATGAGATTCAGAGCGAGCGGAGGGGAACCGCCGACACTTTAATTCTGTTCACACGAGTAGACAAAGTGGCTCCGCTGATTCCAAGAGGTCGGACTCAGTTCTCAGAGTCCGGATCCAGAGTGCGTTGCACAGATTCCGTGTCTGCAGCAGGTCCTTGAAAATGTTTTTGGGCTTAAAAGCCTCTGAGGGAAATATTCAAGACCACAGACGGCTGCATGTCGCCCACGTTGGGACGAGAGACAACCACAGACGCCATTTCACACGAGTCCAGGGACATGGAGACGCTGCTAATTATTCAAGAAGAAGACAAATCTGCCGGATCGACACTCTTAACACAGGTTTTCTGAACTCGACATTTTATCAGCTTGATTCAATTCACTGAATCGTCAATATTCAAACATCCTACAGCTGCTGATAACAACACGTTTACACTCAACACTGTTCTGGGTCTGTTCTTCCAGCTGTCTACGTGTGTGTGTGTGATTACACATGCATGATCTAATGTATACACACACAGACACACACCCAGTGCACAGACATGAACCAACAGGCGGCTCCCACACAAAGCAGTTGCTCCGTCTCCCTGGAAACGGTTGTCATATCAACTGCAAAGTTGGATAGTGTGTGTGGACTAAGTGTAGCAGTGTACTTGTGTGTGTGTGTGTGTCTGGTAGTATTTGTTTGTTTATATCTAGTCATTTGTGTTTGTGTTGACTGGAGACGGCGGCAGCAGAAAACCACATGAGCGATAAATGATTCGAGGGTCTGAGCGGAGGGTGAAGTTCCCAACAAGTGCTGAACAGCAATTAATAATCATTTAAAGTGCGATCCAACTACTTTTTCTCGGCCGGCTAAATTCACAAAGAGAAGCAACACAACAAGGAGTCTGGAGGTCGCCTCTGGTTTATCTAAAGCAGCTGATGGAGGTAATCAGTCCTCGTTAGGGAGAGAAAGAGAGATTCAGGAAAGAGGAGAGAGAGAGGGAGCGAGCGTGGCGAGGGACCTCAGAGCTGCAGGAGGTCAGCTGGTCGCTTCCCTCTTTGCTCGGCTAATGAGCGGCTCATTTAACTGAATGTGGGGAGTTCCTGGAGGCGGGGGGGAATCCAGAGGGAGAGGAAAGAGATAAAGAATCAGAGTCACTGTTTATTAAATGATTATTGGACAGTTTAGATCCAGTAGACGAACTGGGACTGTTAATCCATGCGGTCAGGACTGGGATTAACCCCGATCTAGTCTCCTCTTCCTCCTCGTGTTCACAGCAGGCTTCAGTTAAACCTGAGCTCCTCCTGCTTTCCAGGTTCCAACACAAAGAGCTGTTTACGCCGCTCGCTCTCACTCTGTTGACATTCTCCTGCCAGACGGCTCATCAGTTCAAGATCGAGGAGCGAGAAGCTCCTCATTTTGTTCCTGAGAGTTTGAACTAATCGCTGTTCTTAGCTGCTTGTCTTCAGTCGCAATAAACACTAGACCGAGGCCGGGGTCTGAGTGGAGACGAGACGAGGACAGAATTCATTGGGAGAGAGACGGAGGGAGAGAGGGCGAACCAGTCCTGACTCCGCCTCGGATTAATCAGCTGATAATTTGGTCACTAAGTGATTAATTGAAGCCAGAGGTCTCGACAGAGTCTGGTTCTGCCTCTTCAATGGTCACGTTAGCTTTTCATTCAACCATGTGCTGAGCCCTGGAGACCTCTGGACATACGGGATCATGGCGTGTCTCGGTTGGGAGTTAGTGATGGCCGGTGTTGTTATGCTGTGTGGATCAAGGCCACCCTGAATAAATCACTTTTAAATTGCGCTGCAGCGTGAGGCAGCGAAACCGCCGCTGCTCCAGTCGCAGTGATTCATGAAAGCTGACTTCTACTGTTTGCTTCCACCGGCGCTGAGAGGTTCATAAATCAGAAGGGGGAGGAAAGACGAGGACCGCACCCTCCGAGCCTCGTGAGGTGACGACTCCATCTCTCTGATAATTGTTCGGTTTAACCAGCGGGGCATGTTCGGGATAATTGGAAGCGCTTTCCTGCTTAAACGGCGGCGGCTAAGCAACGAGGTCATTCGCGCTCGCGATGTATGCTTCAAGACGCGATCGCTCTCATCTCGTTCTCTGAGGTGAGCGTGTAAACACAAACCGAATGAGCCTGGGGCAGAAACTGAGACGACACGGTGGTTTATCGTCTTCGCATCCGAATCGTGGATTATCTCATCTGCTCGCTCCGGATCCACCGGGTCACTGAACAGCCAAAGTTTCCGCAAAGTCACGCTTTGTTTAACCGAGAACATCCGAGGACAACACAAATCCAGAGGCAGTTCAGGTCGGCCAGGCACGGAGGAGCTGCATCATCCTCCCTCTGAAAAGAATGATGGCACCACAGGAGCCTTGACGATCGGGAGCAGTCCAACGTCTCCCCCTGACCTCGGGTGCAGGACCGTCGGTCGGCTCTGCTGCTTCTGAAAACACGCACAGTGATGTCAGTGAAACCCCAGAGGAGCCCGTCAGAGGCTGTGCAGCGCGAGTGGGAGGAGAATGTCCTCCAGACAAAACCCACACACAGTCAGCAGCAGTCTGTCTTCGGATGCTCGTCCCCCATAATAATGTTACCATGGCAACCGCTTCGCCTCAAGTCCTCCGTCCTCCGTCCACGGACCGATCCAAGTCGGTCAGGAGACGACGCCCACATGGGTCACGACGGTGGGACGTATGACGGCAGAGAAAATTCCTCAGTGAAACAGAAACTAAGAGATGTGACATCATCGAACTGTGAGATGCATGTGGCATGTGGTCCATGCGGTTCTGGGTCTCTGGCTGTGGTTTGTTTATTTTCTGATTTAGACTGAGTTCTTTGATCGTGTGGTGGCCATAAGTTATCTCAGCGCAAAGAGACGGCGACGGACCTCCCCCCTCGTCCATCAGCACACCTGAGGCGAGTTTATCTCCACGACAACAGACCTGCCTTTGCTCCGGTGAGCCAAACAAACCGGCCATCAACCGCCGGCCTCGTCTGCCATCGCTCACACGCTGGACGTCGAGGGAAAAAGTTGAAGCTGCATCGATTTGCCAAGTCCCACATCGCTACAATCAGCCCGACCACGCCGCTCCTTCAAACCCAGATGCTGGAGGAATCGCAGCGTCTGTAAATCTCCACCGTGGCATCGGTGCCAGAGCAGATCTGTCAGCGGCGTCGTGGGCCTCTGATCCGTTTCCCCCGTCAGGCCCTTCACTCCTGCTGGGACGCGGCAGAGCGTTTCATCAACACAGATACAGGCGGCGTGTTATCGAAATGTATTAACAAGCTGTTGGATCCGATCTAATCCCGCCGCCTGGCGCCGAAACAAGTACCAGCGTGTGAAATGCGACTGCGAGCCGTCCAGCAGCTCCCGGAACAGAGAGGCTTTAAAACATGTGTTACAGGCTGCTGCGCTGGGAGCTGTTCATCACAGGTACAGATCAATCTGAGAAATCACAGCACACACTCATCAGCGGCAGGTAAACGACATCACGTCGGGTCCAGAGAGAAAGCAGACGACACGTGCGCGGCACAGCCAGGAGCCGGGTTCAATCACCTTCCTCATTAACAGGTAGAGTCGCTCGGGAGCGCGATGAATCCAGATCAGCTCCTCGATAACGAATCTCTGTGAAGCCAGACTGGACTTCCTGCTGTTTGCTGTTCCTCAGCAGTCGAAAAATGCGCTATAAACACACGGACACAGCAGTGATAGGCAGACTGCAGGAAGATGACTCATCAAATCAGTTGTGCACTAACTTCAGGTGGTGTTTGTAAATCACTTCTGCGACCTGTGACATACGTCTTTCAAGTTTAAGCAACGAACAAAGTAAAAACCCCTGAGGTGAGGTCGTGAGAAGCAAAGAGTCGAAACTGGAAACGTGAGCGCTGACAGTGGGATTCTGACCCCGGCTTCACCCCCACTGGGTTCAGGTGTGATATCAGAGTGTATTTAACCATCAGCCTTGATCACAGATCCAACCCAGACTGTGCTGTTGTCACATTAATCCATGGGGAGGTTTCACGGTCTCTCTGACTCATGTTCTGCAGCTGATACGTGAACCACCTACGCAGCTCATTATCTTTAATAGCTTCACCTTTACAGTTGGTCACAGCTCTGCCGGCGGCGGCGGCGGCGGCGTCCACTCGAACGCCGGCGCGACACTGATTCCAGGGGCCGCTGCCTCAGATGGGATTTGCCAGCTGGGTGACTGCCGTTTCAAATAAGGTAATTGTGGTTTTGATCCCGGGCTGTTAACATTTCCAGCCTCCACCGGCTATCACGGCAATAAACCTAATTGTCTCTCGCTGTGAAAATTTGGCAAAAACTAAGCCTTTTAATTATATCAAGGGTTCAGTCACAGTGTGTGTGTGTGTGTGTGTGTGTGTGTGTGTCAGGCCACATAAATCCACTAGTGACAGAAGACGTGATCCTGAGTGACACTGACGCTCTGCTCTGGCCTCTCTCCGTGAACATCTGCATGTCCTCCCTGAAGAGGAGACCTGACCTCGAGGGTCCACCTGCTGATCGGCGGCAGCTCCCTGCCTCTCTGCTGTCAGCTGGTCAGTTAGCGGTGATGAAGGGGAAATAAAGGCGCATATGAGTGAGCAGGGCAGATCAGGACAGGTCGTTATGGCCTCTGGTATTGACAGAAGAGGATTTATGGAGCGATACGTATTGGACATAACTGTCCTCATCGATTGGTGGAGAGATGACTGGACCTCTGAGGACAACTGGGAGCGCGGTGACAAACACGATCCAGATGTTTCCCCATCATCAGCTCAACAACGTCGATGACGTCCTATAGAGGCCGACAGGTTCCACTGAGCAGGAGAGGAAGAGGAGGAGGAGGAAGACGGAGAGAAGATCAGGGGAAATGAAATGACAGCATCAGAGCGCTGTCGTCCTCCATTCGCTCGCAGGTAGTTGATATAACGGCGTGACATCGATGAACTACAGGGGGAAAATGCAGCTAATAATTGCTGAACGAGTAACGAGCGAAGAATTTTAATGAAGCAGTTCTCTGTGTTTTAGTCGACAGAGTTTACAGCTGAACGGGCGCCGCTCGCTTTAAACACTTTCCTTCCATAAACGTGTCACATCCTGTGAGGACAGGAGTGGGAGTTATGGGCCCTCTGCAGACCTTTGCTTACTAAACCATTATGGTTTCAATGAGAAGTGCATCTCCCCTCATGAAATACTGACTCAGGGACGGACACCTCAAACTGTGGAAACATGCCAGCGGTGAAGAGCCAAGCTGCTGTACACACACCCTGCCCATGATCCCAGGGGGGAGGAGCTTCTACACCACGACCTGATGACATCATGACGGGGGGGGGAAATCAATGATCACCAGAGATAATTATTTAAATAAATAGAAAAGAAATACGATTTTATTATTAACGGAGTGTGATTACTTAGGAATGCTTGACAATATTATGAATAAAAAATGTATATGTACATAATATAATAATATTTACACATGTAATATTAATATTGATCCAGCTCTATTTGTATGACCTCCTTTCTTTCTCTGCAATAACAGTCTGAACTTTTTAAGCGAAGAATAAATGTTGACCTCAAATATCAACAACCAGGTCAGAGATATTCTGAGAGCAGTGGAGGCGACACGCACACACACACACACACACACACACCCAGTGCAGATCCCAACTCCTGACTGATGAAGAAGTGACAGGAGCTGCATAGCCCAGCGAGTCGTAGTGCTCTCCCCTCTGACACGGGCTGAACTCTAACACCCTCACACGCTGCAGACCTGCTCTCCACACAATTTAAAAACCCGGCCGAATAAGTTCCAGTGGCAGCGACAGCGGCTGAGACGCTCGCACACAGTCAGCAGAACTCAGATCACCGGCCGCAACCAATAAACACAGTCAACTGGAACTGTGTGTGCGCAGCTCGGCCCGAGGCTTCGTCTCCGCGTCCTTGTGGATATCTCTCATCCTCCCTCACCCTCTCTTTCCATCCTCCACTTCCCCCTGAATACAGGACGAGCTTCTCTTTCCAAACGGTTTCCTGTTGAACTGGAGACACGCTCTTTTTCTCACCCACACCGGAAGCCTGCAGGGACTCACGGGCTTGGACGGATTAAAAAAATAATGCGTCGCTACAATTTCACTCTTCGTCTGCCGGTATGAATGAACTCTTCAGGCCTCTGCCCAACAACGGCATGAAGATAAGTCTCTGGATTGAAAGAGCAGAGAGAATCCACCGCGACTTTCTGGGCCACAACTTATCAGCAGCTTGGATCTAAAGCTGCAGTGACCCACAGGTTAGGAGATAAGGGCTGGAAGTTGCTGGTTCAACCCCAGGCCAGGAGGATTAATCTGATCAAGCCCACGCGTTCGCCACCAGCATGGGCCCGGAGGAATTAAAGCAGCTCCTCCAGTGATTGGATCAGTGATTTCAGACAAACAGAGATCAGAGAGCAGAGTCGGTAGGACCGCAGCCTCACTCCTCGGCTCAGACCAGCACAGACGACGAGAATCAACACATTAGGTTCCAGCAGCTGCTGAAGCATCTGACAGGACGCTGCGGTTTCCGCCGTCCTTCAGGACGACAAAGAGACCTCTGTCGTTCCACCACGGGTTCTGCAGCTCCAATGGTTTGAGAGCGTGTCACTCTGTCCAGATGTTCGTCACTCAGGTCGGATATGAAAGAACGAACATTAGCGGGAGCTGAGCACGACACGTGATACCCGCTGATGCTTTCCACAGACAACTTTAATCATCAGTCATGTTATTTATGAGGCTGAGGAATCAGAGTTCACACACACACTGTTCGGTGGGTGTAAACCTGCTGTTATGGAACAGATGAGTCCAATTTGTCTCCTGGAAAACAACAGCAGGATCCATCACTCCAATAAATACAGGAAGGTAAGCAGGCACCACACACACACACACACACACACACACTGATGGTTTGCCATTGGTCAACATGTGACTATGATAAACTAAAGAACACTCACAGAGAACCAGGTGTGAACTCCTGCTCTGCCTCTGGTGGGATCCCTCTCTGTCTAATGATACAGTCGGTGAGCTGAGCCGGATCATCCTGAGACAATTAGTCTCATCTGTTTGAACTGAAAAGCCAATTAGAGCATTAGCGAGCAGCGCTGAAAGTTCATCACATTAAGAGTGAATTACAAAGGGACAGGTCAGAGAGCGGAGGCCGCCCGACCCAGGCTGGGTCAGCAGCGACGGGGAAACAAACACGGCATGAGGCGACGTCTTCGCTGGAACTTCAGCTGATTGGTGTTAACCGGATTAGAGCTGCGGCAGGAGCAGCTCGGCGTCTCAGCCTCTTTGTGCAAACCGGAGCCATGTAATCCGAGCGGATCGGCCTGACAGATGGTTGCAGCGAGATTTTGCGTTGGAGCCTTGGACGGAGGGTTTGTCGGTGGCATTAAAGTGTTGCATATCTGCGCGCGTGGGCGGCGAGCGCCTATCTGAACAAACAGCCTCCATCGGCACAAAGCGACAGGGCAGTCACAGCTACGTGCGCTGCTGAGGCGAGCTCTTTGTGAAGCAACGAAGGAAAAGGAAGGAAGGACTGCGAGCCTTTCACTGCTCCTTCAGCTCCTCACATTCCACGGGAGGTTCACTGCGACATTATTAGAAAGAGACATGAGGACACAGAAGCAGGAAGAAAACAAACCTGAGAAAAGCTCAGCCACTTGACACACACACTGTGTTTTATCCTCAGTCTTCTGCCCCCAACACACACGTCTCACACACAGTGTGAATCCCTCCACTGCCTGTGCTGTCAGCGGAGTCCCTGAGGGCCGAGGATCATGGGAGCTCTGAGAAAGGTCAGGGTGAGCAAGAAACCAGCTGGCTCGTAATTGACACACACATGCACGCACACACGCACACACCTAACCAACCTTGCACCAAGTTGTATTGATCAGTCACCCCCCCGCTTGTTTTTTACTCTCATTTTCTCTCTCTCTCTCTCTCTCTCTCTCTCTCTCCCCCTCTCCCTCTTTCTGACTCACCCCTGCATTACCCCCCCCCCTCTCTCTCTCTCTCTTGGCAGCCCACTCATCTTCACCCTGTTAAAACTGAGGGATGTGAGGTCTGTCGACTTCCTGTCACCTTCACTCACTCATGCACTATCACACGTGGACCTTCAGGAGGAGTCGGCAAAGGAAAACACGATGCTGTTCCTGACATCATCAACGACAAATAACAAAAATAACCATCCTCATCTTCATCACCCTGACAGTAAGACTCAGATTAGCTTCTGTTGACAGTCACGTGGAAAATTACAGCTGGATTCAAAACCAGGCCCAGAGAAAGGGTGGGGGGGGGGGGGCTATGATAGAGAGTCTGAGATGGAGAGAAAGAGTCTCAGAGGAGAGGGGGGGGCGGGGGCTCTGTGGTGGTGCAGCATCAAACACCAGCAGCTTCCTCTGAGAGGAGGAACGGAGCAGGCAGCCGCCACGAGCACTTAGGAGGTTGATACCTGGGTCGTTATCTGAGAGGAGACTTCACCAAGATTAACAAAGCAGGCAGGCAGCCACACACACACACACACACACACACACACACACACTGCAGCAACGACACAGACCAATCTGTAAAAAGCACTGCAGTCAAAACCAGGAGCGTCTCTCTCTCTCTCTCTCTCTCGCTCTCTCACACACACACACTCAATGTAAACACAGCAGCCCTACCTTCCTGCACCGCCTGGAACGGGTTGTTGGGCTCGATGAGCTTTATGGAGTGTGTGATCTTCTCGCTCTGCAGGACGTCGTCACTCAGACTGAGGTCCGACACGGCCAGCTGGAACACCTCGTCGTCCTGCACGGCGTTCTCCTCAAATATGGCACCTGGGCCGGTCGGAGGGAGACAGAGAGGACGGCGAGAGTTAGAGGGACATGTCAATATCGACGATCAGTTCCATGACAGCAGCAGAACTGGGACCAGCATCAGTGTCAGCAGGAGAGAGGAAGTAGAAATATGTAATAAAGGAAACAGAATAAATGAGACGTCAAAACAGACTTGAACTAAGAGGCTAAACGTTTCAGCCAGAGATATTTAACTGTAAGGAAGGTGCAGCTCAACTCCTCTTCATCTGTTTCTACACAGACGAACCTGATTAACTGAAAACTGCACGTCAGCTCCGACTAAATAAATCAAACAAGGAGCAAAGACTGAGAAATCCTCCATTATCCACCTGAGCACAATCAATGAAGCAGAATCATGTTTCAAAAGCAGAATCCTCCCCCAGAGGCGCGGTCACGCGGCGGCTTCGCCTCTGTTTCAGTCGGGCGGCTCGTTAAGAAGTGGTGAAATTAATCGGCCGCCATGGCGACGGCTCCATTCAACTGGCGCTGAGCAAAGGAAAGAAACGCTGGTGTTCAACACATGTTCAGGACCCTGGGACGGACTCTGGGAGGTCCTGCTCCACCATGTGAACCCTGGAAGGACCAGTCATCGCAATCCGGATCTCCATGGCAACGTCTTCGTCTTTCATCAGCGAGTCATCTCGCCATGTTACTGTACGGAGCAGCGGGATAAAATTAGACCGTGTCAAATTACACAGTTTGAGAACATGGCACAAAAGCCGCGGGCGACTTCCAGAACACGTGCCACAACACTTTATCTCCGCCAGTCGTCACGGTGACTCAGCGCTGACTCTCATTAACGTGTTTACTCTGCTCTTCACTCGGCGTTACACGTTAAAACCACACTGAGAACAAATCACCTCCACAGCTCCGACAACAGCCAAGATGAATCAGGACAGAGAACCTAGAACAAGTCGATCCCTTCGGATTAAAACACAACTGATGACTTTAACTTTCCAGATTCTGCTTGTGCGATTTTTCTATTTCAAAAAAAAAAAAAAAAAAAACTACCAAGTGTAATTCTCCAGCCGGCTGGAGCCAGTTCAGTCTCCAGAGGAAGTCGACTGGTTTAGAATGAATCTGCAGCACCTGTCAGAGGTGCAGGGAGGATTCCACCTGCGGCTGCAACAAGTTGAATTAATAACGAGAGCAGAGGGCGAGGAGGCAGCGGCCGGACCCATGGGTGAGACTGTGAGCTCACAATCCAGCCGCTGTGTTTTCTACACTCCTCAGAATCTCCCCGGCTGCCCGCCCGGAGACGAGTCAGGAAATTATAGGTTCAGCTCAGCTCGATTTACAGAAGCCCAGGGTTCTGTCAAGCAGCACGTCTCCATGCAGATAGCTCTGCCCCCGAGAGCCAGCCCTGCTCCACCTCGGCGCGGAGCTGGAGGAGGTTTAGCTGCAGCTCACACACGGGGAACAGTTCAGGTGGATGAAAGACACGAGGACATGCCCCCCGGAGACAGAGGTAATGTGTCGGCGAGATTCATTTCCAGCAGGTGAGCTGTACACATGAAGGTGGAGAGTCCAAGTCATGCTGAGAGCACTGATGTTCATAAAAAGGGCCGCCTCTGCCCCGTGATCACACAATGATTGACACGTGTCGGTCTGAGAAACACATGAAGTGGGCGGGGCCTCCTCTCACACGTGTCATTTTTCCTTTTTGCCACCAAGATGTTAATTAGCTCGGAAAAACAAACAGCTGCAGTAACTTTGTTGTTCATATTTATTCCCCATTTAACTCCACTGAATCTTTTGTGTGTCGGAGGATCATTTCTGTGCACGAGGTTTCAAAGGGAACGTCCCTGTGGGACTAATGTGACCAAACATGACTTTAAACTGAAGCAATACATCATTAAATATGCATGAACATGTTTGTATTTGTTTTGTTTCACAGCTCAACCTGCAGAGTGCAGCCGGCGATCACGGGTTTCAGTTTAAAAGCAGCCGCCTGGGGCTTTCAGTTCCAAACATGGCTGCCTTGGAAACACCCGAGAGGCGCGCTGCTGGCTGCGGCCATAAACTCCGGCTTCTTAGTGGGCCTATTAATCTCACAGAGCTTTATGGAGCTGTGGCTCAGGTGGTAATATGCAGAGGTTTTATTAGACCTGCTGCCAGATATAGAAAATATGAAATAAGCACCCATCCCGGACTCCGTTCTTCCGAGGGCAGAAACACAAACCATGAAACCTGACGTCACTGTCGGAATCTGTTCATGTAGATTTCAAAGCTGAGAGGATTTGTCACTGCGTAAAATAAAAGACTGAAGCTGGACACCGGCGTTCTGTCTCAGAGCAGCAGAAAAACTCATTTAGAGGAAACCGCTTTTATTTGTGTTGTGATTGAAATCTACGGACGAGGAGAGAAATGTTTAGTAAATTAAACATTTCCGTTCCACTGGACCGAGAGGAAACCAACTTCCGAATGTAAAAAGCTGAGCGGAGTTTGATGAAAGTGTTTAAACATCTGAGTAGAGGAAACTAAACACACACACACACACACACACTGGCCTTCCTTTCATCAGCCACTGAATCCATTCCCATTAAGGACTTAATCAGTGGTAATAGAAGAGGTGTCATTCATCTTTGCCGCTAAATCACTGGTCACTGGAACAGGAGAGAATCAAAGCGGAGGGACACTAGTGGAGCTCTGGAGGAGAATCGCTCACAGGAACGACAATTTATTCTTTGACTTTTACATTTCAGCAAAAAGGAGTCGCTCCAGTGAGAGATGAGGATATGAACTCCCTCCCTGGTGAGAATACTAATGGCTGAGACTGATCCTGCTTTCATACGGTCCTGCTACGGCTCTAAAAACACACTCTGTAATGACTTGAACTTGAATTTAGCCTGATGGATTGTGACAGTTCTAGAATGAGCCGAATGAAAACCAAACTGATTGTTTTGTCATTGTGTAATTTGTAATAGAAATAGACCTCCTCCGGAGACCGTTTCACGACGTCACCAACATCAGCGACATCATCTCCGCTCTATAAAGACATCTGTGAGCGCGTTCCTCTGCCTGCGTCCTGTGCACCTGTGTCACAGAGAATCCAAGAGGACGCTGATGCTTCTTCACTGCTTGAGAGCCCCCACAGGGTCACACACTGCTGTGTGTGTGTGCAGGTAAATGCTCCTGCTGAGTCTTTGCTGGGACGGTGCTGGAAGCCTTCTGCGTGGCTCCCTAACTGGGTTAGTTCATCTTGTTTGGAGGCCGTGTGAGAAAAGGCCACAGCTGTTCATTTGCTTCTCCAGCCTCTGCAGATTGGATTCCTGCAGGTCGAGCTCGCCTTTTCCAAACCTGGGCCACGCTAGAAGCCAGGCTCTCATTCTGCTCGGCCCAGCACCGGAGCCGTAAATCATCCCTCGTCAGCTGCCTGGCTCATGGGACGGGGGTAATCTCTCCTCCTCAGGCTCCCTATGAAAAGTGACTTGTTATCCGGCGGGCCTGAGGGACGTTTAGAGGACCAGCAGACCTGAGCGCAGTCCACGGCTCGGACCAGAGGCTGATATGAGCTTCTGAATGATGATTATATCTTTTGTTAGTCACCAGGACCCGGCACTTAGCTGTGACAGTCGAGGCATCAGGATGTTTTTTTATGTCTCGGGATGTAATTGCCTCTGAAACGCGGCAGCTAAGTCCTCCGCTGATCAGCGTGGGCGTGTCCTCCTGTAGATTAAAGCTGTACGGAACAGCTCTGCTGAAGAAGAACACGCAGACGACAGACAGTGATTACTGAACGCCGCTCGCTGTTTGGTTATCGGGAAGACATCCGAGCGTCTCGGCGCCGACCTTCCGACGAACTGGCGCTTCTCGCTTCCGCTCACAGCCAAACGCGGCGGCTTCTGTTTCTCATTTACACGCCTTCAACCAACGAAGGGGGGCGGGACTAATTAGTGGAAGCAGCTGCTGTTGTGACTAAACGAGGAGAGAGGCTGAAGCCTGCGGAGCGCCGGCTCAGCGGGAGGTTCCCTCGCTGGTGCGCACCAGCACGGGAAGTGGGTCGGAGGAGCGAGGAGGTGAACTGGAGGTCCAGGCTCCGCATGTGTATCAGCTCTTTTACAGACGCAACCCCCCACCCCTGCAACACCCACCGCCTGCCACTGATCATGAGGAACAAAGGACACGAAGGGACAAACAAACCGGGACATGTCACACACGATAAGGCCGCCACGGGACAGATGCTCGGGCAGGGGTTTCTGGGCAGAGGTTGAACACTGTCACATCTGATCTGGGTGTTTGGTCACGCTGTCATTCATAGTCAGGCTGTCAGTCGGTTCCAACAGTGCAGCCACGGGGGGAGGGGAGGGTGGTCTTATTGTAAAGCGTCCACTCGTTTTGTGCAACTTTAATCCAGAGAGTGCAGGTTTCCCAGTGTGTTGTCATCCAGTGATAAATTATCCTTTTGAGTATTTCTTTGGTGAACTGAAATTGAAAAATGCTCAGTGGTGATTTAATGAGGAGGCTGCTTTTAGCCAAAGAAAGAAATGTGAAGGACGCGGTCGTTTCATGGTCGTAGGGTTTCACAGACAGCTGCCTTCAGAGTCTGACGAGTTGGAGTCAAACTGAAGATGAAGGATAGAATCCAGACACCTGGGCCTGCGCTGTCACTGGGGACCGGCTTCCTCAGCCAATGTGTTCGCGGGTCCAACGCTAAATCATTCAAACAGAAGACAGAGCGATGGAGCTCAGGTTTACAGTGCAACAGTCTGAGAGGCTCCTCGGGCCGTAATCTGAAATAAAACTGTGTTCATAAATCCATCAAAGCCCAGGCGTCTCCCCATGAAACACCACCAGCCTCCTTCCAGGTCGGCAGGAATCCGCCACATGAATCCGGCGTGCATCCTGAGAAACTGAAGCTCTGCACTAACTCGTGGTGCCACGGGGAATTCCAGAGTCGGATATTTCCAGCAGTGCAGATGGTGGTGGAGGGACCAGTGAGGGCAGCCTGAAGAGGACCCAAGCCTCCTGATGTTTGTGCTTCAGATCAGAGGAACTCCCTCTCATCAAAGTCTGGAGCTGCTTCAGTTTGACTGCAGCTGCTTCATCTTGTTCTGAAGGTTTCCTGCTGACGTGATGAGATGAATATTTAAGACGGAACCAAAGCCGAGCTCTGAGCTCCAGCTTGGCTTCAGCGTCGCACTATTTGGCATCAGCTCCTCTTGTGACCTGTTGTATTTACACCACCCTGAAGCTCTGCCCTCTGGTCTGAGACGCAGACGTCTGTCTGTGCGTCCGCCTCCATGAGACTCGCTGGAACTGTCTGGTGAAGCGGTCGGAGTGTCAAAGCCGTCGCTCGGTGCACGGCCGGATTTATTTCCAGTGAATGTCACTGGGGTAATTCTATAATTAGACAGCAGAGCATAAAAGAGCGAGAGGAAACATACTCCCACTCCTCCAGATTAACTGCTCGCATGAATATTCAACACTTTGTGTTCGAGCCGTCTCGTCGAATGCTGCCGCTCGTCATTGTTAAGTGTTGGACCTCTTGTTGTGTTGTTTCATTTCCACCTGACGTCTCCTTGAAATGGAATCTGTCTCAGGAAAAGGATTTAAAGGAAGGAGATTTGTTTTTAGCTCGCACACCCTGTGAGGTTCTTCTCCATGCGTCCTCTCCTCTCCTCTCTCCCCTTGTCTCCTCTCCTCTGTGAACCACAGGCCACCGCAGTGCTGCCACTGCTTGACGGACTGAGCCGCAGCGGAGACCTAAACATGTCGAGGCCGTAGATTATCACGACTCCTCTTATTTCAACATCTTCTCTTCCGAACACCAGACCCCCGCAGCCAATCAGACCGGGAGTGGAAACGGTGCAAACTGGGGAATTTTCGGTGGAAAGTGCGTCTGCGTGAGATCAGTCTCTGAATCTGCTCGACGCACAAATTCTTCCAGATTCTGCCGTGTTCTTCCTCTACGACACATTTCTACCGACACAGGAAAGTGACTGGACAGATATCACAGGAAATCAGAAGATGAAAGATCAAGAGAGAGAGAGACAGAAATAGATAGAGACAGACAGACAGAGAAGGAGAGAGCTGCTGCCCTCCCCTCTCTCACTGGATCTTTGGTCTCGATGTTTGTTTCAGCCCCTGAACAGTCGGCGTTTGTCCCCTCTGTCATCTCTTCCCCCGGCAGAGTTGATTTACATTTCACTCACGTCCAATTCAAAGTTCAGGCTTGTAGATGAGGGGAGGCGAGGGAGAGAGGGATGAGAGAGGAGGAGGAGGAGGAGGAGGGAGGAAGGCAGGCAGGCAGGGAGGGAGGGAGGGAGGGAGGGAGGGGTGGATAAAACAAAACCCTCCAAACACCCACATCGGGCCAGTGTGAATATCCACAGATATAAGCTCTCTGAAGCAGGGAGGATGGATGGCTGGATGGATGGGGGGTGGGTATGGATGGAGGGATGGCGCAGCGCAACACTTTGCGGGTACTTCCACCAGGCTGCACTGCATGCGTCTGCGCCTAGATGCAACAGCCTCCTTCCTCCGCACACACGAGCCTGGCACGGATCGGAATGATAATCAGCTGTGAAGCCGGGTTCGCTTTCCTGCCACAAAGGCTGTTCGCCTGCCAGTGCATGCTGGGAAACTGTAAAAATCACATCAGCCATAAACTTGGGAACACGTTCATGTGTCTCACGCACCATCACTAAAACACAGTCGTGCACGGACAGAACCGAGGAGGAGCCGCTCAGGCTGGGTCTTACCGATGTGAATGATGGAGTCTGCGCTCACCGGGTTGCATTGCAATATCCACAGGGAATGAAATAACAATATCAGCATTTCCATCTCCGGCTCGAGCCCAAAAGGCGCATCCAAGGATCCACCTCGCTGAATTCTGCAGCTCCTCCAGTGACGAGCTAAAATCCAAAACAACGGGTCGGTGCGTAAAAGCAGCGTCGGCGGCGGCACGGAGAGAAACACAAGGAGGAAAACCCAAAATCCAAGAGAGCAAACTGTTGGCCGGAGTCAGGAGGAGGAGGAGGAGGAGGAGGAAGGCTAGAAAAGAGAAAGACAAGCTCCCAGGGCTCCGGACAGAAACCAGCCCGGGGAAGTGAGGAGGGGAGCGGACACCGGGGGTTTGATTCAGAGGTTGAGATCCGCCGGACGAGCAGCTCTGACTCCCAGCCTCCGAGTCTGAGACATAACACACTGCAAACTGCGGAGGAGGAGGAGGAGGAGGTGGAGGAACGCTCTCTCTCTCTCTCTCTCTCTCTCTCTCTATCACTCTCTCCTCTCCCCGACCCACGTGACTGCAGAGCCTCTATCTACGGCGCTGGGAGCCCGACCCGAGCAGGAGAGAGGCGAGGGATGGAGAGAGATGGAGGGATGGATGGGAGCCGTTGTGCACCGCGGAGGAGGAGACGCGGTGAGAGGGAGCGAGCCGCGGCGGTGGCCGGTTCGGTGGACCGGTGAGTCGGCGGTGCCCGGTTCGGTGGACCGGTGAGTCGGCGGTGCCAGAGAGGAACTTGCAGCCGCTCGAGTTCGCGTCTCACGCGGTGAAGTTGGTCCAGCGGATCCGGGGATCAGCTGCAGCGCCGCGGTGGATCCGCTGCGGACACAGCGTCTCTGCGCGCGCCCTCGATGTCCTCTTGCTTTTATCGTGTAGATGAAGGTGTGTGAGCTCTACAGCAGGACCCTGCTGGTGCTGGTTCTGGTTCTGCAGGAGCTTGACTGACTGTCCGTGACACCGCGGCTCCTCCTTAGCAGCTTGGAGAGGAGGTGCCCGGTGTCCGAGGGCTCCACCAACAATGAGCTGTCTCAGCTCGGGACCAGCGACCCAAAAACCTCCGCACGTGCCACACGTCCAGCTCCTCAGAACCAGGCTCCGCTCCGTGCGTAAAACCGGGGTTCTCCTTCCAGACAGAAGGAGCAAGACAAGACCACCAGCGAGGAGGAGGCGCGTGATACAGGGGGAGTTGGGAGCCGGAGTAGATGCGACTGAATGGGGAGATGGACTCCTCAGGTGGGGGGGGGGTTCGGGTACAAGAGGTCAGGTGATGCGTTCAGGAACTGAAGCTGAGGTTCAACAAGTACAGAACCTGATCCTCTGCGGAGGTCACACCACCGTGGAGGTTCAAGCAGTCTCAGGGTATGCGCATGTGACGTCATTGACCTTTCCTGTGATGTCATTTCAGGTGATGCCAGGTGAATCGAGGCGAGAGGCCGGAAACTGAAGGTTACTACACTTGACCTTACAATTAAAGGATATTTCTTGCGAATGAACTGGACTCAGAAATGTCTTTTAATTGTTTGGCTAAGTTTAGTTCGCTTAAAGTGCTGAGAGGAACATCCGCGAAATGTGAGGTGGCGCCCCCTGCTGGTGGAGGGGCCATGCACTGACTGCACAAGGCCAGAAGTGACAAATGTGGTTGACCAATCAACAAAGCATCGGATGAAGCTATAGATTCATTGAGAGCTTGATATTTAAATATTTTCACGCATGCACTTTTAAAGTATCGAAAACATTCAGCGCAGCGCTCCTCACGTCTCGTTGAGTGAGTGAAGACAGGCTGTTGGACAGAGATGAAATTAGATGAAGCTTGAAATGTGTTCAGCCATGAGTTCTGAATGTTTGCCAAGGACAAGCCCTGTTACAAATTATATTTCTGAAATATTAAAATATTAATTTAGAATATTTTTAAAGTCCTGTGTTAAATATTAAACAAGGTCAATTATTTATTTGTGTTGCATGTAATAAGTTGTATTTTTGACTCATCAGTGGCCTGAGAGACCGAACACGGTTTATTTAGAAGAATCCAAATCTAGTCGATGTGTTCAAGCACAGCCGATGTTTTATTGAACAAGGTTTCATCAGCTCCACTCACACGCCACAGTCTGCCCCGCTCACTCTGCTTCAGTGCTTTCAACCAAGATCGGTTGTTACTTCTTCTTAACTCTACACCTGAACACAAGGATGGGAGCTGACGAGGCTCCGAGACGATCGATGGATTTGGGTCAAGACGCCGATGAGTGTGTGGAGTCCAGCCCGGTTCGGTGAGACCGGACCGGTACACTGAGCGCCCTCTGCCACTCCACAGATCCTTGTCAGGTTCTGATCACGGCCTCACGGCCTGCACACGTCATCGCTTTAACCCTGACCAAGTTTCATCATCATCGTCCTCCTCACCAACCGACACATGAACCTGAACTGATCTTCATCCACCTCCACTGAGCCTGAACCAAGAAACAGCACCTTCATCATCACAGTCATCACTTTTATGGGATTCTCGTCTCCCTCTTCATCATCATCATCATCATCATCCTCTTCATCATCACCACCACCACCACCATCATCCTCATTTTCCTCCTCATCCAGGTTGGATTTTAACAGACTGAACGTTTTCTCTTATGTCTTCAGTAAAATAAATTATGTTGAAAATATTTTGTCAGTGTTTTTTGGAGGGAAATCTGGTAGTGCAATATTTGTTACTGTAGTGTTTTACAGGACATTACATCATTTTACTATGATAGATATGTTATAGTATTAATTGTTTACTGCAGTGTTTCACAAAAACCCGATGCCTCATCAATGGACCATCACTCCTCCTTCTGGTAACAAGCTGTCACTGCAGGCTGTTAAGCGCAACCGAAGACTGAAATTGAAATAAAACAAATGAGAATAAATTCGAGCATCGGTGATTATATAACATATAGACTATGATATTGCACTGTTCTCATTCACAGGAGCTCAGCAGGAGATGCCCTGCATTAACCTCTGCAGGATTTATGGACACCATACAAACACACAGTGTGTGTGTGTGTGTGTGTGTGTGTGTGTGTCATAAGTCAGCTCATTCAATTTCTTCCGTCTGCACAACCACTCTGGCTCCATTTCTTTCTTGGTCAACCTTTAAAATAAAGTGGATTTGCCCCGGAGCCAGAGCAGTGAGTGTGGAGTCGGTCCTGAGCGCTGCCACACGTGAAGTCTGACGTTTGTTATGAGGGCTTTGATTTTCCTCCTAACAAGATGAAGGGAGTGAAGGCAATGAGCGACTTCATGCCTCCCGGATGGAATCATCTTTTACAACCCTGCAGCTCAATCAGCCCGGGGGAGCAGATGCACCACGACACAGCTGATCACACAATCATCACCGGCTCTCCGTCGGTGGGTATCAGGTCTAGTGCTGAGCAGAGCTCCCAAAACAGCCCTCCTCTCTGCTGCTCCCTGCATCTGTGTTGTCGGCAGTAACTCCAGCGTGGATGACAATCTAATTGCATCCTCATCTCTCTGTGGTTTAATGGGCTGTCAGGTAGCATCATTACACACCCTCACTGCTTCCCTTGCGTAGCGCACGTATCGACAATAACTGACAATGTGTGAGTGTGATGGAGGAAGGGTGCAAATAGATTGAGGCTTGTGGGCCACCGCAGCTATAAAATGTGTTGAGCACACCTGTGTTGTGTTTCCACATCCGTGAGCTTCAGACGTCGCCTGGGACGAAATTACGTTTAATAAGAGATGCTACGGATGTTTGACTTAAAATCCTGTGAGGTTTCAAACCGTCCACTTGTTCACTCTAATTCACTTTGTAAATAACCACAGCTGACACCATTACTCTGGAGTTCTTCAGGGATCTGCTCTTGTACCCATTTGATTTTCACCGTCTGTGTAACCACAACTGCACTGATCCTCACTGTCGAGGCCAAAATCATTATTCTAACAAACTGCTTTTTTCTCCTTTTCATAAATAACCCACACTTTACGTTGATCCCGTTTGATTGTGAAGCACGAGGTCACATTTGTTTCAAACCATGACTCCCTCGCAAACTGCCGATTTCAAATGGAACAAAACCAAAACATCATTATTTCAACATTTCTCTGTCGGATTAAGAAAAGAGAAAAAGGAATAAGCCGGTAGTCACACTCAGTCGCTCTCAAGAGGGAGAGCCGTGTTTGTGTTGCAGAGATTTAGAGTCGAGTTAACTCGACACTAAATGAAACAACTTTCCAAACAAAGCAATAATGTGCAGATGAGGCTGAGCTGCAGGGAGCGACACCAAGATCACATCGCATCCATCAGCAGCTAGAAGCCTGTCGGAGGCCGCCTGCAATAAGACTTCAGAGCTGGATACCACCGTGTGTGTGTGTGTGTTTGTGAGAGACAGAGTTTCTATAAATACTTGTGTCACTGTAACTGAAAAGCTTTTTCTCGTGTTTTTTCCACTGAAATCTAAAATAAATCACTTTGCCCGGCGTCAGGAGGTTTTTCATGACGTACTGAGCTCATCTATTTTTGGAAAGTGGAGGCTCACGGGGCTGTGCTTTGTTCTGCTCTCATCTTTTTTAAGATGGTTTCACTTTGAAGAAGCTGCTTCTCACTCGGATCTACGGCCGAGACGAGAGGACACAGGCCTCGTCTGTGGACTGTATCTGGAGGAAATAAATCCGATGTTGGTGTAGCCACACAGGTCAGGTGGAATTACTGGGGACGCGAGCAGGATAACAGAACGTGAAGGACTGATGGGGAGAAGAAAGAGAAGAATCTATTTCAGACTAAACGCATTGGTGACGATTCCTCCTCATTTCACTGATTGTATTTTACTGAATCTTCATATTTTCTGCGTGAAACAGATTAAGATTTACCCACTGACAGATTTTTACTCAAATTACAACAGGGACGCTCGGCCTTGATTACAGACAAATGATATTTTAAAAAGGTGAATAAATCTCCTGTATTTGGACAAATGGTGCTCATACAGTTTCTTTGTCACGTCCAATTCAGACAGAAGAACAAGAGAGACGGAAAGTTTCTCTCTTTCCAGCAGACGAGGTTAATTAGACAGAGGGACGGGAAACAATCTGTCAACCCTGAGATTTCATGCATTTGTCTTCCTCTTCTTGTCTCTCATTTAAAAAGTACTGGAGGATAACGAAGACTGGCAGGGATGAGAATATCAATTTACTACAGAAAAATAGAAGAAAGGCTGAAAATGAGATGAATTTGACTTAAAAAGCGGAGCGGCTTTTCTGCGTGTTCATTAAAGCTGATCTCGTCTCTGGTTTCTGGACTTGTCTCTGTCGACCTGTTGCGTCTCGTTCCTTTAAACCCAAAAGCAGAAAAACCTTCTGCTGTTGCCGTGACCTTTTCAAGTTGACGCCCCGCTGAAATAGATGGATTTTAACGAGGGAATCAAGTCATTTTGGGGATGCGAGGTCAGGCTGGTGAGGTCAGCGCCTCATCTTTATTCAGCGCATTAAAAGAATTGATTGTCCTTCGACTGAAGGCAACAGGTGGGGCTCAGCTGTCGATACGTGGAACCACATCTGAGGGGTTTTGTTCAACTTTTCCAGGCAGCTGAGATGTTGTCAGGCTGTAACGAGCAACACGGACCTGCACAGAATACAAGGAGGGAAATGTTCAGCGTTGAACACAGAGGAGATTTTATATTTACTGGAAGAATAAATTATGAATATCGATCGCAGCCAGCTGTTAAGCGAGGACACACGTATCCAAATGAATGAAAACGTTGAAATGTTCAGTTCAGTAACTGAAATACTCCCACTGACTCCTCCCACTGTCACCAGCAGCAGAACCAGTTTCAGTTAGTGGTTCACACGATCACCACTCGCTGTGTGCGCAGCCTGAAGCATCGCAGAGTTAAACACTGATTATGATCCACTCACAGGCAAATAAAAGAGGTCTCGCCTCGGTTAACAACGAAGCGAGCGGAACTCTTCAAGAGAATCGAGGGCGAGATGAAATAAAAAGTCTTAAGGAAACAAAAGGTGCTTTTAAAGGTTCTATTAAAAGAAATATGAGTCATGTCTGAAAGAAGCTGCGACTGTAAAGTGATGGAGACAGTTAGGAGCTATAAAACCTGCCGGAGAAAGAGAGGAAACAGGACACGGGGACGTTCTCTGAATCTGAACAAAGGACGACAGCGACACAAAGCCTAAAGCAAAGGAATGAAACGTTGCCTTTTGACATTTTATATAGGAAATGTATTTTAAAAACACCAACACGAGGTGGTGAGGAACCAAAGTGGACAAAGGAATCACTCGTCTCTGAATGCGATTTCACCCAACAAGTGACTTTAAATGTCCTCAGGCCACGGAGGGCCGTGATTCAGCGCCGGCCGGGAGCAGCATCTATCAGGCCAGAGGAGGAGAAACCAAGGAGATGCTGTCTGAGGCAGAGAAAGCAGTTTGCACAATGAGATGAGATGTCAGAGGAGACTCAGATAAGGATCTGTTGTATACTGTTGGATCTCGCACAGCGGCCTCTCACCCTGTCTCTCTATTGTCTGCTGCACTCTGTTTTACAGCCTCTGCTCCTTCCCCTTCATCGGCTGATTCTGGGTCTGTGCACTGACATGCAGCAGAACGCAGGCCGGGCGCCTTCCTTTCCTTCTCCTAGGATCCAAAAGTTTCTCCCTGCACAAGTCGTCATCTTTCATTTGCACAGAATCCCCAACGCTGAGTTGGATTTCAAAGAAGGAACTAAAGGAGGTTTGTTTCTAAAAGAGGAGACAGCACACGGACCGAGACATGAGCTTTTCGCTTAGTTTCTAGAAGCACGAACATTTGTTTTGAGAAGTGAACCGTCCGACTTCAAGCTGGATAAAAGTCCCTCTGACTTTCCCGACTGTTTCCCTGAAGCGTCTTTTAATAACCTGCACTTTTCCTGCTTTATGAGCCTGAACGTTGATTTCACCAAAGACAGAAAGCACTGTCACTGAGAATGGGATGTGTCTTCATGTGTGTTACTGTTGTTCTTGACCCAATCTCACACTCAATAATCCGTCACTACTCAAAAAAAAAAAAAATCCTTTTTAATATTTCTGAGTAGTCGCATTCTCTCTTCCTTTTCTCAGAGTTGCTTTTTAATTTGCTCTGATGGAGTAAAGAAGATGAAATGAGGAGTTATTCAGCAGAACACATCTTTCAGCTTTGTGTGTGTGTGTGTGTGTCTGTGTGTATA
Source organism: Pseudorhombus dupliciocellatus (assembly GCA_016785235.1). Lineage (NCBI taxonomy): Eukaryota > Metazoa > Chordata > Actinopteri > Pleuronectiformes > Paralichthyidae > Pseudorhombus > Pseudorhombus dupliciocellatus. The sequence continues at coordinate 1,240,738 of JAFBJW010000083.1, forward strand.
CTGCCTTGTTGAACACTGAAATAATCTGTCAGGGGTAATTGCACAGACACGCTCCCCCTCCTCCCGTCGACTCACACGCCTCTGACACACTGCGGCGCACGCAGAGCTTCATCACGCCGCCGTCGCTGGACGAAGAAAGACCCCGAGGAGCCGGCTGCTGGTTAGCGCTCAACGCACAGGACTCATCCCATCAGCCACTGCAGCAGACTGCAAAACATCACTATTAAATCACCAGTAATCAACGTTTTATCACATTCTCTCACATAGTGAAAAATACATCCAATACTCAGAAGATGAAGAGGCGAGGATTCAGAATAAGAGCATCCCCACTTCCTGCGTCTCAAGGCTGCAGGTGCGTGAAGCAGAACTCCAACATGGAAGCCGAGAGATTAAGGATGAAGAGGAGGATTCACAGATGGATTGAATGAGCAGCCTCAGCTGGAGCGCACATGTCCTCAGGCCTCAGCTCCGGCACACAACACCAGAGGAAGAATCACAAGCTGTATGAGCCAGAATCAGGCGGTTTAAAAAATAAAAAAAACCACTTCAAACTTCCTTAGTTTGAATCTTACAGGTTGTAAAAGTTAATCTATCAAATCCACAAAGCTCCACCAGCGCAGTCCTACAGGACCTGTGGTAAAACCTTCAGACCACGTTTCCCTCTGAGGACCTGGCGGTCGCTCAGCGAGGCTGATTAAATCAAGGCTGAATAAAAAAGTTGAATCCCTCAGTTGTTTTGTTCTTTGGCCGAGGGACAAATAAAACAGCTCCGCATCTTTGAAGAAGTAACTCTGATGAATTACTTGACTTTTTAAAAACCATGAATTTATTGATAACACATTCAAACCACATTAGTCAAAAGAGCACAGCTGTCAAGTTTAATCAGAGGCGGCTTTTTAAAAGGCTGAAGGTTTGGACCCGACAGAAACAGCATCATTAATCACTGTGAAACTAAATATGGCAATTCAGTTTGGTTTCTGCAGAACACGTCAGCGAGCAGTGACGAGGATTATAAAAGATGTTTGATTTCCTGCTCCAGCTCCAGGATGAGCTTAGACTGCACGTTTATATTTCAGTCTCACTGTGACCAACAGAACGCCATTAGAGCCGATGAAGAGGGCAACGTCCGCGTTTGAAGTTTCATCCCGAGGCCAGAGTCGGTTCTGAGTGGTCAGGCAAGAAGAAGAAGACGAAGCAGCCGAGAGCAGCTTTGAAACAAGCATCTGAGAAATGAACGAGCAGAAAGATTCAACTGAGAAACGGTGAGAAGGTGAACTGAGGAGAAGTGGAGCTGGTTTAAAGGCAATTCAGGTGATTTAAGTTCTCCTTTCTCCCTCACTTCACCGATAAATAAAAAATAACATTTTATGGCAATTTGTTTCTTTAACCTCTGCAAGAGTCTACAGCTCCACAAACATGAAGGAATCAGGCCTGATCGTGTGTGTGGCTCACATCCTCAGAACTGACTCGTCCAGGGAGGTCCAGGGAGGGGGTTCTGAGTCCAGCTTCAGTGAACTTTGATAAACAGTTTCAGGGCTCTACAACCTGATGGTGTGCTCAGACCAAATGGAAAGTCAGCCTGGTCCGTGTTATCTGCGTCCGCAGGCGTCGCTGCTGGTGTGCAGACGCCAGAGGAGCCGTCACACACCGAGTCTGTGGAGGTGCACGTGCCTCCAGGAGCTGTTGGAGGTGACTGACGCTCCCAGAGATCAGTCTCACCAGCCGCCACGGGTCATGGGGCCCGAGGAAGAGTCAGGCAGGTGAGCAGCGGGGAGGAGAGAATTCGATAATTAGAAGTTTGGAAGACTCAAGCCTTTGTTAAAACATCCACTGCAAAACACCCCCCCCCCCCCCCCCCCCCCCCCCCCCCCCCCCCACCCCAACCCCCACACAACCCCGACATGAAAATGCAGCAAACAACAGCCTGAGCAGAGAAATTAACCATAATTAACTACACACACACACACACAGAGAGAGAGAGAGAGACAGAGAGAGAGAGAGAGAGAGTTGAAGATTAGGAGACAAACAGAGGCTGCAGAGCCGGAGAGATTAACACACACCCACACTTTACACATTAACCTGAAGAGCGAGATTCGTGTAAGAAATTACAGCAGCGCGCGCACAGTCAGGCAGACAGGTATTGATAACACTGCAGCTACTTATTGCCACATTCTTCTTCCTCTGTAAACAACAAGCCTCCTCCTCCTCCTCCTCTTCTCTTTCCTCGGACTGGTCTCATGCTCACCAACACAAGCCTTGAGTCTTAAAATGCAGATATGAGAGCGCTGCAGGCTATAGAAGGGAGGAGATGCTTCATCCCTGCAGGGGGAGGATTGTGCGTAGAGGCAGAGGCGGACGAACACGTGGCGCCAGTTAAAGGGTGCGAGAGACTCCAGGACCGAGCAGTGACCCACAGCAGCGACACTTGTTCTTCCGCGTCCGCTCGCAGTTAATCTACAAACTGACACTGGGAGCTGCCTCTTCCTGGGCTGTAACTTAAAGTCCAGATGCGTTGGTTGCCCTATCAGATGGCTTGGCAGCGGCGCTCATAAACACTGGACCGAGGTCAAATAACAACAACTCCATTCATTATTTATTCCTGCGCTCTCCACTCGGAAATTAAATGAAAGCAAAGCCGCACAATTAAAGTTAATACAGGATGAAAATGAAACCCCCACGATGATTCTGGACATCGCTTCCTCTCAGCGTCTGACTCTCTTACACCCTCTAGCTCCGGCCTCCTCTCTCCACCTCGCTGTGCTCCCCCCTCTCCCTGCCTCATTCCCATGCGACTCACTCCATTCTGTTTAGTCGCCTCTCCTCTTTCTATATTCTGCCCATTTTCTGCCTCAGTGGTCCTGACAAACACGCAGCGTATTGGCATGTACAGAGGACGGCGCAGCAACAACAGTCCTCCTCGCGGACACACGTCATTAGTCGCAGGGGCCTGAATCTCCCACGGATGTGGAGACAGGAACTTTAAAGGGCCCGCATCTGAAGGATCCTGCCGAAGTTATCGCATATAGGTCAGATTCATCGGTGGTGAAGACTGCAGCGTCTTCCACCAGGTGAGAACATCATAAAGACCCACATCCTCCATGTTGTCCTGAGAGACGCCGAGTCTAAAGTGGAATCATCTGGATTTGTTTCCACCCTTCGTCCTGCAGTTAATCACAGCTCATGTGTAAAGAGCCTCTTTAAAAGTGCCCACAGAGCGACTGCATTTCAGAGGCTATGAAAGAGCTGCTGGGAGAAGAATAGATCGAATAAACTAAGCTCTGGCAGTTTTTGAATTTTCATTGAGTTTCAAAAAGCGGCTCTGACAGAAAGCCTCTTTCCTCCACGGCATTGTGCACACAAGCTCCGAACTGTTTCCCCAAAGTAGGACTGCATTGATCCGTCTCTCTCAGCATGAAGGTGAGGAACAAAGTGTGCGTGTGTGTGCGCGCGCGCACGCGTGCATGCGCGATCACGCAGCTCCTCTAAATTACACACACAGCCATTCAATGCAAAGACTCGCACAACTCATTTAGGCTTTTATATGAGCGTGATTACAGCGCAGCGCTCCTGCTGCCCCTGGGCTTCTCGTGTTGTGTTGTTTATCTGCACTGCAGTGCATTGTGGGTGTTACAGCACCGCGGCACGGCCCTAAACATCCGGACGACAAAGAAACAGACAAGAGAGACGAAACAAAGGAATTCCTAGAAATGGTCTGGGAGGGAGAGGGAGAGAAAGCCGAAGCAGAGAGAAAGAGGTGACTGTAAAAAATAAATAAATAAACGCCAAAACAAAGTCAGAGCTGTTTTAAAAAGGACTCGTCTCTCGGCCGTTGTGACATTTATTTACTTCCACTGAGGCGAAGCCAGAGGGGGTTTAAAGCCCAGACCCTCGGATCGCCTCCAATGCTTTGACGGGCCGTGACGCGAGAGTCAAACACAGCTGAAAAGTTGAGAGATAACATGATTTCTCCACGGGGACACTCACGTCTCACATCCAAATGTTTCTGTGTTCTTTTACATCTCTGTCTTTCTCCCTTCCTCATCCGTCCTCACCCTCGTTAGGGCCCCCCCCCGCCCCTCTCGCCCACATTTCTCCAATCACACAGCTGCCGCAGCCCTTTAAAAAGAAAAGATGCTCTTGAACTCTGCTTGAAAGTGAATCCCCGTTGACTTCTGATCTCCCGTCTCTTGAGTGGTGGTGGTGGTTTTCTAAAGCGAGGACGCATTAGCTGTCCCCCAATTGGACGACAGCAACAACACAAATGAGGAGGAGGAGGAGGCTGCTCCCCTTCACTTCTGCTGCCTCCTCCGATTGGGCGAGTTGGTTTACGGGCCTGGACAGTTACTTGGCACTGTGCTGACCGGTTGCCATGGTGATGGAGCATGAGGCCCACTATGTGCTTAATGTGATTGAAAACACTGTGTGTGTTTGTGTGAGTGAGGGACGGAGACGCTGCTCAGGTAATGATCGATCTAAGAGAAAATCTCCAGGACTCCAACAACAGTTTTTCTGCCTCGTCGGAGCAGCAACTACACACACACACACACACACACACACACATACATATACATACACACATATACATACACACAGTTCAGTGTAAGTGATGTTAAAGGGATTAAGAGATTATTTAAGTCTAGCTGTCATGTTGGATAAACATGAGCCGACCCCTCCCCTTCAGTGAAGTTTGTCTTTCTCTGTTCGTTCATTTCCATGGTTTGAGGTTGTGAACACATTTGGTCCAGGCTGAAGATTCGGACTGAGGCTGTCACCAGAGGGTTTCATCCTCTTCAGTTGTAGCACTGAGCCTTACCCAGCCTGCTCCTCATGGTGACATTAATGTTGTTCTGAGAGCTGGTCTGAGACCTGAGTGTCGGATTCAGACACGTCCGCTTCTGAGGTGTCAGAGTGAAAACCGGAATTCTCTTTTTCGAAGTCTGAGAAATCCACTTCAGTGTGTGACAGCTCCTCTTCAGTATCTGAGACCTGCAGTCTGGGATCTGAGGGGTCCACTTCAGAGGTGTCAGAGTCAAAACCTGAGTACTCAATTTCAAAGTCTGAGACGTCCACTTCAGTGTGTAAGAGATTTCCTTCAGGGTCTGAGAGCTCGGGTTCAGGGTCTGAAACATCTGGTTCAGGTTGTGAGACCTCAGGTAAAGGGTCTGAGACCTCGGGTTCAGAGTGTGACAGCTGCTCTTTGTGGTCTGAGGCGTTGGGTTCAGGGTCTGAGGGGTCATGTTCAGGGTCTGAGGCGTTGGGTTCAGGGTCTGAGGGGTCATGTTCAGGGTCTGAGGCGTTGGGTTCAGGGTCTGAGGCGTCGGGTTCAGGGTGTGAGGCGTCGGGTTCAGGGTCTGAGGCGTCGGGTTCAGGGTCTGAGGCGTTGGGTTCAGGGTGTGAGGCGTCGGGTTCAGGGTGTGAGGCGTTGGGTTCAGGGTCTGAGGCGTTGGGTTCAGGGTGTGAGAGCTGTGGTCTGCTCTCTGGTCTGACTGTGAGACATTGCTGCTGCAGATGAAGTTCATCATGTTTGTCGTTGGGATCTTCCGACTTTTCATCCCTGGAGATTTCAGAGTGTGAGCGTTGTTTACCGTCACCAGTCTCTGAGCCCTGTACTTGGTACTTGAGCAAAAACTCAGAGATCTTCTTTTTATGATTGCAGATTGTTTTTTCAAGGTTTGACCAGATTTCATTGTACCGATAGGGTTCATTCTCCTGGACTCTCAGGTGCCTTCTCCCAGAGGCCCTCAGCTTCTTGTTGCCGTCCTCAATATCTCTGAGCAGAGCGCTGAGGCACTGAATCATCGCTCCCTGGACGTGCTCCTGACCCGGGTGAACCGGCCAGCCCTCTTGAAGACTGCTCACATGGCTATGCTGCAGTTTAACTGTTTGCAGCACTTGCACATCCTTCACTTCTGAGATCTTGATGTTTTGAACTCCATTTGAAACCCTGAGCAGTGACTTGTCCCTCTCAAACATGGTCTCCTTTAGCTGTTTGACGCAGTCATGCATCTCTGAAAATGAATCGTTGAGGTGCTGAATGATTTTGGCTTGTTTGTGGATAATAACGTTCTTATGAGCTATTTTATCCCATAAAGTCTTGATCATTTCTCTCAAGTATATTGTCTCCGTTCCCTGTTGGTTGGGGTTCTCCTCCTTCTCCTGCAGCTCCATACCTGAGTCCATGTGATCCTGGAGCTGCTGCTCTGCACATTCTGACATTTGCTCGTCAGTAGAGTCAAAGCCTGCTGCTTGAGGAAAGAGCTCATGGAAGACGTGTGCTTGTCTGGCCTTCGCTGAAGCTACATGTGATTCCGAGATGGATCCACGTGGCTTTGATGTTCTGATCAAAAGAATGACTGTTATGCCTCCTTTGATCTTTGGAACACTTCCCTGTACATTCGCATGCAATGGTCAGGAAACATAAATATGCCTGTGTATGTATATATGGCAGGATGCCAGCCACCAATCAAAACAACAATGGCAACATATCTATATTTTCTTCACAGCACAACAGATCAAACCACCGGAGGAGCCTGTAAGCGTACTGTACATCTTTTAGTTTTATGACCGACATCAACTCACTGACAGAAGTCCTTATCTCCGTCTACACACACGCATGCAGTCAAGCACACACACACTCAGGTGCAACACAAACAGTAGAAAGAAATGAACAGACTTTGTCAAACTGGACTTCAAGGTGAAAGTGCAGAAAAACCTATTTCACATTTGCAATAATTAAAAAAGTAACAACGAGGAGCACTATGTATTTTACAGGCCTGTAGAATCGTTTTCTGTGTGTGTTTCCACATCAACACATTCACTGAACAAGAAAGATCAAAGCTGCTGACCTCTTACTCAGTGTTGGTATTTTTGTGCTTTCTGAGAATAAACTGAGGAGACTGTGATGATGATGACGATGATGAACAGACATAAAAATATTTAGTCTTTTAAAAAATGTCAACACGATTAAATAATGACCGTTATACTGCATAACATCCTTCTCCAGTCTCCAAACTTTCTGACATCACTTTCATGGAACTTTGCTCATCAGAAATAGTGGAAAAAAAGCACTCACGCTCCTAAATTAAATGAATTAATTCATCTTGTTTGATGAAAGCACACTGATCACTGGACTGACATATATTACCAGAATCAGTGATCAACAGACTCGAGTGAAGAAGTTCAACAGGAAATTTTAACTTGGGTCTTAAGTTTTCAAGACACAGGCAAAGACAGAGTTTGAGAAAAGTAGGAAGGAAAAACTCACCGATGCCAAGCCAACCATTCAACTGCCAACACACGGAGTTAGAGAGCAACAACCTGCTCCTCATTTATACCCTCTGCAAGATGGCGGACACCGTCAATCATCCAATCGGATGAGACAGGAAAGACACACCTCTACAGGATGTAGCAGGATACATTTCAAAATAAAAGCACAGAGTCAACTGTTTTACATAGAATAAAAAAAATTATATGATGAATTAAATGTAGGAAATAAAGAAATATGAACAAAACTGAAAATAAAATAATACAATAATACAAAACTTTAAAACTCATAAGGGTTTTAACAATGATCTTTTAACAGTCAGCGATCCAGTTACTCACAGAATGTTCAGCAGGTGTGCTTTGGATTCTGAGAAACCTGCCGACCACTCAACCTCTGGCACAACTGACCAATGAGCAGTGGGCGCTCTCTGATGATGTCTCAGTGATGTGTTTGTGTTTGCTTCTGTGTTTCTAAGCAGGAAGTGGAGCGGGTTTCCAGCTGATGAGCTGGGTTGGACCAGAGTGTTTGATTGTCTGGGTGTAGCTGCTGTCGATAGTAACCGTGTGCAGCTCGCCGCCTCACCACTGAATAACAGGCGATGGAGGTGGCGTTGCCTAGCAACAACATGTGGACCTCCACCGAAAATAAAGGCCCCGTTGTGATCGCACTCGGAGCTTCAGGGGCAAATGAGGAGTTTTCAGGTGAAGTGAAATTCACAACTACAAAACTTTAAAACTCATAAGGGTTTTAAACAATGATCTTTTAACAGTCAGCGATCCAGTTACTCACAGAATGTTCAGCAGGTGTGCTTTGCATTCTGAGAAACCTGCCGACCACTCAACCTCTGGCACAACTGACCAATGAGCAGTGGGCGCCCTCTGATGATGTCTCAGTGATGTGTTTGTGTTTGCTTCTGTGTTTCTAAGCAGGAAGTGGAGCGGGTTTCCAGCTGATGAGCTGGGTTGGACCAGAGTGTTTGATTGTCTGGGTGTAGCTGCTGTCGATAGTAACCGCGTGCAGCTCGCCGCCTCACCACTGAATAACAGGCGATGGAGGTGGCGTTGCCTAGCAACAACATGTGGACCTCCACCGAAAATAAAGGCCCCGTTGTGATCGCACTCGGAGCTTCAGGGGCAAATGAGGAGTTTTCAGGTGAAGTGAAATTCACAACTTCTTCAAGTCCGAGAAAACAAAACAAAACCGCTCTGCGTTTCACAAGGATTCTCGCTGATATTTCACAATGATCAGATTCGCGTTCGCCCTCAGGACCTCAGAGTTTATTGTGTGGGCGTGTGTCTGACCATCCTTCCTGTAGAGCCTCGGACACACAGCTCTACTACATGTAGATGAATGCAAACTTTAGTCGTGGGAAGTGGGTCGATCACGTTTAAGGTAATTTGACTTATTTCAGGAATTGCTCCTCTTCATCTGGCCTATTGTGGAAATGCTTATGCCTGAGGGCAGAACACATGAGACAGCTCCAGTGCACATGTGAACATGTGACCACGTGTATCTGCAGTCAGTGTATATGTGGTTGCTTCAGGGTGATGGAAGATGAACCCTGGTCTTCTGCCCACGTCCTCCACTGTGAGAGAGAAAAGACATCGTGAAATTCAAGATGGAGACCTTTAAATTTGTATTGTTGCGTTCTCATGCTGATAACCAATGTTCCCTGTGTGACCTGTGTCTCCAGAGAACAACTCAACCATGAGGCTTTTTCATGTCATCCAAAGTTTCCTCCTCACTTTAGTCTCTTTAATAAACCTCCTCCGAACCCTCATGGAACCAATGTGTGTGTCTGTGTGTTGGTTGGGTGCTTGAAGCCCGAAGTCTCAGGCTGAGAGATTTCTGTAAACACACATGCACACACACACCAGTTGCTGGCAGTGGGCCTTGCAGAGCAGAACAAATCCTGAAGATGAATTATTGATCATGTGGCTCCTATAGGCTCGGCTCAGTAACCCTTCACCGACGCCACGCTGGTGTGGATCCTTTTCTACTTCAGGTTTTTGTTTCTCGTTCACTGACACGGGTCTTTACATCAGTCAATGCATGACCCAGATGTGTTCTTCTCCTCAGCCAATCAGCAGCAACATGAAGTGAAGTGGTTCTTCTTCAAACCTTCGTCATCCTCAGCTGTGTCCTGAGAAGCCTGCTCTGATGATCTTCCTCCTGTAAAGCGGAACACAAACAGAATAAGTGATGAAACACAACCATCAGACATGCAGCTTTTGATTTGACATTGTGTTTCTGTATGAGTCCAACATTTATCGATGTTTTCATCCCCGACTCTGCGACGCTGTGTTCAGCAGCTGTTCTCTCTCTGTGCATCTGTCGGCTGTCTGGTGCTGTGCAGCCACTTTCTGAGCAGAGAACATCTGCCGACTGCAGCTGGTTCCAGGGTGAAGACCGTGAAAGTGACTAAAACACTAAAATCAAACACACGGATCTGGAAAACATGGGGAACCTACACAATGTTTTAAAACTCTGAGCAGAGCTGCAGCTGCAGGCTTCTCTCTCTCTCTCTCTCTCTCCAGACACACCTATCATCAAACACATTAACTATGTGCACACACACACACACACACACACACAGTGACAGCGATGTAAAGAGGACCCTGACCTCATGTATTTTATGCGGTCGTGTTTTATTTAGTTTTCCATCTGTTTCGGTGAAGATAACTGCGCCTGCATTCAAACCCAGAGCTCATTAGAAACCACTCAGTAAAACACAGAAACCACCGGACGCACAATTTAATAAAACTCTCACACCCGATGAAAACAAACAGCAGCTCATTTTAACGCCAGGAGACGTAAATATTTCATCTCAGTTATAATATTCAAGTCAGAGCTTGGGTTCATTTATCTGAAGCCACAGAGATGATCTGCTCACACATCGCAGCTTCGTTTCCCCATCAGAGGATTTTTGTTATGATCCATCGAATCTGAGATGTGACGCACAGCTGTCAGCCCCACACCACGTCAATCGGAGCATGACTGTGCACGACGCTCATGCTGGAGGGCTCCCCCAGAATCAGCGCTGATGAGGCGACATCTTTGTTCCTGAACAGCATGAACCTGGTGCGAACGTGTCAAAGAGCGATTCAGTGTAGAGAAGATCCTTGGTCTGTGAAAACAGTTCAACAATTAACACAAACAGATATTTACTAAAAGATGCTACAGAGTGCGAGAAGCTTGACGAGGGATTTACAACATGTAAGTTAAGCGAATAAATCCAATCAACACAAAAACACAAACGTCTTCACTGCACATCTGGAAACAAACCGAGCGAGGACCGAGAGGAAGACGAGTTACTGTGGATGCAGAAAGTGGGCAAATCGTTGTTTTATGGGAACTATTGGATGTGAATTGGAGAAAAGAAGGTAAATTATTCACAACAAAGCTTTGAGCCCTGAGAGGCTGCAAGGATCTAACTGCCAAACACTGTTAGAGGTTCAGACACAGCCATCAATACCTCGTCAGAGCTCAGAGCTGCTCATGCTTAGAGCTGGTCCAGAGGCCGAGAATCCAAAGGGATCATCTTCAGGGGAGCAGGAACATGAACGATAGCTTCATGACGGTTACAAAAACTTCAGAGAATGTTCAGCCTGACTGACTGAGCGGCGATGGCTCATCAGTGGAACAGACGATAGAAAAACTCATTACTAGAAACACACACACACTTTATCCCCTGACCCTCATTCTGCAGCCACAGTGTGAGTCAGTGTGGTGTTGTGTTGTGTTGTTATCATAGTGACACCACATGCTGACAAAAGTCCAACGAGACGACTCACAATAAAGTGTGTGGGGGGGGGGGGGGGGGGGGGGGGGGTAGCCTGTGAATACCTGAGTGAGGGAGAGGAGTTGAAATATAAATGTACTTATTGAAAGACAGAAAGTGGGGGATTGTGGAAAACAGGAAGAAAGAAAGAAGGTACGATGAAAACAGAAATCTGCTTCATGGTAAAAAATTCATCTCCAGGCAGCAGGCCGAGCCTAAAGCAAGTTTGGCTTTCAATGATTAATTTATCTCAACACCAATCCCAGAGGAATCTGTGTGCGTGTGTGTGTGTAAGTGTGTGTAGTCTCCCCGGCAGCACCAGTAGCCCCGATGGAAGCCTGGATACAGTGAAACAACACAAAGTGCTGGTGGGCATGAGAGCGCTTCTACGTGTACAGTACACGTGTGTATGTGAACATGTATGGGCCCAACACATGATACAGATGCTGGTGACTGAGGTTAAAGGTCAGGTTACGATGTTATAATTTATCTGTCGGGTAAATCAACAGCAGCTTTGTCTCTTCAGGGTTCAGACTATTTTAGAGAGCGAGCGTGTGTGTGTCTGTGTGTGTGTGTGTGTGTGTGTGTGTGTTGTGTGTCGATGTGATGTTGTGGATACACAGGGACGTGTCAGGTCTGCGACGGTTTGCTGTCCCCCAGCCCAGATTATTCTACATTCCCTCATTTCCTTGAAGGAGCCAAAGAAGACGGTCGAACCGAAACGAGACAGTCTGGACTGTGGACGACTTCCGTGACATGGCCTTGGCCCGCCCTTCCTGCTGTCGCCTAGCAACAGAGCTTCCGTTGGGCCCCAATGAGCGGTTTGGCTGAGGTGACGTTGGATCGTCACATTTAAGTGTCAACACATCATCTTCTCGCCGCTTTGAAAAAAGTTTGCAGGTTAAGCGCAATGAATCCTGGGATACGTTGGCCTGAGAAGAGCGTGCTTGGTGGAGCCTTCCTCCCTCGAACCTTCATCTGCTGATATCAGATCTGATAAAGTTGATTCATCTTGTGTTCCCTCCTCTCTGTCTTCTGTTGAGACGTGTTCATGAGCAGAGAGAAGAACCTCTCTCCTCCTCTACCTACAGCGGCGTCTGCAGAGCAACAAACATTCCCTCCCAAACAAGCCCTGAGCGTGTGACCTGTGCTGTTGACCTCTTCTCTCTCTCACTTTCAGAACTTCCGCGTGTTTCCTCACAGTCAGCGGTGCTGAGATCGAGTTGTTCCGCTCTCAAGGTCGAGGCAGAGTCCCACAGCGCTCGTCTTCATCTCTCAGTCCGGCCGTCACTCTTCAAAACACAAGGACGCTGTTTCAGCTCAGGAACATTTTTCACAGAGACCATCGCGGTCAGTACCTGAAGTTACACTGGATCCCATATGATCCTGAACTTAACGTTCTCTTTGATTTAAAGTTTTTATTCATTCTTTATGTGGACGACGTGGAGTTGGAGGAGAGACATCCAAAAACTGTAAAATCATCATCTGCTTGTGTCCCTCGTCAGTTTGTCCAGCTAATGCTCAGTCTTCTATCTGAACCTCAGTCTATTTTACTTTGTGTCGCATGACCCCTGCACATGTTCCCCCAAAACTTTCCCCACTGCAGCCTTGTGCAGGAAGTTGTTGAATTCCCTCGACTAGGCTCATCCTGCCTCTCCTCTGTCTGTCAGTCCGTCTGGCAGCACACTTATCCTGCTTGTAAACTGTGGACATGTGGAACCTCGCTTTCCCCAAACAGAACTCTGTGGGGCACAGATTTCGGCGTCTCACTTTAAATTATGGATGAAGTGTCCCCTGCCTCTTCTCTTCTCCCCCCCCCGGGGCTTCGTGCTGAGGGACGCTGAGAGAAAACCAAAATCTCCCAGGACTCACTCTGCATCTCAACGCACCGCAGTGCGACTACACACACACACACACACACACACAGCAGGTATGTGCTCATCCAGCTCCTACATAACAACACACACACACTTCTGTAGCTGGACTGAGTATACATGCTGCAGAACATAAAGTACAATTTACTACACATGCTTAACTGATGCTTGAGGAATAAATTCACATCTACACACACACAGGCACGCTCTTCACTGAAGGCCCACTCAAAGGCATTTTCTGGAACTTTAGTCATTATCATTAAATACAGTTTCCTCTGTTGTCATGGAGATGTGTATGATAGTTTCTATGTATGCTTATGTATATATATGGTATATAAGAGTGAGGTAGGGAGAGTATAGTACACTGCAGTGCTATTACTATATTTTAGTCCTAATAAAATGTGACAATATTAATATGACACACGTCTCTGCTGCTGTCTGAGAGCTACATATATTCATTCATTACTTCATTTATTCATGAACTCACCCTCTCATTCAGTTTGTGTTGGGAGTGTGAAGCTGCCGCCTCTGTTACCTGCTCAGGGTGAACTGTGCTCTTAATATTTTAGGACAAAGAGAAGATTCATTCTGCTTAATGAACCGTGATTGAATCCTGTGCGTGACACGCATGACTGTTTCCTTCACCTCGACAACACAAGCTCCTCACACAGGAAATAAAGATACAACAGTAAAAATGTATGTGAAAGTAGTGCGTGATGAGAATGAGAACCAGGAGCAGCCTGGTTTCACCAGACAGAACGTGAACATCCAGTTCTCCATAGTTTCACCACAGAAAATGTCCTGAGAGTCAGTCTGTCTGTCTGTCTGTCTGTCTGCCGCTGTGTGTGTGTGTGCGTCTCTCTGTGGGCATGCAGGAGCTGTCTGTGGTGCTGAAAGTTATCTGCACTCACACACATCGACTGAAAAAAGCAGCAGCTGGTTTGAGCTGCTGTCTGTCCGCCTGGTTATCAGACAACAGTCTGCTGTGTTGTTACTGCGTCAGACACGGGGGAATACAAAGGACACACACACACACACACACACACACACACACACACACAGGGTCTTGTTTCACTAAACAAGGAGGACATTGCATCTGTGAAAACTTTCCAGAACTTCATCCTGAATTGTTTCAGAGTGTAAACAACTGAAAGGTGTTTTATATTTTCTTGTAATCTGCCACAATATGAACAGCTGTGACCGGAGTAATAAAAAAGTACACACACACACTCACACAGAGAGGCTCGTCCTCTGCTCTTATACACAACAGAAGAATATTGTGTCAAACCCACACATGATGTTATCATTGCGGAGCTGAAGAAGCTGCCACATCCTCCACAGAGCATCCGTCAGCATCAGGTCGTCAGACATGACCATCACTGACTGACAGAATATGATTTGATCTATTCAGTTTTAATTATTATTATTAAAACATTAATTCATGGAAATAAATGTTCTTGTTGGACTCTGACAGCTCAAAGTACTGCTCTGTCCGCTCCCTCTTCCTGTCAGTTAGGGTCTTCTTCTCCTTCACTTTCCTGAAACAACCATTGACAGACTCAACAAATTCCTCGATTGTTGCCTCGAGTGTTTTCCCCTGAGACGCTGCGACGCCACAGGGCCTCAGCAGAGGATCTGGGGGGAAGAGCTGGACCCTGTCTGGTGAATGTGTTGCCAACCACTGAAGCTATTATGGACAGTTATACTACATTTTATTCACCATGGAGGAGCCTCCTCTTCTCCCTGGAGGTAGCTGAGAGAGCCCCTGTTAGCTCAACGTTCGCTTTCAGTTAGCCACACAGCCAACTCCTGGTTGAAGCTCTCCTTCCACTGACCTCGGTGAACAGCTCTAGCTGGAGGCCAGAGGTGGCGTCAGATCGTGGTTAAACATCTGCATCTGCTCGGTCTTTAGTCTCAGAGGTGACGGACAGGTGAGAGCAGCGGGAGACGCTGTAGGAATCCTTGAATCCATGAATAATGCAGACTTTGGAGAACTCTCTGACAGGATGTCAAAACATGTCATTCTGCATTCACCAGAACTCTGGTTGTTCTCGGGTAAGAGATGCCTTCATTCATCAAACCAGTGAGGAGGACAAAGACGAGGAGATGATTCTGACGTGGACGCCTGCACTGACACTAGTTCAGGTGTGATACTGGTTCTGGAAGCCAGAACATTCATAAAAGATCTCTATATAGTTTATGATCATATTAAATCTACCACTGACTAAATAAAGGCTTCCAACAGCAGAGACCATCATGATAGGTCACCTCCCTGGACACTGACCTGATGAATAAAAGCACAAACACGTCAAACGGAGGAGCACAGACAGCTCCTCGCAGCACGCCGAGACGTCTGTCCATAATTCAGTCTTTGTTTGGGAGCGCCCGCATCACTTCTGACGGCTCCAGTTTGATTCTGGTGATAAAGTCTCTCTGAGCGTCGTCCCCTGACGGTCCAGCTGCCAACATCCAGAGGAGCGCAGCTTTAAATCGGATCTGCTATCACATCCAGCCTCACAGCAATCAGGGCTGAGCACGTTTCTTTTTGCCCCGGGTGCTGCCTCTCAGGTTCATGAGTGGATGTTGCTCAGGCAGCATTGAGCCTGGCAGGAGAACCGCAGGCCAGACTAGAGGCTGAAAGCCTCCTCACGTTCTCTGCTTTCCTGGTTTTAGAAGGAATCATTGGATCGATCCGCCTCTTTTCTCTACGCCCTGAATTCTCTTACAAACATGGAAACCAAACGTGATTTCACTCAGAGTGAATCCAACGGAGCCGCGTCGACCTCAGACATCTTTTCTCCTCCTGCAGGAGCTGAGGCACTCACCCGTCAGACCGGGGCTGTCGCACGTGGTTATATAACGACACACACCTCCTCTTTTAAAACTACATTTGTGTCCCAGCTCCTGAGTCACGACCGCATCCAGGTCTGACTATGGGCAGCAGGACCACACCTGATTGGTCACCGAGCGGCCACTGGACAGAAAACACAGAAAACTCATTACACAGAAATCAAAGAAGCACAAACTCACATGTGTAGATGCTCACATCCACAGGTGCTCATACACAGAGATGGACAGAATGACCCCCCAGGCTATTTAACACACACACACACACACGTCTGCCATATTATGCAGCACCCTCTCATTAAAGTGTTCTCTAGCTCTGTACTGGCAGCACCTAATTGTGCGTGTGCACCTCCTCTCTCTCTCTCTCACACACACACACACACACACACACACAGGTGCACTAATGGAGCTGAGTTCTGTTCAAAGCATCATCATCATCATGTCTCGCTGAAGTTTTAACAAACACCAGAGCGACGAGTGGACACACTCAGGAGGGCGTCACTGACGCGGCGTTCACTGAGTTCAGGTATTCATATTCTGGATCAGCTGCTACACGTGCACAGAGACCTGGAGGACAGAGCGTCTGAACGTGGTCGGGCAACGGGAAAATATCAAACTCCAGAATCTGTCTCACTTTAGACGACACTGTCTGTCCTCCATCTTGTGAAGCGCTTTGTAACTTTGTCTGGATAAATGCTACACAAACACAGTTATTATGATTTTTTTTATTTAATGAATATCATTCTGAGCAGGGGATAGCTTCAAAAACTAAAAAGGGGAGGTCTGGTTTACTTGTTACCTAGCAACAGAGCTGAAGTTGAGCTGGACGAGAAGGTTTTAAAGCTCCTTGCTTTTTAAACATGTACCATTAGCTGTTGAAGTGTCATTCTGGGCAGCAGATGTCTGGTCGCTTCACGGAGCCATTATGCTCGCCGCTGAAGTGCAATGAATCCTGGGATTGGTTGGGCCCGCAGAGCCCTCGTTCCAGGGAAGCTTTGGGCGACGCATTTGAGGGAGCATTTAAAAAGAGCTTGTTCAAACCATCCCTCGGTCAGTTACACTGAAGGATAGAGACACAGATGCCTGTTCAGGTGGACGTCAGGCGTCCACAGTCCAGTGACCCTCGTCTTCCTCACACAGAGCTGCCAAAGTGCACATTTGTTCTGTTCTCCTCAGAAGTGCAGCTCATTATTTTGCCTGCTTCAGCTCCCTCAACACACAGAGTTAGTAGAGCCAGGTAATCAGCATCTCATCCACAGCTGGAGACACACACACACACACACACACACAGACCTTCAGGCTCATCACCAATCGTCCTGCTGGCTTGAACTATGCAAAGTAGGGGGAGGTGAGCCCACACAGACACAACAGCAGCTTTAAAAACACCAATTAGGAGATGATGTGAGAGGCAGTGGACACACACCACTTCAGAGGGAATGGAACCAGCAGCTGTGGCAGTGCCTTGCTTCACCGTGAGTCACAGGTGCAGAAAATGACGGCGAGAGAACAGAGTGGTTAAATAACGAGTTAGTGTTTAACAGGCAGAATGTTTGATGTTTTTGAATTTCACACACACGCCCTCTCAGACTCACTTGTTTGTGGATTAAACTAAACACACTGACCTGATTTAACCTGAGCATCGATCCCTCTGAAAACAACAGACATGTTTTATGGTGATGAGACGCGGTGCATTTCATTTTTCTACTCTTCCTCTGGCGAGTATTCATTTCTATTTAAAGTAAAAAATAAATCCAATTCCTGAGGGTTGAAGGTTTGTATTTTTACTGGTCTTGATATTCTGTGGAACGTCTGCAAACAGCTACTGTTGCTAGGCAACCATGAGAAACAGTACACAGTGGAACATGAAGGGAAGATGTTAGCGAGGAAATCTGCCGCTCTGAAAAGAGAAGTGGCAAAAATAAGAAAGATATTTTTTTTTAAATGAGCAAAGACCCAGAAACTTCAAACCACTCAAGTGTGTATGTACTTGTACACAACTCTATGTGCACAGCGTCCTGTCTGCAGTCAACAAATGATTTATTTCCTTATCGTCCTGCTGAAGACATGAAGACGTCTGTCCTCCTGAACAGAATCTGAAAACTGTCCAGACACAAACATTGTTGAGGATTTTACCAAAGAAATAAATGGAAATAAAAACAGGGATTATTTTTGCAGACAGTTTGATTACCATGGAAATTCAGCAACGATTTTTTTTCTTCAGTGGAATCTGCTGCATTAAAAAAGGTGTTTGTGCAGAACAGCGGAGAAACATTGTGAATCTAATACGACAGGAGCAGGGGGTGTGTGTGGGGGGTGGGGGCAGGAGAAACAGTTTTGATAACAACAAACCTGCAGAATCACAATCGTCAGCTTCTGCTCCACGTCTGTTTTTCTTTTCTAAAGCCTTGAAAACACGTTTGCTGGTCTCCCTCTAAATCCCCCTCCCCTCCCTCCTCCTCCTCCTCCTCCTCCTCCTCCTCCTCCCCCTCCATCTCGTCAGACACTTTCTCCAGAACAACAGCTCCCTCCATCGGATCCCTGAAGTGTCCGGCGCAAGCGTGCTGCGGCGTTGCAGACTCCTGAGGACCCAAGACGACTCGACCCCTGCTCCGATGAGGCTGGTTTCTACCAGCGGGTCCTTCTGTTGATGACTTAATGTCCTGTGCACACAAACAACAAGCCTCAGATTCACACGGCTTCACAGAGACTTTGGAACATTTGCTCTTTGAAATAAACTTGAAGGAAACATTAAAATATTTGGCAGATGCCTCAGATAATTTAATATTTTGATGCAGCGCTGCAGGCAAAACGTTTTCATTTGAACGCAGTGAATCCGTACTTTTCACATTTCACTCTAACTTTGTTGTCGTTTCTGATAAAGTTTCACAAACCTCCTGCTCCTGCTTCCCCTCCTCCTCCTCCTCAGGTCTTTTTACAGAATAAACACATAAAAAGAAATGTGAGAGTAGTAAGTTTATAATTCATCTCCTCATCCTCTGGCTCGCCTCCCTCTCTCCTCTCAGGCAACATTAACAATCTGAGCTGATGTCTCTGACACCTCCTCTCTCGCCTCGTGCATCTATAATTAATCGGCGGTTGGCGGGGGGGCTGCAGGAGCAGTGTCAAGCAGGCAGAAACAGGTAGAGGTCGCTGGGTCAAGTTATCACGGTGAGAAAAACATGCCTGAATGCATCACGCGTCAAAGCCTCAGACAGCTGAGAAAACGAGGAGAGACAAGAGCGGCGAGTGGGAGGAGGAGAGAGGAGGAGGAGGAGGTGAAAGAGATCAGGCATCAGACACATGTATGATGCAACGCGATATCATACATTCATACAATAAACAGACCTGACTCGAGATGGACCGCCACAAGTTACCCATCATGCACCGCAGCACACTGCAGTGCAGGTGTCAAACTTTTATAGGAGCAGTTCTCATTAGGACGGGTTTTGGGGAGGAGGGGAGGAGGGCAGGAAGGAGGCCTTCCCCACTTTCTCTATAAAACCTTAAGTTCTCTTTGCGGCTTCAGTGAAGATCAGAGACAACAATGATTCCCGGCGGCCATGATGGAGTCGATTCTTGTCCTCTGGTGAGAGTCAGTGGAGCTGCGGCGGGAGGAGAACAGGAGGAGCAGGAGCACAGATGGATTTCATTCATGATTTAAACACAGAAAACAGTTAGAGAACAGAGGACAGACCTGATCAATGATTAGTAATTGGACCTGCAGGAAGGAAGACAGGGTGTTTAGTGTGTGTGTGTGCAGGGAGACAATGTGGGAGGATCACTGGTGTGAAATGAGACAAATGAGTGTGTCGGAGGCTTTGAGTGTGTATTTGTGTTTGTCTGTTCTTCCATGTTTCTGATTGTATGGCCACTGATCTGTGCACGTAAGCAGAGTGAGTGTGTGTGTGTGAGTGTGGTCCCTGCTGCATCACAACATCAAAGAGTGCGTGTTAGCTCTGTCTTGACAGGCGGCCGTCACTCGCCCCGCGTGCTCGACTGCCACCTGTACTTCGACTCTGCGTGTCCAATCAGAGAAGGAGCGAGCTCTGTGATTGGCCGTCCTCTTAATGGATGATGTCACTTATTCATCCATCAGCTTGTTCAAAGAGAATCAAAGGGTCCGACTTCTCTCCTCCGACCTCAGGAGCAGCTGAGGAAACATTAACGTAAAATAAAAAATATTCACATTCATAATAACTTTACTGTCTGTTCATCAAGTTCTAATCCAGGTCCAGATGTTCACATGGAAAAGTTCCTGTTTTTTTTTTTTTTTTTAGAGCAGATTCGATTTTCATGTTAAAGATTGATCATGTTGTTGGTCAGTGATGCAACCACCTGAAATGAATTAGAAACATTAGGAAAGTCCAACTGCTGCAGTCTGTGTGAGAAACTCAAGTTTTCTGCCGCGGCACAGAGAGCAGGACTCCGCTGGTCGAGGTGGACAGACATCGATCTACAAAGAGCTGTCTGATTCGGAAATTGATCCCGAGGAATTCCAGTGACTCTGGAAAACAGCGCCTCTGCGAGGGTTTGATCTTCAGCCGTGTCGACAGAGCTTCAGCCGCCCGTTTCATTGGGTTTAAAAAAGCAGAGCCGAACCGCCTCTCATTACTCACTGCCACACTTTGATTTCAAACAGTGGGTTCTGGGTTTGATTCCAGATCATCACTGAGGGACTCTGACTGGAATACTGCGACGGACACGTATTAAAAAGTGAGGGAGGTCACACTGCAGCATTCACTGTCAGCGCGGCATTCTACAAAAGGTTCAATTCTGTGGGATTCTGGTTCTAAATGACCCTCAGGCTGATGGCGTTGCTGGAGGACTCAACACTTCTGTGGGCGTCGGCCTGTCACGGCGGTGCGAGGGTTTGATCTGTGGCCTGTGTCTGTCCTCTGGCTGCAATGAGCCATTTCATTGGGTTTAATAAAGCGGAGCGTGCCAACAACTGTCGTCTGAGCCGCGAAGCCAAACCTCCCCACGTGCTCCAGATTGGAGAATGAAAAGGAACAGAGCCGCGGCCCCGGACCGCGAGGGTCCTCCTGGCCATAAGGAGTCTATTATGTTGATGTGTGTCACGCAGCCATCTTTGTGCCGGCCTGCTGCCACGCTGGGGCAGTTGTAAAGGCCCGGCTCGGCAGAGTGCTGGCACATGGTGCCCAGGACACGCTGCTAAATCCCATTAGGGTCTGTCCACATGATACGAGGCTGCCAGTTACTGTCAGTCATCATCGGGATTTATCCTCGGGGAGCCGCGACGCTTTGAATTAACCTTAAAGACGAGACATGATGTGACTCTGAGACCTGCAGAGACGTAAACACGACGCTGTCCTCTTAGTAGACACTGAGGGGGACAAGAGGGAGAGCTGAGAGGAAACAGGCCTGGTCCATGTCCGCCACCTGATGAACAGAGCTCTTCAGTCCGTCCATTAGGCACATGTCTTCATGTGTTGGACCTGCGAACATGGTTCATCCTCTGGGGATCTGGTGATGGAGGTGTCTCTCCCTCATTTGAAGGAGAAGTTCTGAGACTTTCATTCTCAGTCATTGTTCCTCTGGTAAAACTCTCATTCTACCCCCCCCACCTTAGCTTCCTTCCCTCCCTCCTCTCCCTGTATCGCTCCACAGTGACGCACTGAGACGCTTCTAATCCTCTTTTGATGAACTTGGTTAATGGACGTCCCGCTGCGCACTGGCTCTGTTCATTAGGCAGCACACGACCCTCTCCACGCCCCCGGGACACGCACTGCGCGTCCCCGCGCCCACCCTGCCCAATAAATCCACCAGGAGTGGCAAAGTTGACGCGTGGAACTTGGAGTTTCCCTCTGAACTGGACACTTTGGCTCCTCGAGGTACAGCGATGTCTCCGCGTAAAAGCGTGTTCGCGCCGTTCATCACGGTGGCCCCGGAGGGAGGCTGCGGCCCCGCGGCCCCGGCGGCTCTCCACGCCGACATCCACGCTCTTCTGGAGCGGAGCCGAGCGCAGGAGCGAGCGGGCGCAGGGCGCACCAGAGGCGGCCGTGACCACCCAGAGTCCCCGTGCGCCATCGTGGAGCTGCGGCTCGGACCCGCCGGCGGAGCGCTGCACTACCTCCAGCCAGACAAGTGCGCACTGGAGCGGGCGCAGAGAAGGCGCCGGCTTGCCGCTAATGCCCGGGAGAGGAGGAGGATGCTGGGGTTGAACGTCGCCTTCGACCGGCTCCGGAGCGTCATCCCCAACCTGGAGAGCGAGAAGAAGCTCTCCAAGTCCGAGACCCTCCAGATGGCGCAGATCTACATCGCCACGCTCAACGAGCTCCTGCTGGAGGGCGCCTGCGAGGAAGCGGCACCTCCGCGGCCACCGGGGGCCACGCCACCTTCTCTCGGGACAACGGCGCTGGCGAGGGACTGTCACACCGGGAAGAGCAGCGGGGGCCCGGGGCGCACAGAGGAGCACTGATGGGGACACGAGGGACCAAAAGACATTAAAGACTCAGTGACAGTCTCAGGAGGGGATTTTTCTAAAGCGGTGTTTGTAATGATCTGAGACAAAGCTCTGTAATGTCCTCTGACATGTTGGAGAGGCCTCTTGTCAAAAACTTGAAATATATTTTTGCAGAAAACAAACAATGGTGCAAAATGTCTTTTTTCCACTCAATAACCAAACAGGCCGAGCTTGAGTTGTGTCTGTAAAAACAAACTGCAGTTTCTCATTATACGAAAAAAGGAAAATTCATTTTCTACCATTTTTTTTTTTCTTCAAGCAGAAGATAGATTAGCGAGAACAGATCATCATCGACAACAACGGAGCGAACAGGAAGTTCTGAAAGTAGCAATTTTTATTACTTTAAAATTATGTACACGGTAACCAAAGACATCATCTGCAGGTGGGTACAAAGAAGTGTCCTGCAGTGGGCTCGTTCAGCTCTGTCTCCAAAACAACAACACGACGGAGAAGAGGCTTTAGAAAATGAAAAATAGAGTCAGATTCAGAAAAGTAGAGTCTAGCAGTCTACATTTAAATGGAATCCCCTCACCCGCCACCCCTCCCTCCCCCAGTGACCCATCAGTCTCTCCTCCTACCCGAGGAAACAGATCTATATACAGGAACTATTTACAAAAACAGCTCTTCCATTCATTCTTCCAAGGTCTGTGAATAAAGCTCTTGTAAACGTGAGGGAGTGTGTGTGAGTGTGTGTAAATGATGACAGATGAACAAATGCAAAATCACGGTATGAACATGCTCAATGGCGTGTGCTCTGAACTTCAACAGCGAGCGCCGGGAGTCTGAATCCGTCCCACAGATGAAAACACAAACCAATCAACAGAGGCTTTTCTGCAGAGACACAAAGGTTTGTTTTTCTGGAACAACAAAGGGAATAATTACGACTAAAAAATTTTAAATTCCACTTTGCTCAGAGGAATGTGTTTTCTGTTCCACCTTCATTGGAAGTGTGGAAATCAATTAATTTTACCTAACGTTTGTTCTCCTCTCTAATCTTCATCTTCACCCTCAGAGCCATCCTACCATTTTGTTTTGATCTCAAGTAGGATCCAACACATTTGAACTGTTTCTTAATAAGTGTACACGTCACTATGGTGATAATCAGCCTTGATGATGGATCGTTGTCTACTGATGCTTTAAACGAGTTAAAGCTATGTCTACTCAAATGAAATTGCTGTTCTCAGCATAGAGAGAATTCGCCACGTCTCCAGCAGCTCTGAAGCTTTTTTTAAGATTTTAAGATTTTTTTTAAGCTTTTTTTTTTTAAGAGTCAGGTTGAACTGTGGGTTCAGCGAAAAGGTCCCAGGACTTCACTTTTCTTTTACTACAGTTAAACTACTGAATTAACCTGTATTTAAGTGTTTTCTGTTTGTTATGTGACGTTGACTGTTCATTAACAGACTCATCAATAACCAGTGGAAGTGAGAATGGAACTCCTCAGAACACAAAGTGCTGCTGGTTTTCTTGAACAAGCATCTTTTTTTTTTTCCTTTTTGAGATTGAATCTTAAGCACTGAAGGACGGGAAGTGAACTTTCTTTTGAGTTATACAGAGCAATTCACTGAAGACGAAAAAAAGCAGACGCAGATTCATGCAATTTCCAAATTTCTAGCATTGTCGCTCTCCTCTTGAGGTTGCTGAAATGCATTTTGGGAAAAAAAAAAATCACAGCCCTACACTAACAACACCACTCCCCTCAAAGTGTCCAAACCAGAGGAGGATTTCTCCATTAAGTCAAACTACAGACTGAACTCTAGAATTCCACAGCGTCCGCTCAAGTGTGCCCGTTTACGATCCTCGAGGAGGAAGGAGGGAAACGGCAGAGGGGTGCTCTGAAAACCTCGCGGCTGGGGGCTCAGTTCAAAAGCCCAGAGAGGCAGCTTGACCTCACCCCCTCGGATCGGGGGTGTCTCAGCTGCCTTTGTGCTGTAATTGAAGGCTCTTCTCCGAGACGTGCACACACGGGCGGTAATTGAAAGGAGCTGAAGGAGGACAGGTTCTGGTCTGGAGGGCTCCCGTCCCGCCGAGACACAAAGATTGGATGGCGAGCAGGAGGGTGATTGATTCTTAGAACGGAGCGAGATACTACTTTGGTAAAGGCAGGGGTCGTCCAAAGTTTCAAGAGTTTTAACAACTTCGAGGGTGAATTGGTTTCTCTCTCAGGTGTGTTGTTGTGAGGGACTGACTGGAGTGCGCTCGGCATCATGGGAGAACGTTGTTTTGATAACGGAACAAGGAGCACTTCAAATTCAACTACTCTGTCACCGCGGCTGAGGAGTGGAGAGGAGCTCTCACTTCCGCAGGTTTTCCAAAGCTCATGCAAACATTTACAGGCCTGACGCCGCCACCTGAGCCGCTCAGAGGCCTGAGACTCACGGCCTCAAGCCTGGACATGACTTTGCTCTTTGGCCAGAAAAGATCAATACCCAACCCTGTCGGCATCCTTCACACAGAGCCTTGTCGAAGGGGAAGAAAGAGGAGGACCGGTGTGAAAGAGAAGAGGTGACCAGGGCTGGGTCAGGGCGTCAGTTTCGTGCACAGAAACAAAGTGACCATGTCGGTCACCGGGAACTTTGACTACTAGATGCAGCGCCGAGGAGCAGAGGAGGAGAGAGAGGAGGTGAGCTGTGAGGAAATTAATCAGAAGGAAAAACTCAAGAGCGACTTTAACAAATGAGGAAGGGTGAACAATCGGATGTCTAACATCGTAAAGGATGACGGGGGCGAGGCCTCATCAACTCGTAACAAATGTTTAGGTGAAATTAGATCAGCAACACAAACAGCAAAGTTCCGACAACTGGAGATGAAGAGGACGCCTGGTGACGACGAGAGACAGTGATGAACGCGTTGAAATAAACAAGAGACGCAGTTTCAGCAGTGAAAGACGATGGTGATGGTCATTATCTGTGTGTGTGTGTGTGTGTGTGTGTGTGTGTGTGCGTGAGACAGGCTTCTCTCTAGCAGTGCTCCAGATAGTCAATGATCCGGGCGATAGACTTCTGTCCTGTGGTGCCGACGTCACACTGCAGAGAGAGAGGAGGGGCCAGTTACAACACAAACACACACTCATCACCAGTGTCTCATTGTAATTATAATTAATTGTACATTTCACAAATTAATGCCCTCATTAATCAAAATCACTTATTCTCCCAACATAACTAATCACTTCATTATTTTATTAACTAAGTCAATGTTTCATGGAAGTAACATGTTTAATTAATAATCATTTACAGAAAGCGCGAAGGCCGCATCACAAAAACCTGAAACTCACTGTGAGGTTCATGAAGTTGAGGAACTTTTTCAGCATTTCTGTCATGATGGAGAAATCTCCTTTGGGCAGGTTCTCTCTCACAGTAGTCACATTCAACTGGTGAAGAAGCAGACGAAATCAATACACCGTTACTCTGCTGCGTCATAACCACATCTGGAGTCTTTTGTCAAGTGTGTGTGTGTGTGTGAGAGACACTCACAGAGCTCCCCTGGCACAGGCAGCCCAGCAGCAGTGCTGTGTAGGAGGCCACAATGCTGTCCTCCATGTGCTTCCCTGCATGCTGCAGAGCTGATGGGAGGAGGAGGAGGAGGAGGAGGAGGAGGATGAAGAAGATGGTGACCAGGAGCAAACATTCATTGAATATTTGACACTTGTAAAAACTGGGCAGTGAGAAGTGCACCAACACAGCCGGTTTGCAGTTGTACCTTTGTTGAGGTCCAGCTCTTCGTCCTCCTCTTCATTCTTCTTATTTTTGCCGTCATCCTGCTTTTCCGTCAGGTTGTCATTGGCAACCCACTGAATCTCACCACCAGTTTCCTGCCACTCCCCACTCTGGTCGGCAGGCTTCGGCGTCTCCTTGATGAGGTCATCGGTCTGCGCCTCGGCCTGGATGGCGGCCTGCTCTCGCTGGAGGAACAGCTGAGGAGGACGAAGACAGTTGAACCCGAATTTCAGACAAACTAAATAAGTTTCAATGAAGCTGAAATGTACTAATCGAGCCAAAGTGAAACTCTGTGTAAAAGGTTGTGTACCTGTACGAGTGCAGCGATGGCGCTCAGCGGGCCGGTGCGGGTGATGTCCTGGTGCTGAGGGGTGAGCAGGACGGTGGAGTCACAGGGACCCTGACCTCCCTCCATCTCCATCTCCATCAGGCAGTACCTGTTCCTGGCACTGTACTCCACCAGATTGATCAGCAGACCCAGACCCTGGAGACGCACACTGGAGTCAGCTCCTGTGGTTTCAACTGTGCTGTTCGGGAGGTGTCAGGCAGTCTCTCCCGTCCGTGGTTTACTCACCAGGACGCGGATGTCGAACCGCTGCTCCTGTGGAATGTACTGAGGAACTCTGAGGACACAGTTCAGAGCTGTGATGATGAGATCCTCCTGCTCTCCTGTCTTGGTACTGCCCCACTCTGAACACACAACACACAAGGTGCCATGGTTAGTCTGAAATTATTTCACATGCTCTTAAAAGACTCAATCTCTTGTTTGCATTAATGCCGTGGCCGATAACTGGTTTCCTACTTAAGCTCCCACTGCCTGAGTTCTGATCTTCTTTGTTCTATGTTGTGATTAGTCGTCCAGGTTCACGTGGTGCGTTCCGTGCCACTATGCTCACCGTTGTCGTGGGTCAGGTTGAGCAGGACTCCTATGATGGCCCTCATACAGTTCTCTACCGCTTTCCCCACCACAGCTGCATCCACGTTCACCTCCCTGCTGTACCGCTGAATCATCGCCTCACACCTCCTCAAACCCCTGGCGGGAGAAGACACGAGGAGAACGTTGAGGAGAAAAAAGTTGAAACCAAACCTGACTCAGGTGAAAAGGACAGGATTTGACTGTGATAGCTTTCCTGTAGATTCACTAACTCTGACCAGAGAAGTTATTTGGGTCACTTTATCTCAGACTGAAACTGGATTCAAGTCAATTCTCCTCTTTCTTTTACAACTCGATCATAAAACAGAGCAGCCTTCACAGACACATGTCCACACACACACACACACACACACACACTGCTGCAGCAGCTGAGGGGACAAAGCAGGGCAGCAGCCTGGTGTAAATAACTAGATTAAATGTAATGAGTGCAGTGACTGAACACAGAACGAACCCAGAGTCTGAGCATGAGGAGGACAGAAAGGCAAAAACAGCAGAGTCAGTATCAGTGGGAAAAAAATAAGTGTTGGTTAATATGAGATGGGGACAGGGATTTCATGTGCTCAACCCTCCTCTGCAGCTGCGATGATAGAATAAAAAAAAAAAACTGTAAGAAAGCTGTGATGACAGTAAATATATAATAATGTCTGTAAAGAAGAATCTTTAACTCCTGCCAATACAGATGAGAGGACTAGATAAGCAACAGGACGTATGTGTGTGTGTGCGTGTGAGAGATGATTGAATTAGTCCGGCAGACAGCTGAAACACTTGGAGAGGCAGAGGGGCGAGGTCGGGCAGAAACAACGAGGACAGCAGGCACAAGTAACAAAGAGACGGAAACAGGAGGAGAAAAGCAAAACAGTGAATTCAGAAGAAACGTGAGGGAAAGAAAAACAGGAGAAAAGAGCGAACGAGATGCGCAACAGAGAGGAGGAAGTTCCAGACTCTAATAAAGAGTGTGTGTGTGTGTGTGTGTGTGTGTGTGTTTAGGTGGCAGTGCTCGCTCGCTCTCTGGCTCACCCTGTGGTTGGGGGGGGTTAATCGAGTTAACAGCGAGGACAGCTGAACGCTCAGACTGAGGCCTGTGTCGCCCACTGAAACAGCAGCCCTTTGTTGACCCCCCCCACTGCAGACGTTCTGCAGAGGGCGAGGGTCCGGTCACACCGAGGGTGACGGAGGAGGAGTGAGGTAGTACATAAATTCAGATTCTCAAGCGATGTTGTTTTGTGAGAGAGATGTTCAGATGTGAGATGTGCGTCAGCGTCCGACAGAAAAACAAATGATTGAAAGTTGAAAGTAAAACACGGGGAATGTGGGTGAAGGACATTGTCCTTTATTTTGATCCATTCGCTAAAGGAGGGACAGGAAACGGGCGAATGAATAGTAAATGGTTCAGGCAGTCAAACACCTGCTGCTCAGGGTGTACAGAGCCATGTGGGTCTCACCTTAATATTGTAGAACATCAAGTCACCCCAATTAGGAAAAACTCTAATAATAATAATACAATGAAATAATCTAGACATATTCAACCGAACCAGTTTTAAGGAAAACTCTGGGGGCGGGGACTCAAGAGGAGAACGAGGTCAGGTCACTTCCACAGTGGACTGAACGCTCCCTCTGCCCACACTGCTGCCGAGCTCGGAGGTCACAGGTCAACGCTATGACTGACAGAATGTCACAACCAGGAAATTGGACAACAAAACCCTGATAAGGATACGGTTAGTAACCGTCAGGCACAAAGACACAGCTGTACAGTCGTTGAGCTGTGTTAATCAATATATAAGACAATATAAGACGCCATTGTTCAGTGCCTTGAGATTCCAGGAGAAACTATTTACGTTTTCACTATGTCCCCAGTTAAACAAGATGAAGTTAAATAATAAACACGAGGTGTGGAGGAAGACGATACGATCCAGATGAAAATAAACCCGATCTCATGCAGTGCAGCTCTGCTGTGTGTGTGTGTGTGAGAGAGAGTTTACTCACTTGGCAGAAGAGACTATGAGCGACGAGTCTTTATAGGCAATCAAGTAGCTCTGGTTCTCCGGGTTATGAACCGTGACCTGCACATGCAGAAATCCACATTGTGTGAAACATGCAGCAGCGTGAGTGTTGCTTGAACCAAACCCAGGACAGGATCCAGGTCAGTCGGCGTCGTACTCACACTCTCCAGGACCCGTAAACACCTCTCCGCTCCCCACAGAGATGACACCAGCTTCTCCTCCTCCTCCTCCTGGTTCAAGTTATCGACACACTCTTTCACTGTGGACGGAGAAAAGAACAGATGGAGACGGAGTCAGAGAATAGATGCATCACCATCAGTTATTGAGCGAGCACAACTTCATAATGCATTTCACCTTTATCCACGATGTGGTCCAGTCCTCCAAGTAACCGGAGTTCCTCTTTGAACCAGTCTCCTGCTCGCTTCGATGTCAGGGACAGTAACGTCTCCATGGCTAGATGACCCGTCTGCAGGGAAAGAGAGAGATTTATTCAGTGAGGACAACACCTCCATGTTCCTCTCTCCTAGAAATATCCTGACACACGTGGGCTGGGTATGAGTCAGGTTGAGTGAGGAGCAGCAGAGAGAAGGTGGTTCAGTGCGTGCGAACGCTCCAAATCAGCTTCCTGTACCGTTATGTTCTGCAGGTCCAAGTGCTTGTTGTGCACCGTGTCACAGAGCTTCCTGATCTTCTCCTTCATCTTGGCAATTTCCCTGGCGCTGAACTGAGCAGTGGAGTCCGACAGTGCCCCGCCTCCCTGGTCAAGGTCCAGCTCCAGTAGCCGAATCATCAGGTCCAGACAGGACCGGTCCAGATCCATGTTCAGCCGGTCTCTACTCAGAATGTACATGAGAGACGCCGTGCACAGAGCAAGATTCTGCGGAGGGAATACATGATTGCCGTTACAGATTTCAACACAAGCTTGAATCGTTTGAATTCAGCGTTCAACAAAACGTAAAAAGGAACCTCCGGTTACCGTGTGCTGCGGGGCGTCGTTCAGGGTTTTGAAGACTTGAGCCACCTTCCCTCTGGCCCGAAGGTGCATCCTGAAGCTGGGCATGGCGCAGCGTGTAGCCAGGCTGATCACACTGGAGGAACGAGACGCACACACACAGAGGAGCGCGGCGTGAGCAAACGGTGGGAAAGAATGACAAGTATTTCCCAGAGGGAAGGACAGTAGAGCTAAGACGGCCAGAGGTTGACCAGAGAGGCGGTTCATTCCCGGCCGGTTCTTACCTAAGGCATCGTGTGTTGAGAGGCTGTCCGCTCTTCAGGCCAGTGGCCAGATACTCAAAGTCGTCAGTGAACTCCTGATTCTCCCCAAACTCCACCACGTCATTGAAGTGCTTCACATGCTGGACGACTGTGTACAGCTGCAAAAAAACCAGTGAGTGAGTACACGAGTGAGCAGACCTCGTCACCACAGAGTGGAGCTGCACGCTCGGGGGGGGGGGGGATGTTTTATGTACCTCCTTGTGCTCTTTGCGGCATTTGAGTGCTGTGATAGTGTCCTGGTAGAGATCGGTGGGGACGGTGACACACTTTGTGACCTTGGGAGGAGGAGGCGGAGCCTTGAAAACGCCGTCATCCTTCTGAGCGTCAGAGGACCCCTTACTGGTTCTTCCAGCTGTGACTGTGGCCTGGACAGATGGAGGAGACATGATGTGAGCGACAGTGAGCGTGTGTCTGCGTGTGAGAGGGAGTGTGTGTGTGTGAGTATTTACGGGAGCTGTCTGCGATTTTGAGACGAAAGTTGGCGGCGGCTCCTCTTCACTCTCCACCGTCCAGTGCCTGGCATTGTACACCGCTTTGGTGGGGGACTGTAACATGAACACACAAGAACACATAACCTATAAATATATACGCAAGTACGTATGGGAGGTGTATGTAAAAATATACACATGTAAACCGTTGATGTGAGCTTATTTAAAAGTATGATGAGAGCCAAACTGCCATGAAAAAACATGACATGGTCCCATTTCCATGTTGATTATAATGATATGACTTCACACCGGCATTGTCATTTCCAATCTGTTTGATGCAACCAGAAATGTCCATTTATTAAATTGCACAAACACACTGCGTCAAAATGTGTGTGTCTGGATAATGAAAGGACAGGGTCTCAGTCCGTGAGGTTGGACATCAGTGATTTCAGTGAAAGTGCGCCGACGGCCAGGAGCGAGAAATGAGGACGTTGATAAAAGGGAGCAAAAGGAAAAGAGGGATCGTAGATTAAACTGGAGAGAGTCCGCCAGCACTGATCAAACAGCAGGATACACACACTTACAACAAGCACAGACACACTCATCGTTTCATCCTTGGCTCCACTCCTGCCTCTTTATATATTTTTGCCAAACCTGTGGTTGGTGGTTGCTGGGGAATTCATAATGAAAAACAAAAGAGGAGACAAGGGAAGGAGGGGGCAGAGAGAGAGAGAGAGAGAGTTGGCTGTGGAGGGAGGTGTGGGGACACATTGGGGGGTGGGGCACTGCAGGGTTAATAAGCTGAGACAAAAGAGGAGTTTGGGGGTGAGCTTTGCTGGAACATCAACACAGCGTATTAAAGCCTCCTACAGTAATCTGGACGACACAGGCGGACACCTACCACACCCGCCCTGCACCGCTCGTCATGAAGCAGCATGAGGGCGGTGGGCGAGCGGCTCTGCTCCTGCTGTGGCCCCAAAGAAAATAAAGCAGCAAAAAAGCAGAAAGATGCTGTGTTGTTGGAGCCGCAGGGTTCGTATGATTAACAGACAACTATGGAGTAACAATCCGATTCGCCTGTGTGGTAGCTTGGAATCTTTCTGACCACAGAATATACAGAGGAGCGAAATAAACCAAGCAAGCAAGAAGAGATACCCTCAGAGAGAATAAACAGACAAGTCGAACTGGTCGATAATCTTTCTGTTCTTACTGGGGAAGTAAATACAACTGTCAACACGCAGGCCTGGTTCTGCTGCACACAGCTTATGAAGACACTCCACTCGGCATTTTACATGAAGAATTTTAGGAAATATTTGTATTCATAAACATTTTGGCTCCTAAAGTAAGTTAAGTTCTGGTGTTAAATCACTGCCAGGAGCAGCTCATCATCAAATGTCTGGGTGCGTGTTACAATGATAATCAGCCATGATCGCCCATTACAACTATGTCACTGGAAACTAATAAATATCCAGGTCCACAGGCGCTCTTGTTTATGTTTATTTTGTTTAATTTGCAAAAGCAAAACCTTTGATTATAATTATATATATTATGTATTTGTTAATGATGAGCAGCAATTTCAGGTCAATCTGCCCTGTTAATTCTCTCTGTCAATGTTTTTCCATTTGTTGTCATGCGTGCGAAATGACACCTGGTTGATTTTTATTTGAACGCACTCCAACCGAGGGAACACATCCCAACATGAGCCAACGTTTCATTGGCTGGGAACGGATTTGTTTAGTTTCGGCAGCAACTTCAATGGCATTCTATGAAAACTGAGCATTAATTGAGCAAAAATGATTATTTTCTCATTTTAAAAACAGTACAGCAAACACCAGAGGCAGTGACTCATGACTGTTCCAGAGACTAATTCAAATTTCAATTCAGAAATTAGTTTTACTAATTAGAACAACTCGGCTCTATAGAAGTGTTTAAATGATGCAAACGAGAGAGAACATGTTTAGAACAAGCAGCGGAGACAGAGAGGCCTTGTGGAGCTGACAAAAACAAATTCTGCACATCACAGGAAAGGATTTGGATCTAATTAACAACAAACCTGCAGCAAAACCGGAGTGGAATCAAATCGTCAGTTGTACAACCAACACCGGATGAATGTTTTACCTGCAGCATGTTATACACCAGAGCTGAACCTCGCCTCAGGTTCGAAACACTGACAACTCTCAGCAGTAAATATGAGCTTCTGGAGGATTCCATTTCTATTACACTGGATTGATGGTATTGACCTGCCTCAGCTATAAAAAGACAGAGGCTCTTATGAAATCAATAAGAATGTTCAAACTGACTCAAGCCATCCCCTCAAGAATAACACCACTCCCCCCCCCCCCACACACACACACAAACACAGTCTGACCTTCTTGTGAGCGCTGAAGATCCTCCGTAAGCTGTCAGGGTTCTTCTCAGCTGGCTTGCCCCGAGGAGGCCTCCTGGGAGGGCCGGCCACCACCCTGAGGCCCTCCTCCGAGAAGTCCAAGATATCTGCAGGTAAAGCACGTGGTCACCACCGGCAACATCCAGCAACGCATCTGCTGTGGACTAAGTCAAAGCAGATTAACACTGTGTGTGTGTGTGTGTGTGTGTGTGTGTGTGTGTGTGTGCTCATGGGGTGTGCTGGTCGTAACACGGAAAGAAATGGCCTGTAGTCATAGCTCAAGAAGCCCCGTCATACCGAGCTCTGCAGCCTCTCAGATGTGGGATGAGTGTCAGTGGAAATATGCATTTAATCATTCATGCACTGTCAATAATACACCCTGTAGCAGAGCTACATGAGACAACGTGTGCAATTAAATCCACCCCGTCTCTATGGGCTGAACCAAACATCCAACAATGCACAGAGATTTTCTGCAGGCAGTGTGTGTGTGTGTGTGTGCTTGAACCTTCTCGTATCCTGCTCTCCTGCATCTCTGGCTGTTTCTTGTGCTCCTTGGCAGCCGGCCTCTCATAACTCTCCAGCCTCTCGAAGGGATCAGGCGGCTCGTTGGTCGGTGTCTCTTCTACCCTCTCTTCCACGGTATCCTCAGCAGTTGCCATGGCAGCCTTCTTGGCCCTCCTCCTCCTCTCTTTGAAACTGACGCTGTCTTCGTCAGAGCCATCGCTGTTGCTCATGTCGTCAAAGCCAAAGTATTTGATTTTGTAGCTGGAACTGCCGTCTGTGTTGTCTGAGCTGTTCTCCTGATGCGTGTCTGCGTCTTCAAAACCGAACAGGTCCAGCTTACTGTCCTTCTTTGACTTGCTCTGGGTCTGTCTGGTCCTGCAAACAGGGCAGACAGTTGGTGTAAGATATAAAACGCATTCATTAATAAGTAATCGTGCAGGAAACCACCGGCAATTGTGAAAGGAGAACTACAGGTTATCTCTGTACCTAACCCAGATTCACCCTGAGGCTGTGTCTGAAAACTGCTTATGTGTCAACGTCTGTGAGGCTGACTCAAGTGCTGCTGCTGCTATCTGCATCTCTTCATTAGTGCAGAGTGAGCATACATGTTTATGGGGTGCAGGCCAGTGGACAGTGAGCTCTCACACGGGGCAGATAAAAAAGGAGAGGGACAGGAGCGGGATTCGTGTTAACTCGGTTAGGCTCTCGAATACTCCCAAAACGAACCTTACCAAAAACAGTGGACTGAAAAACAGATCGCCCAGAGCTACGACCTCACGCTGTCTTACCTTGTGTTTTGTTCTTCCATCTTCTTCCGCTGCCATCCCACTTCTCCCAGCTCCGTCGTGCTGCCAGACCCGGCGTTACTGCTACCACTAGAGGGCGCTGCATCGCTGCTAAACTCCTCCACCACTCTGTCCTGAATGGTGACATTACACATTGACATGGAAGATGGGTGCAGCACTGTGTAGTCCCTTGTCCTCCCCCGTCCTCGTCCCCCACCCGCTGTCTTATTACTGCCGTCCCCGGAGGGTTTGGAAACATCTGCACCAGAAACGGTGCGAGCAGAGCCGCTGGAGTCCTGCGCTTTGCCAGCGCCCTGTTTGTTGGGCCTCCTGTAAGTCCGACAGTTAGAGTTTCTTGCAAGTGGTGAGGCGGAGGACGTCTGGGAATAGTCTGACATCTCAGCGAGGAAGTCAGAATCCCCCCCGAGGTCCTCGCTCTCAATGGAATTCTGAAGACGTGGTGGAGACGGTGGCTTCTCGTGTCGCGTCTGGCCCTGGTCACAGCTTCCTGTGGTGACACCTGCTGACACCCACGAGAGCGTGGGGGCGGGGTTACGTGGTTCCTGGCTAGGTGAGGGTGGACGGAGACCCATGATGGCATCCCAAGAGTTGTAGGTAGACTCTGCTTTGGAGCCCGTCTTCAGGGTAGTGGTCTGTGCCAAGGGCTTCTTGTCACTCTCTGAAGCATTTTGGTACCATGAGTAGCTGTGCTGGTTCTCCAATGATGACACTGAACTCTGCTGGGACTTTGCTACAGATCAGGAAGAGACAACACATTCACGATCAAACATTTTAAATTTTAAATCCAGACAGATCCATTTCTTAGTCTCTGTGACATCAGAGTAAAAAGGAATCAAAGGTTTAACCATCAAAAGTTTCAAGAGGCCACTACAAGATCACTTGTGCAGCGTCGCATTGCACACTACAAAACACAAGATCACTGAGACAACACCGCTCAGGTTGGTTTATGGTAAACTTCAGTCACTGCTCCGCAGGAAGACGGTGCACATTATTATTGCACCATTCCAAAAAGCACCTTTAAAACTAAAAAGCAGGTCACACACATACACAGCTGGAGCTTCGTACGACGAGCCAGCTGACGTCTTTATCTGAGAAAAATAAAAAAAATCAGCCTGGGGCCATTTGCCGGGTCAACATTCACACTGCTGTTATAAGCGCCCCTGGTTGTTTCTGCCACCCCAGATAAGGAGCTACAGAAAATACTGAGCTTGTTACTGAGAGACAGGAAATTGCTTCACAGCATAATATCAAAACATTTCTGTATCTGCTCAGAAAAAGGCCTGTGGTTTTCCTCTTGAGAGCAGAGGCACCAGGGAGTCGGACATTTCATTGCTTACCTCTCCACTGACCTTGTGGTTTAGGAACAATAAAAACATATATTAAATATTAAATGAAGAACCCTTTGGTTGCTTTTTGCTCCCTGACACACGATGGTATGTTGTCACCTGCTTACCGAGTGTGTGCTCCTCCTGCTCACATGAGGAAATGTTTGCGTGTCTAAGGATGACAGCGTGGGGGCTGTGACAGCTTGGGAAAGTAAACAGATCACTCTGGATCACACGCATCAGGCTTCAGCCGATCAATTGAAAAGATGGCTGGTGTCCAAACAGGTTGCAATCCTGTGTCTTTGATCAGGATGTTAATGCATGCTCAACACGGGGACAACAGGGGGTAAGAGTGACTACCTTCATAAAACCCAAATGCTTGAAATAAGTCACCTTTAGAATATAAAACCATGATACAGACAGCAAAATTTCAGATTACGCTATGTCAAAATTATTATTTGTTCTAGCTGAGTGAGAGCAACATTGATTCACACTGAATTAAATATCACTCAGAAAGTTGCAGCGATCCGCTGCACTCGCACAGTTTCCCTCAAAATAATGACTTGGGGAAGGATTCAGTCAGATTGACTGAGTCAACATGGCCAGTCTCAGTAAACAGACACCAGGCTGTTGATGGCAGAGCTTCAGTTGAACTCTGGTTCTGCACTAGCTTCCCTCGACATGGCTTAATGTCCTCACACCGTGGAAATGAAACTCTGAGTCCAAGCGCTCACTGAAGCACAGCTTGTTGTAGGGAGTCAGCTGGAGTGGCTCGCGTCCCTGGCAGGTGGCCAGCAGCGGTCACGAAAAGCTGAGGGCAAGTCGAGCCGAAAGTGACGGAACTGACAGTGACAGGCTGTAAGAGCACAAACAATAAAACCCAATCTCTCCAATGCTGTCTGGTCAAAAATGAAATCACCCAAACTAAAGCCCCCACACACAAAAACGCTTATGAGTCGTTATTCAAGCTTAAGTAATTTTACACAAAGCTGCGCAGCATGCAACTCTAGCCTTACGACGACAAACTGCCGCTCCAGGAAAACTCAGTGATAGGTGGACGCGCTATCGGCCTTCAGATTAGAAATGGCTCACATGGAGGCAAATGAAAGGCCTCAACATCATGTGAATGAACTAATTTTGGTTTGCTCCTCAAGATGCTGCCTAACCGCATCAGATCAGCCCGTCTAATTTACTTTTCAGATATATTTGAATGAAGAAGCTCTGACCTGCTAAAACAAGGAGAATAAAAAAAAAAAAAACATTTGAACATGTCCCATTATGATGCCCAGAAAATGTGAAAGAGATCACTGATTATACTGGGATTTTCACAGTAATGTTTGTGTAATTATGTCGACTATCAAGCAAAAATTAATCTCTGAGTTTTTAATTTACTGCCAGGGAGATTAAGTTAGTAAAGCTGTGCATGTCATTAATTAAATCATGGAATAAACAATTAAGAATGAATATGAGTCAGTAAATGCTGTGTGGTATGGTGGATGGCAAGGTGGATTACCTATGATAGTGCTGCTGCTGTTGAAGAAACGAGCCGTGTCCTCCACCACCCTTGTCTGGTTCCTGTCCCCGGACATCCATGATGCACCTCGGGCAGATGTCTGGGTGCGGGGCGCTTCATGCAGGCTGGACCGGCTCCCCGTGTCCAAGGAGAGCCCCGGCCTCTCCGCCTGGGGTGGCTCTGCTGAGGCCGGTTTAGCGGGTGACGCCTTGCTGCCACTCCGAGACGACACCGGTTTGGACTCATCGTCACTGTCAAATCCAAACGGATCTTCAAAGCCATCTCCGCTCGGACGAGGCCTCTTGTAGACCTCCAGAACCGAGTCATTCTTCATAGCACCGGCGCGCTTGGAGCCCACTTTGGCCTTGTAGGTGGTGTCACCCCATTTGGTGCTGAGGGTGCCTCTCTTGGTAGACAGAACCTCGTCGAACTTGGACGTGCCCTCCCCTCCCTTGCGGCTGTAGGTTTTACCAAATCTGGACGTCATTGTTGGATCTGGGTCATATTCTCTGTGAGAAGATGAGAAGGAAGTATTGTAATGGACAACATGGAGGGGACGGCAACAGATGTGTTATCATTGAGGTTAAACTCTGGACAGCAGCATCCAGTGACCATCACTGCATCTAACAGTCAGTTTTAAGTCAACTTTCTGCTCATGTCTGGACCAACTAACACGCTGTGCTTTGACTCAGCTCAGTGGTAATGACGTGCTTGTGTTGCTCTGTGCAGAGGGAGCTACTGGACGGCTGCAGCTCCCCATTAGAACATCTACAGAATGATGGGGAGAGGACCAGTGCACGGTTAATGGGCCTCTCTGAGGTTTAATGGTGATAAAGCTGTGACACAGGTTCGTTCTTCTTCATCAAATGATCCGGTTTGTGTGGTTGCAGCTCGCGCGTCTCTGGGTGTGACGCTAGTTAAATTGATACATAACCATTAGCTCACAGCTTGAGCACCACTCAGCCAGCTGGTTTGACAAAACAAGGCTAACGTTAGCTAGCCAGCGAGCTAATTGTGCTAAATGGCTGTTATCAGCTCCGATTGGATGCTATCTGGATAAATAACGAATAATACGATCAACACGAGCGAGTCACACAGCCAATCAACATAATTATATATATATATATATATCCAACAAGACAAAACGCTTATTTGCCCCACTATTCGTTAGCACGACTTTTAGCCGCTAGCATTAGCCAAAAGCCCAACAGAGGAGACAAGAGCCGTCACTCCGCAAACCGCTAGCTCGAAGCTAACAGCTAACAATAACTACAATAAACTGCAGCCGACAAGCGGCGAATCTGAACCCAGGGCGGCTTCGACATCCCTTAAACCCAGCTGGATGCCTGTGCGTCCACCTACTTGGTGAGCTAAAGGGCCGATCCGCACTGAACACACTCCGGAGCCGAGGCACAGGACCGGGCCTGCGTCCCTGGTTCCAGCCGCTCCGCACAGTATAAACAAGGCCGAGCAGGCACGGTCAGAGGCGGATCAGCGGGGACAGACGCCGCGGAGTTAAGCGCAGATCCAGAGGGAGAGAAAAGGTCCACTTTATGTTCTGGGCTCCAGAACCCAGCTCCTGTTTCCAAACCGAATCTGTCTCGATTGTTTCCTCCGGGATGCGACCGACTCTTCCATTGGACTCCGCTACTGCGTCACGTTAGCGGACACAAGTCATCTTCACCGGAAACCACTCATCTGCTCTAAAAAGTAAAACACGCGGAAATGAGATTCGATCTAAATGTACTTGTCATATTCGTATTTATGTATAAAACAACGTTTGACTTGTGTGTGTACAACACAATCTGTATTTGAATCTTCACCTGATCTAATGCCACTTTGGGCTTTAATTCAGCAATGTGCTTATTCATTGTTTTACTTTTAAAATGCAAACCGGATTTGCATAGGATTTATTTATCTTTACACAACTCGTTAAATCAATTCCATTACAAATGAAACAAACAAGTTATCCCCACGACACCCGCAGAGAATAAAGAAGTCATCTCCTTTATACTCACCGTCAGACTGAGGACAACTTCTCCCAGTACTCCCAGCTCCTCTGGTTCCAGTGCAGGTGTGGTGCTGGTCTATAGATGAACATCAAACTTTACTGTTTGAGAGCGTGTGTTTGTCCCAGTGCGCATTCATCAAGAGTCAGACACGGTCTGATCTGAACTGTGAACCTAGCTTACATATTTTCCATCTATCTAATGTCCATAAACAGTTGTTGTGTGTTTGCTCTAGATGTGGCTGTTTCACTATACGACCAGCCTTGCCTGTCTGCTTACATTTTGACGAAAACATGAGAATTTGTTGCATCATATGTTCCTGTGCAGCCCTGCGGGCACGACGCTTGTAAAGGTTGCAGAAAAGATGTGGTCATGCCTCTTGGCAGTTCACTGCTGTTCCATGAGTGGAAACAGGTTTGAAATCAGCAGTCACATTATAACACTGTCTGGTTTCCTCATGCCGTAACTGCACTGACAGGATTTTAGTTTCCTGAAAATGAAACAGATCTTTGATGAAACAGGGGAAAAGTGTTTTCTCTGTTTTTGTGGAAAAATTGGAGTCCGGCTGTTCGTCTCTGAGAGCTGCATGACTGATCCGTGCCATTTGCCACAGGACCTGAAATGATCCCAGTGCTTGTTGACATGCACCCTGCCTCGGCTGTCTGTTTCTGCAGGGCACTCAGGTCAGTCTGGCATCCAGCCTTGCTTCTTCAAACCACAAAGACCCTCTCCAGAGGTAGCTAAGCCTGGCTGGAATCCCTGCATGGCGTGCTGCAGCGCCTGTGCCAATGTTGGCCTTCCTGCCAGCCAGTCGACCAACCTTAACGTACCATGAGGGGTTCAATATTCTGACAATAAAGGACAGAGCTGACTTTTTCTACACAGATGCCAAAAGCTCCCAGAGCAGGCCCTGGTGGCTGAGAGTCTGGCAAAGCCTGGCGGTGGCACCTGCAGCTTCCAGGCATCACACGGTGCTGGAGAATAAACTGGCACAGGAGCTGGTGTCTATGCTGGCAGCCGCTTCTTTAGAAAAACAGTTAGGCCTTTGACATTCAGCAGATATCAGCCATAGGATCCACTCTGGCAGAAACAGGGAGGAGAGAAGCCAAATGAGCCAGCTTTCTTCAAAAGTGTCCATCATGTGGGTTCCTCTGTGTCTAATAAACAGCCTGGTCTGTTTCTCCCAAGATAAAACCCTGAATATCACTGGAGCACAACATTTGTATTAGTCGATCAGGTCAGGGAGAGATTGGGACTATTGTGGGATTTGTTATGCTATGAGACAGACAGGATCAGTAGGAACGTCAGTCCACTACACACACGTACTCCTCTGATGTCAGCAGATGCACAATGACCGTCTGCACTGGAGGAGAGGAATCATCTGAACAATGCTCTGCTGCTTCAGACTGTCACCTCAGACCTTTGGAATCAGATCTGCTTCACTCATGTAATTATTGTCTCATCTTTATTCTCAGAATCCCAGTGTTCGTTTGACTC
The DNA here is from genome assembly GCA_016785235.1 of Pseudorhombus dupliciocellatus. NCBI lineage: Eukaryota > Metazoa > Chordata > Actinopteri > Pleuronectiformes > Paralichthyidae > Pseudorhombus > Pseudorhombus dupliciocellatus. The sequence continues at coordinate 1,281,378 of JAFBJW010000083.1, forward strand.
TCAGTCAGTGAGACCAAGACCCGAGTCTCCCTTCAGATATTATCTCACGTTCACCACTAGATGTCAGGATTGCAGAGGTGAGCAGAAGAGAATGAACCACATTTACCATCATGCTTTGCAAAGACAGCGAGGGATTGGTTGAACATCTGCAGCATCGAGTTAACAGTGGTGAGGCCTGATTTCTATTTTCAAAATAAAAGCGCACATACTCTTTTGAAGGCAACATGGGTTGTTTCAGATATTAATTCATTCATTCAGCTCTGCCTTATGTAATATATACTTAAAGATCATTTACCATATTCTCTTTTATTTTGAAGAATGTATTTCATTTAACCACATTATGTCTGTTGTATTGTATGTTGTCTTAAATAAACTTGATGCAGGTCTTTGTTATGTGTGTGAAGCACCGTGTAAACATGTGTTATTAATTTAATGATGTATATTATAAGTATTAGAGTCAGAGCTAGATTACCCTCTCTTGACTTCTGTTTTACTTTTTGCTCCACATGGAAGTGACGCCTCTAACAACCTTTACTGTGAAAGTTCAGAGCGGAAGCGGTGTGTTTGTGTGTGTGTGTTTGAGTGTGTGTATTTCGTCGGTGGTGCCGGACAGCTGCTGAAACACTGGACTCATCAGAACTGAGTCAGAGCCAGAACCCGCGGCTGAGAGGGTCCCGGGTCCCCGGGTCGGTGTGAGCAGCGCCAGGATCGATCGGAGTGGAGGTGACTGAGGAGTCGAGCAGAGGAGGAGCTGTCATGGAGGCGCAGAGGAGACAGGCCTGAGGAGACAGTCTGATCCGAGACACCCACTGACCTGGTGAGATCAAACTTTATGTCCCGTACGCGCAGCATGTAGTTCTCTCTCTGTGTGTGTGTGTGTGTGTGTGTGTGTGTGTGTGTGTGTGTGTGTGTGTGAGAGAGAGAGAGAGAGAGAGACACCAATCAGAGCCAAGACAACGAGGGAAACAGATGCTGGAGCCACAAAACAACAGTTTTGAAACTTCGTCCAGAGCAACTTTTCTCCATTGTCCCACTGATCTGAGATCTGCTGTGTGTAATTTTTACTTGTTCACACCATGAGAGAAACTCATGGTGTGAACAGAAGCTGACACACACACACACACACACATAGATTGACTGATCAAGGCTGTTCTCCCCCTGGTTCCCTGCATCTTGGGTCTCCTCGTCTGTAGTAAACCTCGATCCTCACAGCTGCCGTGGATCCAGGATGAACCGCAGTCAGCCGTATCCCGCCTCAGGACGTGTTTCTCGTAGCTCGCACAGTGCTGAGGGTTTGGATTGTGCTTGTGTGGTCGCCTGCTTGCGCCAACACGTCTGTGGAGGTGCAGCCACCGGGTGAGAGCATCAGCTCATTCCTTTGGATAAATCTCCACTTGTCCTCTTTCCTCGCAGAATATCCTGTGATGCCCCAGGGCGGGCGGAGCTGGTCGGGGTTGCGATGCCGTACAAGGACCGTCAGAATCGCAGCTGTGGCTTCCTGGACATCGAGGAGAATGAGAGTAGCGGCAGGTTCCTGCGCCGATACTTCATCCTGGACACGCAGCAGGGCAGTCTGCTGTGGTACATGGACAACCCACAGGTCAGAGGCCGCGTGTGTCTGATGAGCAGAGAACATGTGGACGCCATGTTGTGAAAGATCACTGTCTTTACAACAAAACATGTTTATGTTCTTCACTCAAGTCTTGTTGTTGTTGTTGTTGTTGTGTGGCAGCAGATGTGCACCCAGAGGAAGGTGCAGTGTTGGCGATGGGAGACTTCAAACAAAAGAAAAACCATAACAAAGTTAAAACCAGTAAAAAGGAAGTTGTGGGTTCGTGTGACAGAATATAGATCCACTGTGGCCTCTATGATTGGCGGAGACAGTGGGAGGAGGCGTGGCCAGTCACAGCCGTGTGACCGGTTGGGCACATGTGTGAGCGATCCTCCTGTCATACCATATGATGATAAACAGGAACCAGAAGAGAAATTGCATTTTATTTCCCACTGGGGGGAATTCCTCCACACGAGGTAGAAGTGGCAGCAGTGAGTGATAGCTCTTGGTGGCTGAACGTTTCCTCTCTAGAGATGGTGAAACTCAAACACCTGTTTCACAATAAAGGAGGTTCTGATGGTATCTGGATGTAGAGCTGCTGCAGAATGGTCGTGGGCAGAGGAAACCATCATCAGCACTCGTATTTAGAATCTTTGAAAGAGGCTCAGTGTTGAAGAGTCTCTTCAGATGAAGGTGACCGCCTCTTTCTCTCTCTCTGTGTCCAGAATCTGCCTGAAGGAGCAGAGAATGTGGGATCACTGAAGCTCACTTACATCTCCAAGGTGAATCCGTCCTCTGATGATCTCACGTCAGCGTGAAGCAGCGGATCGTGATGAAGATGTTTCTCCATCTTCCTCTCTTTCAGTGACAGACTTGTGTCTCGTATTGTTGATTTTATTAACTACTTGAAGACATATTTCTTCACTCTGCAGGTCAGTGATGCCACCAAGCTCAGACCGAAGGCCGAGTTCTGCTTTGGTGAGTTCACCTTCACCGCCTTCTCCTCCATTTGTTTCCGACACTAGCACTATCCCTATGTGTGTTTGAGAATTGAATGAAGTGGAACTGTAGAAATGAAGGGCTCGGCCCTGGATCCAAAGTGAATGTCCAGGGTCGAAGTCCGACTCCATTCAAAGTGATTTGTTTGCCAATGGAAGGTTCCATCGGCCTTTTGGGCCGAACAGATTGAAACAGGGCGAAGCTTCTCTGACACATTCACGTATGTGTCAGCGAGCCTCGAAGTTAATCTTTTCCAAACCTCTCACGCCAGCTTCCGTGACAAACTGAGCCAATTCTGCCTTCAGTCTTTTCCTTATTATATGCTCAGGAGCCCCTCCCCCCCAACATGTTCTGTATGAACTGGAGCACTGTCTGCGAGCCCTCAGCCCCCTCACCAGGAGCCATCAGGGCCCAACCTAATTAACAGTTTTATGGCTGAACGGCGGCAGATCCCTGTGGCCATGGTCAGCATCTGGTGGAGAGGCTGAAACCAGAATAATGGAGGCAGGAGATGAACAATATTTGGACAGATGCAGGCTTCAGGTGTTCATGCACTTTCTTTCCTCCGTCAACCCCCTGCTACTTCTCTCCTTCCTCTCCAGCCTCCTCTATTCCGACTCTTTCCTTGTGCTCATGTGCTTCCTCTTCCTTTTTTTCCACTCTCCCTCCCTCTTTTCCTCCATCAGTAACTTTACTTCCTCTCTTTTGTCCTGTGCTGCCTGTTGTTTTTCCTCCGGTGACCAACAGTAACTCTGTGTCACTCAATGGGAGGAAACTGTCCAATGACCTTGACCTGACCTGGTGTGTGTGTGTGTGTGCGTGCGCGCGCGCGCGTGTACGTGCGTTACATCCTCTGTCTCTGTGAAACCAGAAACAAATGATATTTTTAGCTCCTGATTTGTATGCGGTGTATTTCCCTTCTTCCTCCTGTATTGTCATTGTTTACTTTATGTTTGTATACGTACTGGAATAACGTTTGTTTGTCATTTTCATTCCTCTCTCTCTCTCTCTCTCTCTTTCTCTCTAAAGTCATAAATGCAGGAATGAGGAAGTTTTACCTGCAAGCCAATGACCAGCAGGATTTAGTGGAATGGATCGGTGTTCTCAACAACGCCACCAAGATTACTGTGAGCCCGCCCCCCACCGCACACACACACACACACACGCACACACACACACAGATCAATAGGTGACCCTGTTTCTCCGGCTGTTAGACGTGGCTCTGCCGTCAGCCTCAGGCGGCAGCAGATGGAAAATCAGCCATCAGGCCAGAGTCGGTTCAGAGTAACAGAGCGTGAAGGGGACGGGAGACGAGAGGAGTCAGGAATCCTTTAGATATTATTTAAAGTGTGACTCATTCACGTATTCCGTTTCTGTTTAAATCTTCCAAACACGTGTTAGGTCAATGATCTGCCGTAGCTTCCCACAAACATCAGGAGCAACCATGGGATTCCACATGAAAGGTCTTTGAGGAGATTTAAGCTGTGGTTAACACCTTGTTGTGTCTCAGGTGCCGAAGCCCGGCGAGGGTCATGCTGCCCACGCAGAGACGCAGCAGGACGCGCTGGGAGCCATGAAACAGGTCTCCTACAAGACTGAGATCATAGGAGGGGTCCCTATCATCACCACCACTCAGGTAACACACACACACACACACTCTGTGCGTTGCATTAGTGTCTGTCAGCAGCAGCAGCACAGCACGTTCGGTCCTGTCTGGATCGGTATGCAGCCACAAGCACACAAGGCCCGGCGAACAAGTGACGGCTGGTTTTCATCCAGTGACTCAAACTTTAAATAAGGAAACACGCTGGCGAAGTAATTCATAACTCACTTATTAAAGAGCATTTTCAGAGTCTGTGTGTGTGTGTGTTAGGAGCAGGGAGAGGGGCAGAATGGGGCGGAGCGAGGAGTCGTGAAGCGGAGTCAGAATCAGCTGCCCTACTTCTTGTCCAGAGGAGCTCAGGACCAGGCCGTCATCAAGGCCGGATACTGTGTCAAACAGGGAGCTGTGGTGAGAGCGCGCACTGCCCTTGTCCAGAGAAAGGTCCCACTCACTCTGGAGGAGGAGTCACCGGTGTTAATCGATGTGCTTCTGCTCCTCAGATGAAGACCTGGAAGAGGAGGTACTTCATGTTGGAGGAGAACGCTCTCAGCTATTACAAATCTGACCTGGTGAGAAATCCACACAGAACAACAACAAAAACAGCCAGGTTCAACAATGAGCTAATGAACACGCACACAGAGGCATGTTTAGCCTGCAGGGAGCTGTGTGTCTTCACCAGCAGCGACATGTTTCCTGAATACCTCATACTGGGCAGGGAGTCGTAACCTCAGGCTGTCTGTGCACGTATATGGACACACCCTGTGTGTGTGTGTGTGTGTGTGACTGAACTGAGGCACTAAAATACTCAAAGTAAAGCCATGAGGTGGATGTAATGACAGCACACACAAACACACACACACACCTTAACCTTCCGCTCACGTGGTCTCGCAGCAGAAGGGCTACATGTCCATGCCCTGCCTCACACACAGCGTCTCAGACGGAGGAGAGTCAGCTGTGGTTCTCCACACATGTAAAGTTCTTGAAATAGCCTTTAATTCTAAGTTGAAGCTAAATGTGATGAGTCAGTGACCAGAAGGGAATTCAAATGCTGAGCCAGTTAGGTCCCAGGTCTTCATCTTCATCTATTCAGCATCTGCACAAATCAATGCTGAAATCAAACCACAGTCGTATTTATTCTTGTGTCCTGTTCCTCTCTTCAGGAACAAGGCTTTCTATGATCTGTGTGTCTTCCAGCTGTCGTGCTGTCATGTTTAGCTTCTCCTCTTCCCACAGGAGCGCGAGGCGCTGAGAGTCATCGCTCTGAAGGAGATTCACAAAGTTCAGGAGTGTAAACAGAGGTCAGTTTTATTTCCCATGGTCGGGTGAAATGTCTCGAGATCCAGACTTCATCATCGTCTGATTTCTGCAGCGACCTGATGCTGAGGGACAATCTGTTTGAGATGGTCACCAGCTCCAGGACCTTCTACATCCAGGTAACATCTATGAAGACCGTGTTCGTGTCACTGGCTCATCTGCTGCCAATAACACCGATAACCCTCCTCTGTGTCAGGCCGACAGTCCAGAGGACATGCACAGCTGGATCAAAGCCATCTCAGGAGCCATAGTGGCTCAGCGGGGCCCCGGACGCTCAGCCAACACTGTGGGTATCTCCCTCCTCACACTCCCCTGATGTCATGTTGTTAAAGTGGCAGAATCAAACCATAAACACCAGAGTTGAGACTCAGATGTCCACAGCATCAGATAAACGATGAGCCCTGCTTCACTGTGCGCTTTGAAGTGACTGGATCAGTGAATTTAAACTCTACGCCAAGAGCCGAGCTGGTGCAGCGGCTCCCTCTTGTGGCAGAGGAAGTAAAATAAAACACTGAGACGCTCCATCTCACCTGACGACACAGTTTAAAGGATTACAAATACGTGACAGTTGCACAACCCGATGATGACTTAACAGTGTTGACACACACACACACACCCTATCTTCTCCTCCCTCCGTGTCCTCTCTCTGAAGAGATGTCTATCCTCTCAAAGAACAAACAGGATGATGCAGTATATGAATAAATCCACGTGCAGGTTGAAGCTGAATGTTGACGGCGGCGACCCGATTCTCCCACAGACTTTAACACTCCTTCAGTCAATGCTGTAGAGCCACGGATGGACGTCTTTCTTCTTCCCTGGATTCTCCTCAGATCAGTCTTCACGTAATTCTTCACGTTGCTGTAACTGAGCTGTATACTGTTGATTTCAGATCCGTCAGGCCAGGCGGCTGTCCAGCCCGTGTATACAGAGGTATACACCATTCTGCAGTGGTGAATGCAGCACGTATGTGACCCCATGACCCCCCACCCCCCCACCCCCATTCATCCTCATCGAAGCATTTCCCATCCACACTGCAGGCGTTCTCTGGGTCTGCCTCTCGCTCGCAGAGCGAGAGAAGCCTGTTGTGTGGTCCATCCTCACGCCGCTGCTGGATGCTCTTCATACTCTTCGTAGTTGTTGAAGTGAGGTCTCACGGCAGCTCGGGAGCGTGGAGATTTCTCTCAACACGTTCAAGGTTTCCTTCCAGTTGGTTGGTTTAGGAACCATGTCTCATCTTTATTTTATGTTTCATATTTACATGTTACATGGGAACAAGAGAGAACTCGAGGCCATCAGTCCTTCCACGTTTATTTTATTTTCCTTCCTCCTCATAACATCGTCTCACCTCTGACTCCTCCTCTTGTTTATCTGTCTCAGCTGCCCTTTATGTTCCGTGTGATGTTTCTTAACATTTGCAGCATTCCTGACGTCCGGCAGGTTTCCTCCGACCCCGATTCATCATGATCCTCCTCTAACCCTCTGTCCTGTTTCTCCTGTGTGTGTGTGTGTGTGTGTGTGTGTGTGTGTGTGTGTGTGTGTGTGTGTGTGTGTGTGGGTTTCAGAGAGTAAGGTCTTACAGTGATGTACTAATCTTCTCAAAATGAGCGCCATCGACCACTTCCTGTCCCTTCCACCGCTGCTCATCGTCACTACGCGCCCCCCCCCCGCCTCTCAGCTTCCTTAGCAGCCGCCCCTTGATCCTGCTCCTCGGAAACTGCAGCGCCGTTCGTACGTGTCGCATGTAACTGCATGACCCCTTGTGTTGCACTCACAATTCATCACCTCATTTCTTTCTTACATCTCATAGCTTGTCAGGTTTGGTCCTATGATCAATTGACCAGTCAACTACAACAAGATGCATTTCAAAGTCAACTTCATTGTCAGTTCTACAACGTCAGGGACACAGACAGGATTGAAATGCTCTGTATAAGTAAACAGAAGCTATAAGTACGCAACGTGTGAAGTATCTGATCAGAGCCTCAATGAGGGAAACTGAATAAGTGAAGGGTTTCCATGATCACCAACAACAGAATGGCACTGGTATTTGTCACAGTGATCATGATACTTGATGTAATGACGAGAGCTTTAAGACTTTGGACTGAATGAGGAGGAAAGTGTCACCTTCTCTGATTTCTCCTGCATCTTATTTAACCCGTTCATCGTCCATCTACAGGCACGTTGCTTTGATCCATCACGTCATCCATTCATCCATCCACCCGTCCACAACCGTCAATCAACATCACTCTGCTCCGCCTCTCACCTCCTCTCCGCCGCCTCCTCTCTCTCTCCAGGAACGCAGTGACCACTCCTCTCCATCCCCGACATCCTCCTCCACCTTCTACTACCCCCTCGAGAAGGAGCTACACTACCCACAGTCCTCCGGCCGCCGCTCCTCCGAGGGTTCTCAGCCTCACGCTGGACACGCACCAGCCGGACAACTTCCTGGGCCTGCTTCCCTGGAGGCTGAGCAGAGTCCAGTCCATGATGGGGCCCCTCCCTCCGGCGCGCTCCCGCCTGTCGCTGCAGGAGACGGTGCAGTCGTCAAAGTAACGGAAAACCAGTCCCCGTGGAAACGCCGCAGCGAAATGGGGGGGCCTGAGTTAGTTCGCAGCGGCGTAGAGGAGGAGCTTGACTGCTGCACCCCCGAGAAATCTGACCTGCAAATTACCCTCATTTGATGAAGATGAAGCGATTGATGATGATGATAATTATGGACACACACACTCCAAATGATCCTCCTGCTAATCAGTGATAAAAAATGACTCAAACCCTCTGCTAACATGGAGGAGGTTACTGAGCTGTACTGCAGCCAGCCACCAGGGAGCCAACCAGATGTTTTGGTGTTGTCCATCTTCATTTTTGACAGCTGAGTGACAGCTGTGACTGTAGATTCTTACAGTTACAGATATTTTTATACCTGTAGAAGCTTTTTTATAGATTTTAGGAAAACTGAAAACAATTAAAAAAAAAAAAAAAACATGACATTTTCCAAAGCCACGATCTCAGTTTGATTTAGCTGATGACATGACGCCATCTGTTCTTCAGACGCCACACAGACATCCGTGTTGCGGTGCTTGTTCACCTCCGTCTCATGTTTGTTTTAAGGTCGCACTGGCGATGTAACACGTTGGCACACAGACACATGTTCTTCATCTGTAAATGTTTTTTAAATTTTCTCTGCAGCTGTGTTTCAGGTTTCTTCTTCCGTTAAGAGCGGCTGTGGGTTTTTCGTCTCCTTTGTTCTGATGCGCTATTAGTTTGATAGTGTTATTACTGCCAGTGATGAGAGAAATAAACTACACACATATATCTTAGCTACTAAACACACACCCTGTCGCTCCATGTTAAACAGACACTGGGGAAAGTGCCTGCATCTAAAGAGCTGTTCTGACCATTAAGTGTTTTTTTTTTTTATTCTCAGACCATGTGCTGTATTTATTAAAATCAATGTAAGAATCATTTTCACCAAGTCTCGGCTCTTCTACACCGGCCGATTAATTACAGGTTGCTCTCGGAGGAGGAATGAGCTTAAGTAACAGTAATTGCAGATAAGATAACATGTCCACTGGGTGTCACTGTGTGTCCTAATGTCGTGGACCGCCTGTCTTTGGCCTGGTTTGGATGAGGAGGCCTCTGCTCTTCAGGCTGATGGTCGGCCCTCAGTGAATCTCACTTCTTTCAGGGGATCGTGTTGTTGTTGTTGTGTCGGATGTTTACGGAAATAATCAACCTCCATATGGATTTACAGTGTTTAGGGAAACCGCCTCTCAGGCCGCCTTTCAGTGTGTTGTTGAGATGAAGAATGTCTGAGGTGTAAAGTAAACCTGGTTCAACTGCATGAGTCATATCAACAAATATTTAGAACCTCAAGGTTGTTTCCTGTTTTCCATGCAGCAGGTTGGTGTTTGGTCAGAACACGAGTCCTGAAACGACTCAGATTGTGTGAAGACCAAATGTGCTCTGAGGTTAATGTGACCCAGGTTCGCTGCAGGTCGGCCCCTCGGCTCAGACACAGACTGATTGTCGGTCCAAACCCACACGACCACCTCCTCAGTGCCTCTCTGGAATCTCCCAAAGATGTGGAATGTGCTAGTTTGAGTAGAAACGGCATCTCCAGCCTTGTCATAGTTTGGTCTTCTCCAACACAATCAGCATCGAGGTCTGAGCTTTTCATGCTCTCTCAATTGCTGCCGACCTCTGAGGCCTTGAACGTGATGCAGCAGGGAGGTCAGTGCTGCACCACGTCCTGATGTGAATAACCAGTGGACTGTTTGGATGGATGGGCGGAGTCCTGAGTCATCAAATATGAAAGCGACCTCTGGTCTGAAAGCTGCGCATCAACATCCCCCCAGTTCCACTTTGTTCTTCTCTCTTTGAGTCATTTTTCACGCCCTCCAACTCAAGACACAAACATGCATAAATCTAAATGTTATTGCCAACACACACACACACATGCATGCGTGCGATGTTTCCTGGAAATGCAGAGCACATGTTTGAATGTCCTCCAGAGGGATTCACATCATAAACAGGAACGATGAGCGGTGTGACTGATGCTGGAGCTCTGAAGCTTTTTCCCTCTTGTAATTCTTTATGTGTTTATGATCAGTTCTGAATCATCTCACAGGGATGACTCCTAATTTATAGTTCGTGATCATTAAATCCATGGTTCACTCCTGCCCCAACACAGCATCTGTCTGTATGAAGGGAAGCAGCTGTGTTAGGCCTAAGGGGAATCCTCCAGAACTCAGCTGAAGAAATGAAGGCGTTAAAATCTGATGGAATGAAGTCACCGCTCTGAACCGCGAGGGCCAGGTTGACCTCTTCAGGGTTTTACAGTTAGAGGGATGAGAGCAGGTCTGGAAGACTGCTCCATCCGGTTTCCCTGAACGTCAAACTATCGCGTGGACGTCGCACAGTTTCCAAAACGGCTGCAGCATCGACCCACCAGTGATGTCAGAGGAGGGACTCAGTCGATGCTGATGTTTGGACACAAGCTGGACGAGTTGATTCCATCATCGACTGTTTCTCTTGTTGGAAAAACCATTTGTTGCACACCAGCGCTCGCTGATGGACGCGAGCGTGCAGCACTGTCGGTGATGATGAAACACAGAGGGCAGAGGACATGGAGGGTGTACGGACAAGGACACAAGTGAGGACAACGGTGATCAGGGCTGTACGTGTCAGGAGAGGACACACTGGGGGTCAAGAGGTGTTTCGGGACGATGGTCCTGTTGTGAAACTTGGTCCAGAACCATCCAGAGTCACAGTCACTGTTGTGCAAGTGAACAAAAACACATGAGAAGCTCCGAGTTCACAGAAGAGACAGTTACATCAAGCGCTTGAGTAACCTCAGTTCTTTCCAGCGTGCACACCAACACACATGCACGCAACTTCAACTTCAGCTCCCATCACCCCCTCCTCCCCCCATCTCTTCTACGTCACAGACGCCCACCAATCGTGGCCTGTGTTTATCCTGCAGCTCGTATAAAGCGGACCTGCTCCACGCTGCAGGACTCTGCCACCGCTGCCCACCTCAGAGTTCCCCTCCAAGACAGAAGATCTCAGCTCAGAGTTCAACTCTAGGGTGAGTCCACACCTGTCCCATCATGCGTGTCCACTTTGCCCTGTGCGTCACGGCCCTGCTGGTCCTCTCCTGCCCGGGCTCCGAGGCGCGCATCTCCAAGCGCTTGGCCATCGGCTGCCCCGAGAAGTGCGAGAAGTCCCAGTGCGCGCCGATCCCCGCGGACTGCCTGGCCGGGGACATGCTGGACCGATGCGACTGCTGCCCGGTGTGCGCGTCCGGCGAGGGCGAGCCGTGCGGCGGCACCGGGGACCGCGAGTGCGCGGAGTCCATGGAGTGCGTGGTGACCGACGGCGTGGAGGTGTCCGCCACCGTCCGGCGAAGGGGCAAGGCCGGCGTGTGCGCGTGCACCAGCTCCGAGCCGGTGTGCGGCAGCGACGGCGTCTCGTACCGGAACGTCTGCGAGCTGAAGCGGGTCAGCACCCGGGCCACGAAGCTGCAGCAGCCGCCGGTGATTTTCATCCAGAGGGGCGCGTGTGGCAAAGGTAGAGCTTGGGGTGCGCGCGCCCGCGCGCGGGGTTTTGAGGGAGAAATTGTATATTTATGAATAAATGATTTGCTTTATGTCCCCATGATGTCCATGTCTTTAGAGGACATGACACTATTGTAGATTTAACTTTCTATAAACCAGCCCAAAACATTTCGTTTGATAGTGTGTGTGTGTGTGAAAGAGAGAGAGAAAGATTGTATCTTGTGGATAAACAGGAAAGTGAGAGAGCTGGAATGTCTGCCAGAAACTTATTACAAAACCAGAGGTTTGATAACATGTTTGTGTGTGCGTGCGTGTGAGAGAGTGAGAGTGTGTGTTTTGGAACTACACACAGACTGAACTCTCTCTCCTCTTCCACATGTTTATCCGATTTGTTTTCTCACCTCTCTAAAGCTTCATGTTGATGGTTGGACACAGTGTGTCCACAGAGACGTTAACAGGACGTGTCCCTGTCTCTGGATGACTTGCCTGAATCTCTCTGAATGTCTTCGGATAAACTGCCGCAACATTCAGTGTGAGTCTCGACTGCAGGTTCAAGTCACTTCTCTGGAGACAGGAGAGAATACACAGCATCGACTTTACCCCCGTCAAACTTTGTCTTACTCTGTCTGCAACTGGCTCCTTGGCATCATCCCAGTCCCCTCACTGCACTAACTCTCTCCCTCTCTCTTTCAAACACACACACACACACACACACTTGGCGAAATCCAAGGCAACATCAAATCGCCTGAAATAAAGACAGGAAGTCCTGCCCTCTGCTGCAAAAACAAACAGCGTCCCCCTGAGAGAGCGATGAAAGTTAATATTAAGGAGCAAGTACACACACACACTGAAGCAGCAGCTGTACACACACCAGTCTGCTGATGCTGTATATTTCAGACTGCCAGAGTTCAGCCAGGTCAGAATCTCTCTCTATCTCCCTTCATCTGTCCGCTTCATCTCCTCTCCTCCTTCAACCATGAATGCGTCACTGTCCTCTTTCCTCTCCTCCTCCTTCCTTCCCTCTTCCCCTTGTTTCCAGCTCTCTCTCCAATGTCTCGAGCCGAGGACAGAAATCTGGAAGATGTCAGTGTCACACAAACACGAGCCACGTTAAGTCTTTTGTCGTGATCCCTCAGCAGCCGAAGGGTGGATACTGTAACGGACCAACAGATCTGGGTCAGAGAGTTGTCTAACCCAGATTTGATCAGAATGTTTTTTTCTTAATGTCACTGCTTCCTGTGCAGACTTGTGGCTGTTGGATTGGCAGGCGTAGATACAGTTCCAACAACAACAGCAGTCTGTCAGGAACTGGAGGAAACTCTGGGTGGGATTCAGACTCCAGGCTGTTTAAATCGGCATGTTGTTTTAATGGTGTTCAGCTAATGAGACACGTCATTGTCTGTTTATCTCCAGGGCTGTTTGAAATGATTGATTCGATTGTTGGTAGGATGCTGAATCATGCTGTCTGTTACTCACCGACAGGTGTTGGTTATGTAAGGTGACAGTGTTTAGAGTATAGCATTATGTCAGAAAACACTGTAATGTTTCCTCCCCTCCATCGACCCTGCGTTCATTCGGCCTGTGAGTCACTTCCTTTGTTTTATAAGCGTCAGCGTGAGTGAGCAGCTGCTCTCGGACCTACAGTTTACATACTGCACATCTGGATCAGGCGAAACGCAGCAGCAGCAGTTTGGGTCGCAAACCCAATTCGGAACTCAGACGGAGACATTCTGACGCTGAGGTCTTCATCCACCCTGGCAACCCAAGGCAGCAATCTTCTCCTTGGTCACTGTGGTCAGGGTTTACAGTCCCTGTGTGTGTGAGTGATACAGTCTGATGACAGTGGGTCTTCTCCCTCTCAGGTCAGCAGGACCCCGACAGCCTCCGTTACAAGTACAACTTCATCGCTGACGTGGTGGAGAAGATCGCCCCGGCCGTGGTTCATATTGAACTGTACCGCAAGTAAGACAAGCGCCTGATTCACCCAAACACACACGCACATGTTTGACATTTTCATGAACGTGTTTACTCACTTTCACCTTCGCCTTTAATCTCTTTCTCCTCAGGATGATATTTTCCAAGCGGGAGGTGGCGGTCGCCAGCGGCTCTGGGTTCGTCGTGTCAGAGGACGGACTCATCGTCACTAACGCCCATGTGGTGGCCAATAAGCACCGAGTAAAGGTATGATATGAAATGCCTGGGGAGCGAACAGATCACCGAAAGAGTGCGCTAACAGCGATTGATGAGTACGTTCTCAGTCTTTATACAGAAACAGTGTTGTGTTTTCTCCTCATCCTCCAGGTGGAGCTGAAGAGCGGAGCCACATATGACGCAAAGATTAAAGACATTGACGAGAAGGCCGACATTGCTCTGATCAAGATCACTGCACCGGTGAGTAGAGTGAAGTAGAGTTGACAGACACTGGAGGCCATGGATGTCTTTTCTTTGTCCAGAAGCTTATTTAACCTCAACATTTTGAGGTAGAAGAATGTAGGGCTGATTTGAAACTGAACCAGGTTAACACACACCCATGCCACTGGAGCTCAGTCAGCAGAGCTGTCCTTCATGCTGCATTAGCTCTTCATTAAAAGACCAAAAACCACAAAACCCTCATCCTCTGATGACTCAGTCCTGAATAATGGGCACGTTGAGTTTGCTTGTCTGAGTTGGCTTCGCTCTGAACTGAAGACGAGACTTGACCCAGAAACATTCTCCATAAGTGACTGAACACACACGGACGACAAGTCTCAACTTCTACCCAAAGGATAAAAATTACCTTCAACCAGCCTCACCTGTTTGAGCTCATCGTGAATAAGATCTGATCTGATCAATCCAGAAACGAAGAACCAAAATGAGGAAGATGAGTCCACCCTAAACTGTGGTGAAGCATGAATTCATTCTCAGAGATGAAGACGTGAAGTTGAGTGTGTGGAGCCAGCATTTCTTCCTCTCACGTGAAACTACGAGAAATCATTTCCATCATCTTGTGAGCCCGCAGCAGGTCAGCGTTAATCAGGTTAACTGAGGTGAGTGTTATCAGACGGAGCTGGACGTGTCGCTGCACGTTCAGTGTATTCTTGGATGGTCCCATTAGATGGGACAATTAGAGGGAGACAGACGAGAGATCCTCCTTTATCGCAGTGGCGTCTTTGTGAGGAGCCGTCATCCTGGTGGTTTGTCAGCAGGCTGTCAGCTGGACGATTCAGCTCCGCTGGAGCTTCAGCCGAACAGAGGAGCTTTATGTTGAACTCTTCATCTGATTAGATCAGATGAATGAATCCTTTCAGGTTGACTCTGTGTTCACTGATTCAGGAGGAAGATGATTTGTGCGCATGGCTGTAGACTGAACTGCTGTGTTATTTGTTGTGTAAGTGTTGAATAAGAGTTGACACGAACACATCTGTCACACACGTGCTTGCGCCATCTCTTTTTCTGCCATTCTCTGCTTCCTGTTTTGTTTATTTTCCCTCCGTGCGTCTGTTTCTACCTTTCTCTCTCGCAAAGTGGGTCAGAGTCGTAAGGGTTGCTACTAAACAGAGGAAACGGGCAAAACATGTGTCTGTCATCAGCAGGGAAACACGCCGTGCACGCACACACGCTGAATGACAAGCAGGCGCTTGTGATGCTCGGGGTGGCGTTGTTGAAAGCTACGCCCTGACATCACGGCTGCTGCATGTCTCAGTTTTTCTGGTCGCTGTCTCGTCCTGGGGCTGAAGTAGGTCAGTAGGACGACCTGCAGCGGTCCGGCTCAGTTCATGGAGGGTCGACCAATCACACATGCCTGGAGTCAGACTTCCCCCACCAATTAGGAATGAAATAAAGACCAAACAAGTTATATTCATCATGGAGAGTCACAGTTTGGGATGACAGGGATGAAGAGACGTCTCAGCCAGAGGCGGAGCTGACTCAGCTCTCTACAGGAAATCCACAGTTTATGGAGAATGAAATGCAAACGGACCTGACGTGTGATGGACAGAATCCTTTCCTCACCATATTTCTGCCCCTGTGTTTCCAGATGAAGCTGCCGGTGCTGCTGCTCGGCCGGTCGTCGGACCTGCGGCCCGGCGAGTTCGTGGTGGCCATCGGCAGCCCCTTCTCCCTGCAGAACACCGTCACCACGGGCATCGTCAGCACCACCCAGAGGGGAGGCAAGGAGCTGGGCCTTCGAAACTCCGACATGGACTACATCCAGACTGACGCCATCATCAATGTGAGTGAAGAGACAGAGCCATGCACAGACAGGCCCTGGGGCGGGACTCAACAGGACTGGGAATTCATGCGATCAGCATTTTTATTCCCTGAAGTCTCCCAATTCTGCAAAACTGAACAAGACGTGACCTATTTTCAGGTTAATGATAACCATGTGTGAGTTGTTCTGTCGGATCGGCTCATTGGCTCTGCGGCTGTGAGAGAATCCATAAACATTATGGAACAGTCATCCAAAGCTTTTGGTGAATAACAGGATCTGTATTCTGTTACTGCACCAGCGGTGAATGGTAACTTTCTTTTCTTTATTTGATTTCTTGCAGTACGGCAACTCGGGAGGGCCACTGGTTAATCTGGTAAGTGAAAGCAAAGTAAAATAAATATCTCCTCATCGTCTTGCAGACATACATATAGTATTTTTGAAACAGGGACAAATGTAACCTCATAACACCACAGCTCATAACCTCCAGATAGAGGGTAAATAAAGAGTTTAGGTAACGTTTGGCAAACAGAGCTGCACCACAGCTGAGTGTGATTAGGACAGAACTGTTTCAGAGGCTTCTTGTCAAAACTTGAGTTTAACTGTGTGTGTGTGTGTGTGTGTGTGTGCAGGATGGAGAGGTGATTGGCATCAACACTCTGAAGGTGACAGCTGGAATCTCTTTCGCCATCCCCTCTGTGAAGATCAGGCAGTTTCTGGCAGAGTCCCATGACAGACAGGCCAAAGGTTTGCACCAGTTCCACTCTCCTCAGCTCTCTGTTTATTTTCAAACTCTTTCTTCATATTTCCATTGTCAGGTATTTAATTAAAGATCTAGAATACTTTATTAGACTGTGTATTGTTTATTAAGTGTTAAACTAAAAGAAGATTATTCATGTGTCTCCAGGTAAAACCTCCGACAAGAAGAAATACATTGGTGTTAAAATGATGAGTCTCACTCCAACGTAAGTTCTTCTCTTGAATTTGACAATACATTTGCAAGTGCTTGATTCTGTATGTAAATATTGCTTGTAAAGTGTATGCAGGCGCGTTGTGCAAGAGTCAGACTCATTTTGAATGAAATGAAATAATTGATGGTAAATGTTGGTTTGGGGGTCGGTTCGATGAGTTTGGGGTAGAACACTTTGAAGGAAAAATTTTCAACAAAGCTTGAGATTCTTACATTCATCACTGATCCATCCATTAAGTGTGATCAGTCTCCCCACATCCTTCAAACGGGCGAGTCTCAGTACAAACTCAAGGGAGGTGAGCTCAGCTTTAGACGTTTCAACAGGAATGTAAATCAGTCCAGCCCACGTCCGTCATGTACACATTACACCCAGCTGAACCTCTGATGTGGGTCATTGCCGCCAATCCCATGGGCAAGAGGCAGGGTCCTCCCTGGTCAGGTCGTAGCTCCATCACAGAGCCAGGAAACAACCATCTACAGCACATTAGTATCATTGGCACCGTTAAGTTAGGCTGAATATCTTTGGGCAGCTGGAGCTGATATAAAAGGATTCTATTAATATTAAAAAGTTATGAATGCACTGGTTTGTCTTAAAGCTCCTGTTTCTATTATTGCTCCTCGTCTCCTCCCTCAGGTTGGCCAGAGAGCTGAAGGAGAGACAGTCAGACTTCCCAGACGTGACCTCCGGGGCCTATGTCATCGAGGTCATCAGCGGGACTCCAGCGGAAGTGTGAGTGTGTCTTATTCTCAGTCATGTAGCAGCTGCAGCAGAGTCGGTTCAGTCACGAGAAGGTGTTTGCAGCCTCTCTCCTCTCTGGAAAGTTTTGTGGTTACCTTCAGGAAAAGCTTGTTGAAGCTTTGCACCTGAGAAAACAGCAGCGTCTGTTGACTTGTTGTCT
The DNA here is from genome assembly GCA_016785235.1 of Pseudorhombus dupliciocellatus. Classification (NCBI taxonomy): domain Eukaryota; kingdom Metazoa; phylum Chordata; class Actinopteri; order Pleuronectiformes; family Paralichthyidae; genus Pseudorhombus; species Pseudorhombus dupliciocellatus. The sequence continues at coordinate 1,298,954 of JAFBJW010000083.1, forward strand.
TGTGGGGGGATGTGGAACACAGGGAGGCGTCAGAGCGGCGGTCTGAACTTGCTGAAAACACATTTGTCAGACTTGAACTGTGAGAGGACTGTAGGATTCAGAAAGTCAGTCTGGGTCGTTCAGGTGCTGAAGAGCAGTGAAGTGTCCCATTATCCTGTTTGCAGACCTATTTATGAGCCTTTACTTCTCTCTGCCCTCAGCGCTGGCCTGCAGGACGGTGATATCATCATTAGCATCAACGGCGAGCGAGTCACCTCGGCCAGCGATGTCAGCGGCGCCATAAAGAAGGAGGACACGCTGCGGACGGTAGTGAGGCGGGGCAACGAGGACGTCATGCTTACCATCATCCCAGAGGAGATCGAGCCTTGACATCACAGCTGACTGAACAAACCAACAGCTCCACGCCTCGGCCCACCTCCAGCCGGTTCCAAGCGTTTTTCAGCCAATCAGGAACACTTTGAAAAACCAGGCAACCTGTCAGGGCCACGCCTACTGTGTATAAAGAGAGTACAGACCGTTTTCATTCTACTAACACAATCTGTGACGCCGCAGCAGTTACTGCAGGTCCTGTAGTTTTGTTGTCTTTGTTCTTGAGGGAATATTTTTCAATAGTTTTGTTGTTTCTGTGTTTGTTGACAATTTTTCGGAAAAGGGAATAAATACATTTTTTTAAGGTGTTGTCTTAACGGTTTCGGTGGATGAATTTTGGGTTAGCGTTGATGTCAACATGTTTTCTAACCTCCACTGTGTGGACACGTCTTCAACAAGCTTAAGTCTGAGGACGGAGTTCCTCAAGGAGCTGTTATGGATCACCAGAGCTTCTGAAGACTTGAACCGCTCCTCCTTTGTTTAATGTTCACATCTTTCTCTGCATCAGCACTTATTCACTAACTTAACCTTTCCATCAAAGATTTCAATTCATTGTATTCACATCATATTTTATATCATGGTTTGTTGTTAGCACATTAGCTGGTAACCCTGAAGGGTCAAGTGAATAACATTAACCAATAACTTGATCAAATCAATACAAGCAGCTTTTCAAGAGGCTGCAACTATGAATCTGAAGATAAAACCATGAGTGAACCACTGAATATCCCCTTCAAAGATTTTATGGAGGAAACTGAACCTCTGTAACAACACCAGCAGCCAAGTCCTGTTCACAAGGAAACGGAGAAAACAAGTTGAGAAATCATCATCATCTTCATCACCATCACTCAAACATCTTGCTCTGGGACTGAAACTGACTCAACACTGCATGACTCAATCTGCTGGCCCAGTGTGTGTGTGTGAGGCCCACTAGAGCAGAGGTGTTATGTAACACCAGTGGTTCATGCTCTGATCAGGTTCATGCAGGAGTTCAGCTGATACAAGCCAGCACATTTAAACACAGAGAAGTTCTAAGTGCATTTATATCTCCTGTGATATGTTCCTATCTATTCATCTATTGGGTTTAATATCTCAGATCAAACAGTACATGATGATTAAACCCCAAGGTTTGGGGTGAGGACAGGCCTGAGGGCAACACAATAGAATTTCCTCCTGATGAAAAGCTGCCCTGTTGGTACTTGATTCAGTCTATAATTAGTGCAGCCTTCACACTGTTCACATCAATCATTTTAATTATGTTTTGAGATTAAACAGTCAAAGTTTGTTTCCAAAGTCAACAGAGAACTTTCAATCACTGCTTTTCCATCAACTTGGACAAGAAGTCCTCCTAAGAAATGGAAACTAGGCAGCTGCAGATTGAGTGACATGAAACAATGACTAAGATGATGAGCAATTATTTCTGCTGCTTTTTCTAATGAATAATTTGTAATCAAATGAATCACTCAAATGGTAAAATTGATAATTGCTCTCGTAGATTTCTTGAGACTTTCAAATGTTGTCCCTGCTTGACCTCTGTGGAGACTTGTCATGTCTCAGGCAGGATATGATGTAGCTGAAAGGTTTTGAACTGAAATGAACATTTCACTCCCACACTCCTCCTGGTTTGACATTTCCCAGCTGGAGGACCGACAGGGTGAAGCACTGACCCAGTTTGTCCTGATTCACAGAGCAGACTTTCTTCCACATCTCCCTGCTGCTGCCTGCGTCTCCTCCTCATGTTAAAACATCTGCACATCATTTTATAATTTGCTGCTGTCTGACCCATTTTATTTGTGATGCCTCAGCCCACAGCCGCATGTTGGCTGACACGTTGGGAACAAGGCCTCTCCCGCAGCAGGATGCTGCTCAGATAACTTCAGGACTGGTTGAGACCCTCAGCTGTGGTTCTCCACATGACTGTCAGGGACCTTGGTGGTTCTAACCCATTTATGACTCAGCGTTCCTGGAGGCTCCGCAGGAAACATCAGCTTCGTTGATTTTCAATTACGGGAAACTCATGAGCAACATTTTCCACTGCCATTGTTACCCACATGAAATATCAATAAATTAGCTTTGTCCAGTCGATGTTTAATGTTTGAGCCAAATCCACAGCGAAAAGTGCACATGTATCTGTTAAAAATATATGTATTATTTATTTACATTAGTACAGTTATTAAAATCATCCATATGTCAAGTCATTTTAAAGTTTCTCAAAGCTCAATGTTACAGACAGGACTGACAACATTACAGTGTCACATTAAAAACATTTGAATCAGGTACGCCCTCATTACTTACTGTATGAGGTTTTCAACAAGTCAAACTGGACTGAACCCTTTAGTGAGTAAACCAAACCCAGACCAGTGCAGTTACAGTTAATACAGTGAAGGAGAGTGTTGGTTAGCTGCCCAAACCAACGAGGAGCTCCAACACCAACATCAGAACCTCGTGTTGGAACCAAAGGTTTTCTGTTTTGCTAACTTCTTTGTTTCTAAAGCTTGACATTAGCCTGTGATAAAGTATGACATTATCACAGGCTGATGGCACGATGAGACATTGAGGACATTCGCTCCAGGTGTCAAACAACAGAAAAGTCTTTTAGTGGTGGTGGTGATGATTACCGTTATTGAGTTAATGTTGTCCAGATTTTGATCTGCCTCTTTGTTAGTGCCTGTAAGCTTCCTGCTCTGCTCCCAGTGGCCCTCAGGTATGAGGAGCAACTGAGTCGGCAAGGAAGTTAATCTCAGTGCACTGCTGGGGCCGGAGTGTTCTGCTCCTCGGTGGGCGCTGTTCCTCCTGCTGAGCTGCTCATTCCTCCCTGGTTAGACAGTGGCAGGGCGCCCAGCAGGGCCTTCTCCAGCTTCTGCTCTAGGGCGTCCAAGCGACGGTCCACGTGCTCCTTCAGCCTCCTCTCCATCTCCTCCAGTCTCCGCTCCATGGCTGGGTCCAACTCCCTGTGAAGGCGAGGGTTGTGATATAATAAAGTTTAGTCATATGAAACCAGGCTGTAAAGGACGGAGCATTCAGAACCTGTTTACACCAGCTGCCACCGGTACAGGTGTTAATCGACTGTCTGTGTGAGTTGATGGAGAGGTGAGCAATGAACACGACACCACATCAGAGACCAGAACTCAAACATGAGCAGTGAAGTGAACCACCCACAGTGAGGGCCGACCATCCTCCCCTGCAAACCTCAAAATGCTGCGGCGTCCATCTTTCTTATGAAATGGTTCATCCAAAACCGCCCAAAGGGAAAATAAAAACAAGATGCTTCCCTAACATCTCTTTTTCCAGCTCCTCAAACATTTCCAGACATTTTGCATGTCTTTGCTTTTGAGGCTTCTGAGCACATTCCAACATCATTACCTCAAGAATCTCTGGACCATCTTCAAAGTTTTAATCTCCCACGGCTTTCAGCACCAGAGAAAACAGCTGCTCTGCTTTTTTTTAACTGTGGTTTTATTTTATTTTTGCGACCCTGCTCCTCTCAGCAATATTTCTGTTATTCAGGGGAAATCCACTGTGTTATAAAGCAGCAGCTAGTGATTAAAGTGTAAACGTCAACTTCTTCTTTCCTAGTTGAATGAAAGATCCTCTATCCCAAGATGCAGGAAAAAGTAGGAAACTGAAACATTCTCAAGGATCCTAAAGTTATCACAACGTCAGTTCACAAGAAAAAACTTGCATCAGCAGATTGAAAACATTTCAAATGGTGGTGGAAACATTTTCTCTGGTTTTAAACTGTAAATATTTGACGGATGTGTTGTGGTGGAGACATACCGCCAAGCTGCTGCCCTCCCTCCGCTGTGGAGTCAGACTGACGTTCCCTCTCTTCCCACATGTGCTGCTCTGCTCTGACAGAGCCTCATTTATCAAACTACTGGCACCGCCTCCAAAGAACATTTTTCACTTTTAAACTAATTTCAGCTGGAAATCAAGTGAGCACATATTGTTTCATCAGTATCGCCTAAATATATGTATTCTTTAGTGGGGCGTGCCAACTGTTTAACGATTCACACATTCAGCAGTGCTAATAAATGAACCCTATTGTCTCAGTGTCCGTCCCACGTCGCGAACAAGCACTGACCGGCTCCCTCTGTGTATTTCAGTCCGTTTGTCCTTCATGAACTAGAATTCCTACCAGAATGTTTTTTGATGACTCAAGTGATTATTTCCATTTCCATCCAAAATGAACTGGTCTGAGATGAAGGAGTAAGACAGTCCCAGTGTTGTCACCTCAACATTCCTCAGAACACGAAGTAGACAAGTACCCTGCCGTGATGAAGCTAATGCTAAATGCTAAATGCTTTTATGTTCTTAAATCAGTCACAACACTTCTGACATGCAGATTCAGCTGAGTTTAGCCTCTGGAGGCCAGCAGTAACACCTTTCTGACACAAGGTGGAGCTAGTTCATCTGCTTACTGTCAGATGATATGAAAACAAAGATGGTCAGGAGAGAAATCCTCTCACCATGTGCCATTCCTCATCTGCCTCCCCTTCTCTGCTGCTGCGTCGTCCAGTCTCAGCTGTGTCACCTGACCGCAGACGCTCTGGAGCATGGGCAGAAACTCAGGGCCCGAGTTTAATGCCTGTCCATGTTGACCTTTCAGGAACTGTGACATCATCTCCGTCAGATGGGCGTGGTTCACCAGGCTTGTGTTATTACCGCTCTCTAAAGATGGGAGGTTTAGACCAAATCAGAAACAATTAACCCCCAACTTGGAGAGAGATCCACTCCCTTTTGATTTCACTGTATAGTCTTACTGGAGGAATCCTTTATCTCGTACCTGAGTTCTCAGTGTTCATATCAGACAGCACAGAGTCAGGAGAGGAGGCAGAGCCGGTGGACATCGTTCCATTCTCAGACAGTGGAGGAGTTTCACCTGCAGGGCTGACGGAGCCCACTGGGGGCTGAAGATAGAACATTGTTAGAGCAGTGGCATAGGAATCAATCTGCTGTGGCATAACAGCAAACAACAGAACAGCTAGGACAGATACCGTGGACTGGGCAGACTGGCTTTGGTTGCTGACGGCTGCTGGGGAGGTGTTTGCTCCTCGAGCCAGGACAGACAAACCACCACCCATCAGGAGAGGCAGGAAACCCCCCAGAGAACTGGTCTGGTTCTGGGATAAAACACACGCCATGGTTTTAGTATTTAACACATGTTGATGTTGTAATTCCCTCTGAGTTTAATCAAATAACTCATTGATCATTTACACCTACCTTTTGCTGAAACTGGACCATTTCCATGAGGTTCTGGGCTCCAGGTGAGAGGCTTGTTCCCATCTCTTCAACCAGACACTGCACCTGCTCCATGTCAATGCTGGGGCCACGGACTGGGCAGGGCTGCAGCGGCTGAAGACCCACGAAGACTCGACAAACAAAGACACTGCTTCTACCAGCCAGAGAGAGGAGCTAGGGTACAGATAGGGAAACAGATAATTCAGGGATAGAATTAGGTGTGTAAATGGATGATGTTTGGTTCAAGGCACTCACAATTGTTTTGTGAGGCTTGACCTCTGACCCTGAGTGCAGCTCACCTTCACCTCACAAACAGAGGATGGGACATCCAGGATCAGCTGCTTCCTGTAGAAGGGTCCTCTGTCTTCACTGCCAAGAGAACATTCCAGATATTCCTCAAAACATGATTGAACAATAAAGTATCATATGTTTATCTGTTACAACAGTGTGGATGTTGGTTATAGTTTCTTATGGGATCCAGACTGTGTTCAACATACCTGTCCCACTGGATGCTATCATCCCTCTCCCCCCGTACCGTCCCACAGTATTCTCCTGTCTGGTTATACAGCTCCATGGTGCGAGCCTCGCTGATGATCAGCAGGCGGCTGATGGCAGCAGAGGAGCTGGGGCTGCAGCAGACTGTCAGGACACAGGGAGATCCTTCCTCTGTCTGCTCCAGCAGCACTGGACTGCACCACATGACAAACATTAGTGTTCATTTCTTCAGAATCTGACATTACAACACTAAGTACACTTATTTCTCAAATGTTCAAACTTCATAGCAGCTAAATATTTCTCACCGGTTTGTCTCGCCTTCCTGTGACTGACCCAGCTCGTCCTCTCCATTGTGGACAGGAAGCAGGACATCAGCCAGGTGACGTCCCTGAGAACGACAGACCCAAGCAGCGCCGCTCTTCACTGAGATGTCCACCATGATGCTGCTGAGGCACTGTAACCTACCAGGAGACAAGCAAGGACACAAGGTAGGAGACACGAGTGAACAAGAACAATGAGGAGACAAGTTTAAACTAGGTAGAAGCGGGCCAAAGCTTCATGAAGACAGGGCAGAAGATGAATTGCAATATTAAAATAAAATTTACACCCAAATAATATGACTTTATCACCTTGTGAAGTTCAGTTCTACATTCACATTATGACCCTGATGCTGAGGCACCAACAGCAGATGTGCTAGCATTTACCTTCACCGCTTCAGATGAGGCGTTCCTTTAGCTTGTTTCCCTCAAGCTCTCTGATCCCATTCTTCACATTTCCTCCTCACATCCACTATACAACAATCAATTGAACTCGTAGCGCAGGTATCGGGTTTAATTTAACCGTTAATCTTAACGGGAATTAGCTGCTAACGCTAAATCCTACGCGTCAGCAGCCGCGTCGCAGCTCTGATCACGCATTGTTGTTGTGTGACGTCATTAAACGGCGACTCCTGAAACGACAGTTGTCAACACTGGGTAAGTGAAATAGCGTCTTCCTTCTATTTCATAAAGTATCACAGTATGTCTAAATCAAATAATCCGTAGTTGTGATGGTAAATAAATTAAATCCTGATTGTTGAGCAGATTTAGTTTGTTCTGTTAGGATTTATCATCTGGTTCATTCTGACAGCGATGATTAACGGCTGCTTCTGGGGATGGACTTCACCGAGTGTTACGGGGACACCGTGTCCAGTGTCGCTGCTGCAGCCCGGTCCGGCTGCTCGGAGCGAGTGAGGAGGCTGATTCGCCGAGGACACAGTCTGGACTGTCCGGACAACCGCGGCTGGGTCGCTCTGCATGAGGCTGCAGCCGTTGGAAGTGAAGGATGTGTGCAGGAGATCCTGTCTGCCGCCCGTGGTAAGAGAAGTAAGTAAGAATGTCTTAGTGCTTTCATTGCTAGCTCTTAGCCTTAAAGTTGAGAAATGATTATGTTTCTCTGTGCAAGTGGGAGGCTCCTCACGTGGCTACCATGCATATGTGAACTCTCTGACACATGAGGGGGAGTCTGCATGTTACCTGGCAGCGCAGCGTGGACACCTGGCAGCCGTCCGACTCCTCCTGAATGCACACGCAGACATCAACCAGCAAACAAATGACTTGTCGTGTCCTCTGTATGCAGGTGTAAGATCTGAGCAGTATCAAACAAATGTGAATTGAGTTTTATTTTATCCTTGCGCTGGTCTCAAGTATTTATCAGCTGCCGTTTTCCTACAGCTGTGGATGGCGGACACAAGGAGGTTGTGGAACTGTTGGTTCGTAGAGGGGCAGAACTCAACAGAACACACACACCATCATGCTGGACCTGCCTTCATCAAGCTGTCTTCAAGGTTCTGTTAAAGTCACAACACACACATTTTGCTCTGTGTGATGCATCCGAACTAATAATGAACATAGATCTTAACTCCCCAAGGGTCACAATGACATTGTACGAACTCTGGTTAATGTCTGCAACCTGGAGGCACTTGACGACCACAACATCTCCCCTCTCTTTGTGGCTGCTCAGTATGGAAGGCAGGAATCACTTGAAATCCTCATTAATGCAGGTCAGAGGTTTTTCCATGTACACATTTATTACAATCCAGCAATAAACTAAAATAGAATCCATCTGATTTGTGTTTTTTCACCTCAGGTGCCAATGTGAACATCCAGGCAGCTGATCTAGCCACACCCCTGCTGATTGCCTCTCAGGAGGGCCACCAGGGATGTGTGGATTTGCTGCTGGACCATGGGGCCGATCCTAACAAAGACTGCAGTAATAACTGGCCACAACTTCCCATTCATGCTGCTGCTCAGTTTGGTCATATCGGGTACTGCACTCTCGTATTCAGGCATTGTTGGTTGTTAAAGAAGGAGCAGCATCACTAGGTTGTGAACTGTTGAAATGAAGATGAGTGATAGCTTCAATTAATAATTCTTCTTTTTTTCATGTAACTGTCATTCCAGTGTCCTCAGGAGGCTGATTGCTGTCACAGATCGTGCATGTGACTGTGATGAGAACATGGTCAGTCCATTGTACGTAGCCGTCCACAACCATCAGCACGCCTGTGTGGAGCTACTCTTAAAGGCAGGTTATAATCCAAATGCCCAAGACTGCACACGAAGCCTGGGCCTCTCTTCCCCACTCTCCTGCACTTTGTGCCATTCCCCAGCCCAACCATACAGGTTTGTAGAACACTCAGTCCATCTGAAAACAAAGAAAATAGAAATAAAACAGATGTTAAACACCTCAGTCACGATTCCATCTCTTTCAGTGAATCAGTGAGGCTGCTGGTAGCTGCTGGAGTCCGTTTTACCGAGGAGACCTGGATTTATGCCTTGGCCACAGATAGAACAGAGCTGCTGGAGCTGATTCTTGAGCACAGATGGATCCCTCCACCCAACACTTTTACCCAGTCCTGTTCTGTATCGCACCATCCTGGGAGAACTGTTTTTACACTTCAGGAAGTGAAGGAGCTCCTCTGTGTGGCCCTTAGCCAAGTATGTTTTGCCGCTTGCTGGCTTCCCCTGCTTCTGAAGGCCGGATTGGAGCCTTCTCTACTGCTGCATCCACACATGTAAGGTTCTCACCTCATTCTCACTCTCTTACGGTAAGTTGTCAGAGGAAAGTGCTTGACCAATGTCCTCTTCTAGGTTGGAACATGCAGACAGTGAGGCGTTGAACTTCTTGTTGCAGTTTGTCAACGGGTCAACCTTGTCTGCTGTTTTAAAACAAATCCTGTTTCAAAGAAAAGCCGGAAATACCTGGCAACCATGTGCAGATTTTGGTACAATCACAAAATATATACTTCCAGTTTGCTTCTACTATTTTGTAGTAAACTTTGTATGGTAATTATTTTTACTGTTTTTCCTTCCTCCAGATTCCATTCCCACACTTTCTCATCTCTGCCGGCTGAAGGTCAGGGAAGTTCTAGGACCAGATCGACTGATGAGGACCAGTGCAGTCAAGCAACTCCCTGTTCCCTCCCTTCTTCACAACTTCCTTCAGTTTAGGGACATCCCAGAAGCCTCCTTCTTACATCTCCCTCCATCCCCAATTTCAGAACGAATATGGATTTTCCACAGTGCACACCAACATAGACATGTTCTGTAACCTACAGTTTGTATCTCAGTGTTGTCAAATATTATTTATGGCAAGGTTGAAGACTGTTTTCTTTTGTACCGATGCTGCCTTTAGTGATTGTAAATGTTAAAGACATGAAAATAAATACTCTGTCCAAAGTCTATTCCTGAAAATGTCTGACTCTCTCCAAAAGAGAATAGATTCTCCTCCAGTGGAAAAGCATTATCTTAAGGGTTTAAAGGATATCATTCAAACATTATTTCCACTCATAACAATACTGTAATGAGTCATTTCAACCAGAGGGGCGCTGCATTGTGTATAGAAGAGGCCTTCTGCCATAAAACGCCGTTGAAGTAGAAAAGGAGGCCGCTGATTGGTCACCGCCGCTGTCTCTGTTTGACAGCAGGAAGTAGCGACATTAGAAACAAATTGATTGTGGAGGTTTTCAACAACACCAGGACACGAGACTGATGAGTCGCACGTAGAGGAAGGATATGTCTTAATGTTTTACATACGTGAGTACACGAAGTCTTTTCTCTGAGCAGAACTGTCGGCTGGTGTCGCTGCATGGTTGCTAGCATGGTTCCCGATGCAGGGGACAGCGCGTTAGCTGCAGGACCAACTCTGTTTCCCTGCAGGTTCGTTTCGCGTCTTTTTGCCCGAACAGGTTTTATTTCAAACGCACAACCCGTCAGCCGCGCCAGCTCTTACCGCCGAGCAGGTTAGCGTCGGCTAACGTCAGCTATGTTTTTATGGTCTCCAGCCAGGACCTGGCAGTTATGCTAGCTGAGCTTTCACTGAAGACACATTAACGAACATGGTGAAGGTGCAGTTTTCACTTCACTTCACTGGGAGCTGCTCTGGAGCCATGGATGCTCTACTGGTCCTCATGGTCACCACCGCCGCCTGTTTCCTCCCTGAGGTGTTAATGGCAGGTGTCAACATCCAGGTTATTCAGACTACTGCACATTAATAGTAAATGCAAAGACTGAAGGAGGTGTGTTGTCACTCAGGTGTTTACATGGAGCTATCAAGTCACATCACTTTGCAAACCAAATCCTAGAGGGGTGGTGGTGATTATTATTAATTATTATAATTTGTATTAATCAATTTTATTTTCATACTTTATTTTATTTTTACAAAATATCAGCAAATGTGCCCATAGCCCAAGCTAATATAATTGCTTGTTTTATCTGACAAAAAGAAAGATGCTGACATATTGACATTTTTTTATCTCCTGGTGTGTCTTTGACTTGCAGCTGAGGCCAGCATTAGGGAGACTTCTCGTCCACACGTCATTCAGATGAGGCATGCTGGAAGCATGCAGCCCATGTATAGAAGAGATGCTGGAGTCTGGCATCAAACAAGAAGTCTTCTCTACAAGAATTTGCTCATCAAATGGAGGACCAAACAACAGAGTCTTCAGGTGCTTAGCTCTCTGCAGACTCATGTGAACAGCTCAGGTTGCCAGCTTGCTCTGCTCTGTGCAGTATATGACTGTTGCATTGGTGTGTGTATTATATAACATTTAAAAGCAGACTTGTTTATATTCTCCTCATTCAGTGTGCATTTTTATGATTATTTGTATCGTTTAAACTGACATCTTCATTGATGTTGATGATTTATTTGTTGATGATGTTGATGATTATTTTATTTTAATCTTGATGTCCATAATTAAGTCCTTGTTATATTGTACAAAGCAAAACATTTGATTTCTCTATGAAATAAATGTTGCCTCTTTCCTCTTTTTAAATCCTCTCCTGACTATGCATTATTAATTTCGTCTCAAGTTGCACTGATGCATTTGTAATGCCTCTGTGTCTCAACAGTTCATTTGAGAAGTGACAAAGAGAGCTTCTTAAAAACCTGAAGCAAATTGTCATTTGAACTAATTGAAAGAAAAAACAAATCCTTTGGGGTTTGTGGGTTTCTCATCATGTGGTCCATTGTGTGTGTGTTTTTTGTACAGGAATTGATTTTACCGCTACTGCTCTTGGGTCTGCTGATACTCATCAGTACCCTCAATCCCCATGTTTACTATGGAGGCATCAGCACTATGGAGCTGGAGCGAGATGACCACTTCGTCAAGGGCCTGGGCTACACACCCATCACCAACATCACCACCCACATCATGGAGGAAGTGGCCCATCAAATGCGTAAGTGAAAGAATCTACTGTACAAGACAGCCCTGTGATCTCCATTTTTATCCTCAGACTACAGGACAGAAGAAGTCTATCATGATGAGACAGCTTTGTTAATGAACCATCTCCTCCTCTTTGGGATTTTTCAGTCTTGCAGAATAATCTGGAGATGTTTGCTAGTGAGGAGGACTTGGAGAATGCTAGCCTGTACGAGCCTTCAACCTACGTTGGTGTCGTGTTCATAGACAGCTCTGCCACGTCTTACAGACTGCGCTTCCCGTATAACCAGCTGCCCCTGCCCAGCGATTACACAGAATCTATTGGTAAAATAATAACTCTCTTTTTATCTGACTGTAAATACTGAAAGAAGAGAGATACAACTTCAACTAAGATAATCTACCAGAGGTGAAAATGTTTGCATCTACATCTGACCTATGTTTGTTTGTGTTTGTGTACCTCTAGCAAACTGTTTCACCAGCTCTGTGAACTGCAGAGCAGCTAATTACTGGTACTCTGGCTTCATCCGCCTTCAGTCTCTGATCGATGCAGCCATCATCCAGGTGAGCACTATGTTCTCTAGAATTTAACCAAGAGGAAATGGTTGACACTTGCTGGTTCCCTTATCTTTCTTCTTCAGATTAAATAATAAATGCAGTCCATTGATAATTGGTTGCCGACCTGCTGTAGTTTCAGAGGAGGATCATCAGTTTTTTGTGTACAGATGCAAACAAAGAGGGCGGTGCGGAGTGAGATGGACCTGAAGGTGGTCATGATGGGTCAGCCTGGTTCTGTGGAGGTGCAGAAATTCCCCCATGCTCTCATCTCTATATATCTGGTCCTGGCCTTCACACCCTTCGTCACCTTCCTCATTGTCAACGTGGCAGCTGAGAAAGAACACCGGCTCAAAGACACCATGACCATGATGGGACTCTACGACACAGCCTTCTGGTAAAAAAGACAGACGTTCTGTTTTCATGCGTACAGGTCAGAAACAAACCTGTTTGACCAGTGTGTTGTTGTACAGGCTGTCCTGGGGCCTCCTGTATGCTGCTCTGGTGACCACAATGTCCTTCCTGATGTCCATCATCGCCACGTACACCGCGCTGTTCCCTAATAGTGACTTCTTAGTCATTTTCTTCCTCATCTTCCTCTATGGAATATCGTCTGTGAGTACAGCTGATGATGTTTGAAAACATTGATGCTGATGTGTCTCTCTTCTCATTTTTATTCATGCTATCCTCTCTTCTGTCCAAAAGATCTTTTTCTCCTTCATGCTGACTCCGTTATTTAAAAAGCCGAAGTTTGCCAGCACAGTGGGCTCAATGCTGACTGTAGTGTTTGGCTGCCTGTCGCTTTTCACCGTGCTGATGAAGGACTTCCCTCAGCCGCTGGTGTGGCTCCTCTGCCTGCTCTCCCCCAGCGCCTTTTCAATTGGTATCGCCCAGGTAACACACACTCATATCCACATGGGGTCCATCTCCACATGTTCACTTTGTGATCTCTGCAACTGTCTGAAGTGTGAAGACTGACAGACATGGTTGCACATGTGACAGGTGGTTTACCTGGAGGCTCAGGGAGACGGAGCCGTGTTTTCATCCCTGACCAACGGGCCTCATCCTCTGTACGTGCCCCTGATCATGCTGGTTTTGGACTGCATCCTCTATCTTCTGCTGGCTGTTTACCTGGACCAGGTTCTGCCTGGTGAGTACACATTCATTATACATTACGTTTATTTTAATACCGTTGGGCTTCAGTTTACCTGAGGGAACACTTGTATTTTACTTGTACCATGTATTTTTTTATTGTTCATTATATTATGTTTTGTCTGTTGTGCAGGTGAGTATGGAATGAGGAGGTCTCTGGTTTACTTCCTGAAACCATCCTATTGGTCCAAACGCACAAAGCGCTACGTTGAAGTGAGCTCAGTATACGACACGGAGGTGAACGGTGCTCCTGGTGTGGACGAGTCTGTCGAGCCTATTTCTCCGGAGTTCAGAGGGAAAGAAGCCATTCGGTAAAAAACAAAGTTACAACAAAAAGCTATATTTTATATATTTACAATGATCGATTGTTAGAAAGGCAGCTCTTTACATTGCTTGTTAGGTACAAAATGTCTATTGGTACGGCCTGTAACCTCAGAGCTTCTACTGATTCTCCTCTGATTTGTATTTGCTTGATCTTGATGTCCGGCAGCATTAATAACATCCATAAAGTGTATAAAGAGAAGGACAACGTGGTGGAGGCTCTGAGAGGTGAGAGCACTTCCCTTTTTTCTACGTCAGCTCAGGTCAGAACGGCTGTATTGACTAGCGATTGCTTGTTTTTTATTAGGCAGAAAAATGATCTAGAAAGTGACCCACATGAGTGAATTGATTTGTCTTTCGTAACATTCCTCAGGTCTGACGTTTGACATCTACGAGGGACAGATAACGGCTCTGCTGGGACACAGTGGGGCTGGAAAGTCCACTCTCATGAACATCCTGTGTGGAATCTGTCCACCTACCAACGGCTCGGCCACCATCTACAATTCTCCTGTCTCAGAGATCGCAGACGCCTCCGAAATGAAGCAGCTGGTGGGAATCTGTCCCCAATTCAACATCATCTTTGACGTGCTGACAGTGGAGGAGCACCTGAGGATATTTGCCGCTATCAAAGGGATTCGACCAGCAGACATTGATGAAGAGGTGATGCTGAAGAAGAGTTAGGTAGAGCTAATTTGAACATGTCATGTCACTCCTTCATAGTGGGCATTTGTTTCTCTACATTAGGTTAACAAAGTTCTGAAGGATCTGGACTTGGAAAAGATCATGACTGCTCAAGCCAAGAATCTGAGTGGAGGCCAAAAGAGGAAGCTTTCTGTGGGCATCGCCATCCTCGGAGATCCCAAGGTACGTTCAGCTTGATCATCATACATGTTCATCTGTGGATCCATGTGTCAGCCTCCAGATTCTTTCAGTTCCATGTTGTCTGCCAACCCTTTATTCTTTTTGTCAGATCCTACTCCTGGATGAGCCCACAGCAGGCATGGACCCGTGCTCCAGACACCAGGTGTGGTCGCTGCTGAAGAGCCGGCGAGCTGGCAGAGTCACCGTCCTGAGCACGCACTACATGGACGAGGCAGACATACTGGCTGGTGTGAACCGTTTCTGTTACCTCACAGTCCTAACACGACACCCTCCCACAGGCACCAAACGCACTCGCCCAGTTTTTATTTTCACACTCTTACATTTGGCATTATCCTCGTCAGGATCAGAGAAATATTGATTTTAACATCTTGTAGTTGGGTCGTTGGGCTCTGAAGTGTGAGGAATGTTTCTTGGCCAGCAGCATTGTCAGAATGACTCAGTTTGCCCCTGATCTGTTATGTTCAACACAGATGCTGTTCTTCTCTCTCCAGATCGTAAAGCTGTGATCTCTCAAGGACAGCTGAAATGTGTTGGCTCCTCTATGTATCTCAAGATTAAATGTGGTGTTGGATATCATCTCAGGTAGATCTGAGGCAGCTCACTGTGTCTCCTGATGAACTGTCCTACAGATTCACATATTTCTACAAATCTTGCAATAAGAGACATATTGTTTTGTTAAATTAGTTTAATTATTCATATTTTTCCCGTCACAGAATGTCTGTCAATGAGCGATGTGAGGCTGAACAGATCACGTCACTGGTCATGCAGCACGTCCCCAAGGCAAAGTTGTCCCAGCAACATGAAGCAGAGTTGACTTACACTCTTCCCTTTGAGAGCATGGACACATTTTCAGGTCCAGACTCAAGCTCAAGACAACTATGAAACTCTATAGTGATCAGCTTTGACCACCAAGCAGCAGTCAGGCAGCACCAAGTAACAATTGATTTATTGTCTTAGGTCTGTTCTCTGAGCTCGACTCTCAACCCACTCTGGGAATCATCAACTATGGGGTTTCCATGACAACACTAGAAGATGTTTTTCTTCGTTTGGAGGCGGAGGCTGAGGTGGACCAAGCTGGTGAGTGTTACAAAAACTTTGAAAAAGCAAAATGAATTCCTGATTCAATAAGTATTTCTAAGCCTGTATCATGTGTCCAGATTACAGTGTGTTTAACCGGGAGCAGGCAGAGGACGAATGTGACACCGCCTCTCTGGACGACACAGACCAGCGGCTGCTCACGTTCTCAGACAACAAGTCGGACGTTGTGTCGGGTCACGCTCTGTGGCGGCAGCAGTTCAGCACCGTGTCCTGGCTGCACATGCTCAACATGCACCGAGAGAGGAAGGCCTTCATTTACACGTCAGTGTTAATGGACACTGTATATCAGTGTGCACACAATCAAGTTTAGTTTGGAGAATTATCACATGACATGTATATGTATGTATGTATATGCTGTGATGAGAAGTCCTCAACCTGTGTGTGACCTGACCTCAACCTCTCTCTGCAGTCTGGCCTTGTTTCTTGTGTTTGTTGCTGCGGTGCTCGTCTTGTCTCTGGCTACTGGAAACATCCAGATTCATTCACCAGATCGTCAGTTTCTGCCCATTTACCTCCTCAAAAGGAACCAGTCGCCTCGGAGATACGCCACCAGCCTCCTGGTCCAGAACTCTTCTGGTATGTCAAGGCCTCTGAATATCTCTTTCCATCTCACGCTCCTCTCTGTCCAGTCTTTGTGTCCTCAGGTGTGTGTTCTTGCTATTGTGTCAACAGACTCGGACATTTCTGACTTCGTCCACAACCTGGAGTCTCAGGACATCAAAGTGGAGATGATGAAACAGAGTGACTACATGTCCGCAGCTCCCCACAGCGCCGCCATCAACGTAACCGGATCCAGCAAGGTCACTTGAGTTTTGGACCTCCACCCACAGTTAATGTGCTGGTTGTGTCCAGATGGGTTAAGATGTCACCATGTAAGTTTCACTGACCCTTTCCTTCTGTCAACAGGGTTTCAGATACAGCGTTGCGTTCAACAGCACCACGGTCCACTCTTTGCCTATGGCTGTCAATGTGCTGAGCAACGCACTCCTCAGAGGTCTGAATGGTACCGGACCGATCCGAACCTGGACCAAGCCATTCGATTATGTTAGTATGAAACAGCTTCTTCTCTGTTGTCCTGTATCATTCGAAGTTACTGAACCTCCTTCCTCCTGTCGTCTCCTTCAGCAAATCCCCGATGCTACGTCCTACGCTCTGGTGTACATTGAGGCCATCATACTAGGAATGCTGGCAGCTGGAATGCCTGCATATTTCGCAATGGACCACACTCGAGACCGAGAGGTAAGCACTGAGATCCAGGAGTTAGGATCGAGTCTGATCCGTTTGGTGAAGCTTGGACACATAATGACAGACAAGTGTTTTAAGCGTCTTAATGTTTACATTAACAGAGAGACAAGGTGTCACGAAGGTCTTGGGACAGACTCGGTGGGTATCTTGTTAGCTGTTAGGTGTCACCCCAGAAATCATAAAACCAACATTGACATTTAATTCCTCAGTCTGTCCAGTGAGCGGGTTAGTCACGCAGATGTTCTTATATCACACAATCCCAAAGTCAGGAAAGTTTCATGTGCTGCTGTAGTTCACCTGCTCGTCCCCTGCTGTAGAGCAGATTGACCACGCCCCAGTGTCCTCGCTCCCCTGGTTTATCCTGACAGTGATTATTCATGCTCATTATTATCATTATCATGGTGAGTATTTGCATTAACTTTCCAGATCAAGTGTCGCTCTACGCTGCGAATCTCTGGTCTGGTTCCATCAGCGTACTGGTGTGGCCAAGCAGCGGTGGACATCCCCTTCTACTACCTCATCCTGTCCTGCATGACCATCATCCTCTTCTCCTTCCATACTGGAAACCTGCTCACCTCCAGCAACCTCACCGCTGTGGTGCGTACTGGTTCATGAAACACCAGCTCACCAGCAGAAACTTCAACCTGTGGGATAAAGAACAGGAGAGTCACTGCCCATCTCCTCTCCTCTCCTCAGGTGTTGTGTATCATCGGCTTTGGTCCGGCCATGATCCTCTTCACTTATGTGTTTTCTTTTGGCTTTGCCCGTGTCCAGAGCAACAGGGACTTCTTCTCTGTCATCTCCATGATGGTGAGACAAGACAAAAATAGAGAATGTTCTTGAAACCATTAAGTGTGAATGTGGATATTCAGGAAGAGTCTGGATGTTGGTCGTTGTCGTTGCTGGAGTCACATGAAACATTTCTTATCTCTACCTGAACGACTCGTGCCCCAGGTGTGTGTTGTCTCAGCCTCGTTGGTCCAGTTGTCGTATGTGAACGACAACCTGGGACTGACCAGAAACCTGCACAACATCCTGTGTGTCTTCAACCCTCTTTACCCCCTCATGGGCTGCCTCAACTGCATCACCAAGGTAGGAACTCCGTATATAATGGTCTGTGTGTGAGTTCAACAGCTCTGGTGGAAAAAGAGGAGCTACGCTTAAGACCCCTTTTTAAATTAAACTAATCGATCTTTCACTGTTTACAGGCGACGTTCCTTCCTTCTCTCTACGAGGAGAATTTCCTGTGGAAGAACCTGCTCATTGCTGTCGTGGCTGTAAGTGTGTGTGTTTCTGTCACAATCATGTCATGTCCAAACCCCTGATAACACCATGTGTGTCCTGTCTTTGTGCTCAGCCCTATCTCCAGATCATCCTGCTGCTGTTTCTGCTTCGCTGGCTGGAGATCCGTTATGGAGGGAGGACGATGAAGAATGATCAGCTCTGCAGGTGATGAGCACGTTTCAGATCAGCACCGCTTAAACCCTGATGCTTGGTCAAGTTCCTGTTCTAGTCGTGAAGCGTTCCGCATATGAATGAATTTAAACCTTCACAGGATCTCGTCCAAGTCAAAGCCCAAAGTGGAGAAGAACCCAGATGAAGGTCTGAATGAGGATGAGGATGTGCAGATGGAGAAGGCCAGAGTGAAGGAGGCTCTCACCTGTCAGTCCTGCGAGGAGGTGAGGGAGCGTACAACTTTTTCCTCATCGTGATTCAGCAGTCATCATAAACTAATCTGTTCTGTGTCTCTACCCAGAAACCTGCTGTGGTGGTGAGTAACCTGAGGAAACAGTACAAAGGCAGAAGAGAAGGGTTTTCTCTCAACAAGACGAGGAAGGTGGCCACCAAGAACGTCTCCTTCTGCGTACGGAAAGGTGCGTGTTGAGACCAAACTACTATATTACATTGTGCTTGTGTGTCAGGAGAAGCTTCTGGACTTTCTCTGCTGTTTCTTCAGGCGAGGTTCTTGGACTGCTGGGTCCCAACGGAGCAGGAAAGAGCACCATCATGCACATGTTGGCAGGCGACACTGACCCAACCGCTGGCCAGGTACACACGCATTGCCTGGAAACACTTCCCTCTCGAAGTTCCTCAGAACGGTGACTGGTGGATTTTCCCGATGTTTGCCTTTGTCCAGGTGCTGATGGGGGACTATAGCACCGAGTTCCGTCCCGTGGACAATCCTCTACAGCACGTGGGCTACTGTCCACAGGTGAATCCTCTGTGGCCCAGGATCACTCTGCAGGAGCACCTGGAGATTTACGCTGCCATCAAGGGCCTGAAGGGACAGGATGTGCCCGGCATCATCAAGAGGTAAAATACTCCCACTTCAGGTTTTCTGTGACAGAGCAGTCTGATGTCGAAGCTCCTGACGGCTGCTGTCTGCCTGCTGTTGTCAGAGTGGTGAATGCTCTGGAGTTGAAGGACCACTTGAACAAACAAGCCAAGAGTCTGTCAGCAGGACTCAAGAGGAAGGTGAGGACACTTTGAAATGTGCCAAGCCTAAACTCCACGTTTCCCACAAACCTCAGCTCCATGTGTGTTTGCTCAGTTCTGAATCCACTGCTTTCTCGTCTGTTCCCAGTTGTGCTTTGCTTTGAGCATGATCGGGAATCCTCAGATCGTCCTACTGGACGAGCCATCGTCAGGGATGGACCCCAAGTCCAAACAGCGCATGTGGTGAGACGATTTTAACCTTGAGTCCTAAACACAAATAACCAGACATGCAGTAAATAGATATTCAGCCCTCTAACGAGACATTTGTTCGTTTGGTTAATTCATTCATTCATTTTGCGTAGGAGAGCCATCCGAGCTGCTTTCAAGAATCGTCAGCGAGGAGCCGTCCTCACCACACACTACATGGAGGAGGCCGAGGCCGTGTGTGACCGCGTCGCCATCATGGTTTCCGGTCAGCTGAGGTTCGTCCTCGCAGCTGTGTTGTAATCTGTGATGAGAAATTCAAAGAGGATCTGCATCACGGTTTGGTTTCCTCCGTCAGGTGTATTGGCTCCATCCAACATTTGAAAGGGAAATACGGCCGGGGCTACAGCCTGGAGGTGAAACTCCGAGAGGAGCTGACGGGGCTCCAGCAGGTGGCGCTGCTGCACAAAGAGATTCTCCGAATCTTCCCTCATGCTGCTCGACAGGAGAGGTGTGTTTTCGTTCTTAACTTACAAACTTAAAATCATACAGGAAATGTAACTCCAAAAATGTTTTTTCTGCAGCTTTGCTACTCTGATGGTTTATAAGATCCCCACAGAGGACGTGCAGTCCCTGGCCAGGGCGTTCTCTCAGTTGGAGAGCGGTGGGTCACTGCTACACACATGCACACACACTCTCTCTCTCATAACTTCTTTCTCATTCAGTGTCGTGTCTCTTCTTCTCTTCAGCCAAGCAGACATTCAACTTTGAAGAATACAACTTCTCCCAGTCGACCTTGGAGCAGGTACTTGGTTTATAGAATTAATTTTAATTAAATAATAAAAAATTTATTGGAACCTCTGACGTCTCCTCTTCCTCTGGCTCTTCCTCCTCCAGGTGTTTATGGACTTTGCCAAGGAGCAGGAGAATGAGGAAGATGAGGTGGGCTCACTCAGCACAACTTTCCAGTGGCAGCGGCTGCGTCAGGACCACGCCTCAGCCAACCACACAGACAGCATCGTGCACCAGCTGTGAACTGGGCGGCGGTGGCGGCTGACTGCAAGGACTCACCGAACCCGTCCTGTCAGGCTCCGGCCTGATGGCTCACGCTAGCACTCGCCCGCTCCACAAACGCCGATCCCACGGCCCTCTAACAAAGGGGACGGGCTTGGGTCGGGGCTCCAACGCTGGGACTGTGGGCGTCTTTGGGCTCTGGGCTTCTTTCTGTGGGTCTGAGGTGAGCATGTGTGTAACCCTCGTCCACTGGTGCTCGGTGTTTCCTGAATCGCGCAGAGCGGCGGTTCTTTCTCGACACGCTGACATGACTGCTCCTCCTCTTCCTAACAGTGTTTTTATCTTCACAGGGAGTGGGTAAATGGAAATTTCTCTATATGATATATTAATATTTATGCTTTGTAATCAGCTCCGTCCGTTCTCGTCCGTCGGAGGCGTCATAGTGAGAGTGAGCGTGTCTGTGTGTGTGTGTGTGTGTGTGTGTGTGTAGTTGTCTCTGCAGATGTTTTGTCTGTTGTGTTGTGTAGAAACACAACCAGAAATGGAATCCACCCACAACCGAACCAAAGCAGCACATCTCCGACACACCCATAGCCCCACCCACACTGAGAAGTGCGTTTGTTTTGAGTGTCGGTAGCATGAGCATTAGTTTGTGTCGTAGTTCTATAATCGATGTGAGGCAGTGAAATGAATTTGTTGAGTCACTGGAGGAGACGCTCATCAGACCTGGTTGTTTTGAGACGGATGCTCCTTGCCATGGGTTCAGTCTGAACATGTAGCACACTGTCCTCAGGCGTGGGGGGCGGAGCTTGTTGTTTTTAGAGGATTTTTGATAAAACAGATTTTGAATGTACATGACGGACGGGGCGGGGGGGGGGGGGGTATCACTTTGGTGGGGGGGGTGTATCACTTTGGTGCCACTTTAATCATGCAGCCGTGTTATTCACTATCTAGCCTGTTTGTGTCTGTGTGTGTTTTTTGTGTATTTACTGTGTAGCTGCATCTTTAAATGAGAGGTGGTGCAAACCGATAAATTGTAATTTTCTCATGACGTTCAGGTGAGAGGACAACGTGTAGAAGGGAAGTGAGACACTTTGTGGGAAAGACTTGAAGCCTGTGACAACGGCTCAAAGTGAAGCTTGAGAACTTTGACCCTCGAGGGAAAGAAGGTTTGAACGACAGATGTTTTTTTTTATTCTCACTCCGAAACAGAAGTTTGTTCATCACCAGTTCTGATGAAGTTTTTATCTCATGTTTGATTGTTCAGGATTTACCAAGTGTCCGAACCAGGCCTTGAAGGATTTGTGGTCATTATTATTATTATTATTTTAAGAAAATAGTTTGATGCTCAGCATGCACTACTGACACGACTTGACCAGTGAAGGAGTGATATTGCAGGTCTTTGCAAAATGTCCTTTTTAAATGTGCAACATTATTTGACATGTCCTGAAGTTGAAGTGAAAACATGTATGTTTCATTTTGTTCTATTCATGAATAATCACCATTTCTTTGAAGGTTGTCACACTTTAACATCCATGTGAATGTTCTGTGTATCAGTATCATGTGATCAAAAAGCGTCACCAGAATAAATCCACAACATCCTGTGGCTCTGCGTTGGAGGATTCACGCGCTGGAGCAGGTTCCATTTTATTTTTCTGGTGGTGGTTAACAGGAACTATTTCTGGGAAAGTTTCTAACCTTTCTTTATATTATGCAATCTTTGTAAGATGATGTGTGCACTGATTTTATTTTTGAAATACTGTGGTTTAGCTGTGTGCTGTATTTTCCTCCTGTCTGAATGGACACTCGACACTATTGAAGTCTGTTTGACCTTTCATGAATAAATGTTGATCCAAATGATATGTCCTCTGTTTGATGGACAAGATGAATACAGAAGGACTGGCAGGTTTTTCTGCTTTACATTGAATTATTACATATATAAATGTCAGTAAAGAAGTCACGTATACAGACCCACCTGCAGCTGTACCAGTTAGACTAGCTAATAATGAGTCGAGATGGTTGCTTCCGGTATACTGATTTACTCTGAAGGCGTTTACCGGAAACGTTATATTCTATTACCGCTAACTTGAAGTAGTGCTGCAGATCATCTTGCCGCCACATGAGGGCGACATAAGTACACAGCCTTCATATTTATTTGCTTTAAATTCGTCTTTTATTAAATTAAATCACATAACAATAAAAGGGTCACGTGATGATTAGAAGTTTAATTTCATTATTATTTCATTTTGTTTTTATAATAAATCTGTGAAACTGTTCTTAATGAGCTCTGTTAGTGTTTCCGTACTTCCGGTCGTGGGTGTGGCCTGGATCAAAGTAATGGCGGAGCGGCGTCGCTGGTGTTTTTCTAACTTGTGAACTTTGAAGAATCCAAACGCCGCTGAGCGCAGACGTGAGACGTGTGACGCAACGAACTGTGATGCTTCGTCACGATGGGAAACATCTTCGGGAAAAAGAAAGTGAGCCGCGTGACGGAGCAGGACAAAGCCATTCTGGTGAGTCAGTGTTAGCATTAGCTTCAAGCTAACCGTGTGACAGACTGCGTTAGGAAATGCTTCGTTTCAATTTCGGAGCTCCGCTGAAACTACAAACGCACACTTGAAACATCTCAACTTCGCCAGCTGAGGAACACCCGAGAGATCCCCTTCTGTTCGGCTTAACTTTCGGTGTCGTAACAACTTTACGTAAACGTTATCACGCTATTAATCTGGCATCAGTGTCAGCACAGTTGTGTGGGAGCGGTTCACAGCTGACACAGTTGACAGTTTGAAGTCAGGTATTTCTTCTCTGCAGCAACTGAAGCAGCAGAGAGATAAACTGCGTCAGTATCAGAAGAAGATCAACCTGCAGCTGGAGAAGGAACGTGCTTTGGCCAAACAGCTGTTGAAGGATGGAAAGAAAGAGTGAGTGTAGACACAGATGTTACAAGAGTTGCTTCTTTTCTTTGCTGTCTAATTCTAATTTGACTGTCGTTTGGATCCGAACAGCAAAGCTCTGCTCCTGCTGAAGAAGAAGCGCTACCAGGACAAACTGCTGGACAAGACGGAGAGTCAGATCAGCAACCTGGAGCAACTGGTGAGCGGCTGGAGTGACACGCCGACGCCACCACGCACAGCTGGAGAACTGAGCCTCATTCTCTTTCCCGCCCGTTTCAGGTTCAAGACCTGGAGTTTGCCCAGATCGAAAAGAAGGTTCTAGATGGCTTGAAGGTTGGAAACGAGTGTCTGAAGAAGATGCATGAGGTCGGTGGTGACGTCAACACGAGTAATCAGCCGCACGTCCTCCTGACTGGTTACTGATGTGATCTGGTGAAAACGTCTTCTTCTCTTCAGGTGATGTCGATTGAAGAAGTCGAGCGGATCTTGGACGAAACTCAAGATTCCATTGAATACCAAAGGGTGAGTCTGACAGTGATGACAGCAGAGGACAGACACACGTTCTTCACACGTTCCTCACACGTTTGAGTTTTAACATTTTTGTTCTTCTGCAGCAAATAGACGACATGTTGGCCGGCTCCTTCTCCCAGGAAGATGAAGACGCTATTCTCGCTGAGCTGGAGGCCATCACTCAGGTCAGTCTTGTCACTCTGTGTGTGAACGTTTCGGTTTTTGACTGAAACTCCTCACTGTCCTTGTGTGTCTCATCTGTCTCTTGGACCTGCAGGGAGACGTGGAGCTTCCCGAGGTGCCTTCAGACGAGCTGCCAGACGTTCCAGAGGAGGAGAAACCAGGTTTGTTCCCTGTGACAAAACGTCTGGGGTCTCTTCTTGAGACCTTGGGCTTAAACCTCTGTCCTGCTGCTGTGTGTGAACCTGCCTCGTTTCCCTTTCAGAGAGGGAACGTCCCAGAAAGAAACCGGAGCGAGAGCTGCTCGCTGCCTGAGAACACGTCGGACCTCCAGCTGCTGGGTTTCTCTACATCACTCCAGCCCCACAGGAGAACACTGAGCAGCAGACCTCACTCCCTCTCAGCTCTGTCTCCAAGTGACAGCAGCTCCCTGATACTGATCTTCCTCCCTGTCCTCCGGTCTCTGTTTGTCCTCCGCTGCAGGACGACACTTGAACGCATCACAAGCTGGTTTGAGAAATACTGATTTAACTCGTGACGGCCGGTGACATCACGTAATGACCCCAAACCTCTGATTCGTGGTCAATCATCTAACGTCACCTTAATTTTAAAACATGTGACACATTTGCTTTGATTGACAGGCGGTGGCTGTCATTTTCTTTGAGCAGGTTGTGAGGAGTCAGTCTCCTCCTCTGTGCAGGAAGAGGAGGTCCCCCCCCCCCGAGATCTTAATTTAAACAAAGAATGTATCTCCAGACCTAAAGTTCCTGCTCTGAATCACCTGCAGACAATTTCAGACTTTGCACTGAAGAAATGTTCAGAACCGTATACGTCTTCAAATCCTTAAAAAAAAAATTAGCACGTACGTACTTTGGTTTCTCATCAATGCTTTTATTGATCAGGAGATCGTCAGTTCTCCATCTGTAAAAAGAAATTTTCTGCCAGAGCTCCAACAGCTCCACGGAGATCCTGGGCGAGTTTTTTTTTTATGTCATTGTTTTTAAAATCTGTGAAAATGAGAAGAATCACACCTTCTGTTTTACTTTTCATTTGGGTGAATTGACCCTTTAACACAAAGTATGAAACTCTATGAAGTTTATCACCTCCTCCTACTCCTCTTCTTCTCTGTGACACTCGAACCTTTTTCAGAAGTTCAAGCGTTGGCTTCAGTTCTGAGCAGCTTCAGTTGAACTTCGTGTTGAGTCCAGTGTCGCTGGAGAAAGAGCAGATTCATGAAGCGTGTCTCTCTGATGACTCATGTCATCACGTTTCACTTTCTGTAAATTCTTTCTCAATAAAGTAGATTTTTTTTTTATCATAACTTGAGAAGTTTCATCGCAGGTATTGAAAAGGTCCATTACCGAGGTTGACCACAAGGTGGCGGCAGGAGGCAGGACTGAGGAAGCTGACGTGCAGAAGAAGCCTTTGGCCAAAAGTATGTGGACACACTCGTTTATGCTTGAATACAAACTGCAACACTTCACTGATCAACACTCGAACATTAGAATCGCGTAGTTTACAAGTTATAAGTATGAACTTGCCAGCTCCTCGTCGTCTAGTGTGGATCTGACAATCAAACATGAGGGATGCATCTGCGTGCGTGCGTGCGTGTGTGTCGCACTCAGGACAACCTGATGAATCACAGACGTGGATCTGGAGTGGGAGTGGGACGGACATGAAGAGGAGGTCAACCCGAATGGATGCTTAGGTATGTAGGTGTGTGTCCCTCCCACCTCAGCACTGCCTACGTCACTACACCCCCATTGTCAGAGAAGGTCCAAATCCAGTCTCCTGCCACGCTGGACCGATGCATTGTGGTTAGAGTGAGTCTGGGGGACATCTCTACACCAGGAATGAACGAGCAGGTCCCGGCAGAGGACTAAAGAGGGACCATGCCCCAAGGTCTTATGGGAGTTTAAGTGTGAGAGGACAATGTCCCCTGTCCTGACTGCGAGGACGTTTGACCTGCTTCTCAGTAAGCAGTGTGGCAGTGGACACAGATCTGAGAGACAGGTGAGATGATAGAAACGACGAGGCCGTCCTCCTCCAGGTGTGTCCCTTTGTCCCCTTGTCCTCGGTGTCCATTCAGAGCAGGGCTTCAGGTCGTGATGTGTGGATGTGAGCACGTGTCTGTGTCCCACTCACAGCCCTCACAGCCCCAGAGACAACTCCGGAGACAGTCCACCTACACGCTGCGCGGCCTCAGACTGAGACATTAGAGGACACCGATCCAGAGTCAGTGTTCTGTTCTTGTGAATGGATGATGAACGCTCGTGGCAGAGGCGGCGTGGGAAGCGCGTGACACCGCGGAGGAGGCGTGGCTAGATGAGATGCCGTGCTGCGTTCACGGTCTCTGTAAAGATGGTTTACAGCTGTGAGACTTCATTCATCGTGATATAATGAAGTTCGCTTCTCCAGACACGGAGATGGAGACAAGGACTTTACACTTTAATTAGACTTAATTTATCTGGAATGTCTGAACGTCATGTGCCATGTCACATACAACTATATCATCTATTGTTATGACCGTGAACGTGGCCCCAGGGAGGAGGAGCAGGGGACATTTGGGATGAAAGCTTGCCGTAAATGACGTTCTTCCAGTCGGTCATTCCTCAACTTTGACTCAGTCTGGAAGCTATTCCACGTGTCTGAATCTTTTTTCTCTCCATTGTTTGCTCAGCATCTGTCGGATCCAGCTCAGGAGCAGCTTTATTTCCCGGTGTCCTTGAAGGTAGCAGCGCCCCGATCCTCCCTGTTTCCGCCCCTGCTCCAGCGGCTGTGTGGAGGGAGGGGGGGTGTGGGCGCACCGCGTGTATAAAGCTCGGATCCGCGGACACAGTCCGAGTCCGAACAGCTGATCCTCTGGAGCTCCGGAGCCTGGAGCCGCGTCCTGAAGGAAATCTCCGTCTATGGTCGAGACCCGCGCTGCTGCAAGGATGTCCCGGACCGACGAGGTGCACCGCATCACGGAGAACGTGTACAAGGTGAGCCGGTTCGATTCCCTGCGGAACAGCTGCCGCACCGACCGACACAAGAACTTTGACACGAGCACGTGACCTGTCTCTTCTTGACATATTGAGTGTTATTCGGAACAACTTGGATCAGTCGGGATCCGTTTTTTTTTTTTTAATGAAATGAAATGTCACATGATCTGAACTCAAACTGCATCAGTTGGACATGAGGAGGAGGGAGCAGAGTTCACGGGTTGGACATCTGTTGGAGCAGCTCCTGTCTGTCCTCCCTGTCCTCTGTGTCCTCTCTGTCCCGAGGTGCACTGATTTATTCGCAGGGACTGTGAGTTGTCAGGTTTCTCCTCTGACTGCAGCCTGAGCTGTCGCTGGAGGCAGTTCAGGCTGAATCACTGCAGAAAATGAGCTGCTGCCACCAGAGGAGCTGAGGTCCAGGACCCAGACGTTAAACCTGCTGGAGGTGGGACGACCTCAGTGGACCCGCAGGCCACATTCTGGGGACGTTATGTCTACAGGTGCTTGAGGTGGTTTCGGTTTACTGCCTGCGTTGGTGCGTTCCAAGAGTTTACGGCTGAGGCAAACTGAAACTTCCTGTGGTGTCAGGGCTGCAGTCGCAGGTTGAGTCTCAGGCACGAGGAAGACGAAGAAAAGCAGCAGCATCAGATATAGCCTAGAGAGACAACCGAAGCTCCTCTTCATCACCCAGCAGTGGAGGAGGAGGCGTGAGGGAGAGGTGTTACTCCTCAGGTTCACTGCACTCAGGGCCGCTCTCCAGACGTGGTCGATTTCAGCAGCGGAAAAAGGACGACAAAGAGGTTTCCTTCGTGCGAGGAAACCCGTCGCTGCTCCACACGCCTGGAGAGGGACGACGACCCCAGGAGAGGTGTCGGTGGAGCAGGAGGAGAAGGCCGTGCGTGTTCACTGAGCCACGTGCACTGTTGAGGTCAGCAGGAGGTCATGTGGCATGAGATTGTAGGCTGTGTAGAAAAGGATGGTTCAGATTTAGTCAAGGTGCTGATGAGGAGGAGCAGGATGTGTGGATATTTCCATTTGTTGAATTTCAGTGAGCAGACCATTTAATGTCAAAGGTCATCATCAGTCCTCCGTTTGAATAATGGATGAGAAATGACCTTTGCATGCAGCTTCCATTAAGACCGCCTGAGGAGCGCCGGGTGTCGGTGGGAAAACAACTTCCTGTCGTCAGCACGCCGCGTCGTTCCGGAGTGAGCAGGAGGAGGTGCAGCTCAGGTGTTTCTGTTCCGATGAGGCAGCAGAAACCATCGTTAGTAAACCATTATAGGAGCAGGAGAGGGGACGGCGGCCCCTGGCTCACGCGCCATCTGATTCCACTGAGGCCAGTGGACGGGTTCTACTACACACAGTACAGAGAGTTCTAATACACAGTACTGAGGGTTCAAATACGCGCAGGTGCCGCAGGTTGTGAGTGGATGATATTCAGACTGAGTGAGCGCGTAAGTGCTGACCCTTGGTGGCTGACCTGTCATCGCACTCTGTGGATGAAGTGTTTCCTCAGGTTGTTGCCGAACAAACAGCAGCTGTGTGCTTGCTCTGGAGTGTGTTCGGCGCCGCCGGCTCCGTCTGTACAAAGGAGCTCGAGTGCCAGGGCGACGCTGCGCGGAGAGTTTGGCGCCGAATGGCTGATGGGAAGGATCCCACAGCCTCAGCTCTGTGTTTGTCTGTTTTTTTTTTTGGTGGTTGTTTGTTTGAGTCTTTTAATCTCGGGGTCCGTCAGATGATGCATTCACTTCATTCTGGGGACAACAGGGGACATTCTGTCTCCCTTTGTTGTGCTCTGCTTTCAGGCCGGCTGCTGTCTTTTATTGCAGCGGGGCGATTATCTAACATCACAATATTCTGTAGCTGCAGCTCTGGATACGACAGCGTGTCTGTCAGTGAGTCACAGCTGGGGACAGCTGGGTGGGTCCAGTGTCCAACGGTGCTGACCAGCGAGTGTCCTCAACCCGGTCGGAGCCGTGAATGCCTCTGTAAATGTTGTCATGGCTTCCAAGTCCCACCTCCACAAGACACGAGGCTGCGACGAAGCCAAAACTATCTGAAGCTTTTCTTCCAACGTGCCAGGGGGGCCGTGAGTAATACTGAGCACGCCGTCCCCGCAGTCACACGACTACAATCTGTTCACGCTCTCCTTGCCTCTGCAGCCTTTTGCATTTCCCTCACCGGTGAACAGCAGATCCTGAAACACGTTCCAGTGTTTCACAGCCAGTGTTCCATTGAAGCTCTGTCAGCTGTGGTCGGGCAGACTGAGCCGCCCTCGTCACTTTTTTGTTCACCTGATCTGAGCTGAGGCCTCTCAGCCGTGTGGCGATGTGAGGGGAACATACTGAGTCCAGTCACACGCCGCTCTGCAGAGCTCCATCTGATGCTTGGTGCTTCTGTCCCCCGCTGGGCCGCCGGCTTTGTTCTGGCTCCGTGAAATGTTACTGATCTTTGGGTCCGAGAGCGTCGTGAGGTGTATGATTGTGTTACGTAAAAGGGATCAGTGTGGGCAGATACAACGCAGCCGTGCACTGTAGTAAGCGTCAGTGTTGGCTGTCATGAAAACATCAGTGATTTCCTCAGATGCCATCAACCGGCCTCCAGCCGGCCCGCAAGCCCGGCGCAGGTGCTCTTCTTCGTTTTATTGGGTTTTCGCCGACTGCTCGGTCACGACACAGCTATCATAGCTGCCGTACAAGATGTTGGCATCTGCTGCGCGTGCCGCACGTCAGCAGCCTTCGCTGCCACGTCGTTAAGTTTTCTCACCAGGGAGACCGGAGAGGAGAGAGGGAGGCTGGCGGGGAGGATGGGAGGAGAGGGAAGAGGAGGGACGAGACAGGAGTGCGGAGCCCGTGTTGTCTGACTGAAATTAGGAAAGAAAAGGCCTGAGTGTGTGTGTGTGGCCTCACAGTGACCTTTAATCTGAGATGGGAGGGATGATGAGGCACGCTCTGGGATTTTAAAGCTGAAACATCATCATCTCACTGCGGCACTGGGCCGCCTCCTTCCAGACGCCACAAACACGTGTGCGCGTCCCGTCTGTCCCCTGTCGACCACGTTCGTTCGTCTGCACGTGAAACGTCCCCTGAGGTGCGTCGTTCCGAGCGACGACGCTCACCACGACGGAGACTCCTTCCCGCCTCCTCGCTCGCACCTCGCCCACCACCCCACCGGCCCACCAGCCCTCCTGTGGTACGAGCCGGACGTGAGGTGAATAGTGATGGGCTGCCCTGAAACGGGGGGGAATTCCAGCACCGCCATATATGGCGGCGGAAGTGCGCCCTCCCCCTCCCGTCCCCTTCTGAAGCTGCATCTGTGGAATAGGGGGCGCTGACTCTGCCTCTGCTCGCCTGCACACAGATAAGAGCTCATCTGAAAGGGAAATTGGCTCCACACACACACACGCACACACACTCTGAATTCCCCTCTCTGCAGGGCACTGAAGCAGCGCAGCTTTAGCGGTGATTGTCACACTGACTGAGCCGAGGCAAAAATAATGAGGGACAGCAGTCGTATGATGTATAATAACATAGTGTGCGTGCATCAGCAGTGGCCGTCTCTGCTTCCGGCGCTCACGCACGTTAAATGTTCGGGCGCAGCTCAACCCCCGGTGCGGTCGGCCTCAGCTGCTTTTTCAGTCCATATGTAAATGTTTCTACATTGCGTGAAGGCATTCATGTAATAATATCAGCCCGAGGAGCTCGTGCAACTAAACGGTTAATACAGGATTAAAAGATTATAATCTTGCTCCAGGCCGTGCAGCGGCTGGAAGGTGATCAACAATATCTTTAAAATCAATTCGAA
This sequence comes from Pseudorhombus dupliciocellatus, assembly GCA_016785235.1. Lineage (NCBI taxonomy): Eukaryota > Metazoa > Chordata > Actinopteri > Pleuronectiformes > Paralichthyidae > Pseudorhombus > Pseudorhombus dupliciocellatus. Next base: position 1,330,033 of record JAFBJW010000083.1, read on the forward strand.
AACAACAAGGACACAGTTTTCCACAGTGTCCCCTGAGCGACCTGGAGTCATGGAACGCACAGATCTGATTTGATTTTGTTCCTGTCAGCTCAGCAGTTGATTCACACACAGTTAAAGTATGGCGAGGTTGCTGTTGGCCGAGTTGAGTTCATTTAAACTGGAACAGGCTCATTTTAAACCTTAGCCTATATTCATATTTCAGACGGCACGAGGCTACGACCTGTTGGGAGGTCATGGGAGTTAAAGCTCCTCTTGTTATCAGCAGTTCGTGATGCGGTTCTGCCGAATGAAACGTGCGTAGATGATGTTTGAGCCCTCGTCTGACGCACACGCTGTCTGCTCGGGACTTTTACTTTGATGGAAAACAACATGTGTTGATGCCAAATTGCTTCTGTGCTGGAGTCAGCGTGTGAGTGATGAGTGTTTGTGCGGCAGCTGCCACCCGTGGAGAAGTTGGAGCGCTGTGGCAGGTTATGAAGCGGGGGGGGGAGGGCCCCTCATATGTGCGACACACACACACACCTGGTGTGTGACGGACGAGGGGTCACCTTCACATGTGAGCAGAAGCCAAACGCACCTCGGCTCTGCGCAGGACCTCAACGTTGCCATGGCTACCACCTGGAGTAAATGCCCTCTCGTGTGGGTGTGCGTGTTCGGTCGGACCTTTCCCAGAGATAACGCTGACCTCGTGCTGATGGGGCGTGACGGGTCAGGTTCGGGTGAGACCTGAATCCGTCGTGGTCCCATGTAGACTCGAGTGAAATCACTGAAAGGTCCTTGTGTTTGGAGCGGCTCTAACCTTCATGGACTGAGAAGTGTTGACTCTGCAGGGACTGTTGATTCTGTCGGAGCGCGACCGGGCTCCGTGTGACACAGGGAACGTTGTGACCCTTTGAGGTCAGTCTCCATCTAAAGGACTGTTCACAGCCTCCATTTGTTTCTGCGAGCTGCTGATTACAGAAATACGAGCCGGTGGCCCCTCCTAGCCGGTTCATGCGCCTGGCATCGAGTGGCCCAGCGGGCTCTAATGGTGCCACATGGCCGGCCGGGCTTCACTGCAATTTACGCCCCGACATGATACGAACCTGCTGCTGTTTGTGAAGGCCGTGACTCAGCCCTCGCACTCATCCCCTGCCGCCAACTGAGGCACACACACACACGGTCTGCCTCCTCTGCCGCGCTGTAGCGGCGCCAGCTAGGTCACAGTGTTCTTAAGGCTGCCTGTTATCTCACCTTGTTTTCTCAATTGTTGAGCTATGAGCGCACTTATCTGTGTGGGAAGTGGCCGCGGGGTGATAGATGTACTGAGTCAGGCCAATGAGGCGACGCATTAGACTGTTTATCCAACATTCACCTGTTTGATTTTCAAATCGCCCCAATTTGAGTCATAGTCTGAGTCCACCTTTAGCTCCCACCATCCTGTAGGGGGCTGTGTGTGTGCTGCTTCCTGCTCCATTATTAATAGCTTGTATAAGCACTGGCTCTGGTCCACATCATCATCATCATCATCATCATCTGTCATGAGACACGGTGTCCATCTGCAGCCGTGCTTCTCTGATGGATGTGACTGGGAGCTGAGGGCTGGCTCTCCCCTCGTTAGCTGTGACGGCCTCTATGGATGGATCCACTCTGAAGAGAAAACCGCTCGAAGGCTTTGTCTTAATATGATAACAATGATCTGGTGAGGCCTCCTCTCTCTGCAGAAACTGATGCTGCCAGCACTGGGAACACACACACACACACACACACACACACACACACACACACACTTCCAGTTTGAACATCTGCCTCTCCGACCAGTGAGAAGCTTTTCTTATCCATGTGTGGATAAATATTTCAGACGCTGGCCAGGCCGCTGTGAGGTGATGGACTCTACTTCTTGTCCTGTGACAGCAGGTGGATGTGCTGCCAACCTCCACGCACACACACACACACACACACACACACACACTCTACCTGGAAGGCTGCAGTGAGGCTGGCTGCCCAGGTTCTGTTGTGCATCTGGAAATAGAAAGTATGATCTGATATGAAACAGTCTGATCCATGAAGTGTCCGTCAATGCTGCAGTGGAGGTCACAACCAGGAGGCTCCGGTTCAGCAGAGGTCGCTCTGTGGGTTCTCCTGCTCCCTCTCACAGGCCCAATGTTGGATGGAACCAAACTGAGGCCGGTAAACCACTCTTTCTATCCCAGGTCCCATCTGAAACGCAGCAGAGGATCACCATGGCCTGTTTCTCTGCTGGGATTGGGTGTCATTTTTCTCTCGGCGCCACAGCGTGACGAGACAACCCCCGCATTGTGATGGAGCGTCGCCGCTGAATTGGTGATGGTGATTAGCGAGCCAATTAAAACACATGACCGAGGCACACGGGCAAAGTGAGACAAAGACGTCTGTGCCGGGTAATCCCTCTCATTTCCGTCAAATGGGCTCATTCATTCCGGCGGATGCTAATCAGCCCGCGTCGCTGCGGCTGAAGGACCAAGCTGATCGGGAGCGGATTTAAAAACCGAACGGCCCAGTTCTGCTCTAAACCACGTAAGCCCGCGGTGACGAAGGTGCAACTCGTGAATTAGTTCAACTTCGTCCCGTGCGGCGCTGTCGAGGACTGACACATGCAGCCTGTGGTTGGGTTCCACTAGAACTTGGAACTGGGTCACGTTAAGAACACGTTTGGCTTAATGCACAGCTTTACCTTGCAATACGACGACTGCAGTTCTTTGTGATTCATGTGCGTAAAAAGCCCTCACAGATTACATGGTGGATTTATCACCGCCTGACTGTGGCTTACTTTGGTGAAGAATGAATGAACAAATTAATGTCAGCTTCATCGTCTGTGTAACAGCATCAGGAGGTGTCTCTCCAGCTGCCTCTCCACCTCGGTGGAGGAATGCGATGCATGAGGCCGGACCTGTACGACAGCGATTACATAAGCTCACCTCATCACTGAGTCTCTCTGTGTGTTATGAAAGCACTCACTAACACGCCCAGTCCCGGAGCCTTTGTGCGTCTGTTTATTTCGACATGAGACACTTTGCATCTTCTATTTTTATTCTTTTGTTGATGGTCCTCTTCTTCCTGCCAAGTGGCGGAGCAGCCGTGACGACTGCTGCTGCTTCTGGAGCGTCTCCACCGACTCAGTTTGTTCGGCAGCCGACACCTTACGTAACAGAAAATGCACCCAGAGATGGAAGAGAGGAGCGAGAGGGAATCGGGGTATAAATAGGTTTGTTTGTTCCCAGAAATGCACAAAGACACGCTGCCGCCTTTTCTGCGTGTTTGTCTTTGGGCTGATTATGACAGCAGACTTTTGTTGATACAGCAGTGCAAAAGGAAAAAATCCCCCCATAATTCCACAGCAGGGCCCTTTTGATTAATGACACAAGCAGTGTTCAATCTAGAAGTGACCCTGAAAGCACCTCAGCCTGAACTAAATCTGCTCTGATGCGTTTACTGTCAGTTTAATAACTCAGTTTGAATTCTGGTTCACTTCTTGAACCGAGCACCTTTTCCAAGCTGTTTGCTCCTCCCCCCCTCCCTCATCCTCCCTCCTCCCTCCCTCCCCCCGACTCTGCTTCATCTCGTCCTACTTCGGGACTCGTCTGGAGTCGCGGCGAAGTTTGTGCGTCAGCCGGCAGCCATTAGCAGGCCGTCCTCGTAGCGGGCACTCACGAAAAGATGTCTGCCACTCCCAGATATGACCTCTTCTCCTTCTGTTCATCCTCCCGTTCTCTCCCCGTGCTCCTCCATCTGTGACTCCCTTTCCACCTCAAGACACAATGTCACAGCGCGTCGTCTTAAAACATCGCTGTTAAACTCGTTCATTATTGTCCCTCTGTCTGAGAGAAGCGGTCCTGTTTTCGATCACAAGTTGGAGGAAATTAACTGGAGATTGTGAAACACTTAGAATTCAGATTTGCAGTTCTCTTAAAGGTCAGCGCTGCTGAGAGCCCGCGCTGTTCGCCAAAGCGGAACGTCGCTGCTGATTTCCTTCTGAGCAAATCTACTTATAGCAGTGATTTCACCATTTTAAGTCGTGTTTCAGCAGGTCGTCGTCGTTATTATATAAAAGCTGCTTTAGTTGTTGCACTGTTAAATCGCTCCTGGGTCCTCCCCTGTCTCCCACTCATCCCTTCACTCCTCTGTCTGACTCCACCATGTGAGGGATCCAGTCGCTTCAAGGAGAGGGAGAGCCGTCGCAGAGGCAGAGGGGCTGCATTTTAAATTCCCGGCTTTGGTTGAAGATGCAGCAGAAATGAAAGAGCAGCTTGCACTGAGGGGGAGGCTGAGTCAGAGCAGAGACACGCTCCACAGTAAAAGTCATTATACCTTCCTCGACTTTTCCTTTGCTTGTCATCGAGGGCTCAGTGTTTGTGGACACGCTCACTGTGCGTGTGTGTGTGTGTGTTGTTACCTGATTGATGTACTGTTGGCAGCACTCTACTGTCATTTTAATTTTTTGTTGAGACACAGAGATGTCTCTCAGATCTGGTGATGCTCTTGCCAGAGACAAGTGAGAAAATGTCTCTAACTTGTTGAGGTGAACTGACCTTTTAGGAAAAAAAAAAAAAAAAAAAAAAGCAATTAGCAGAAACAGCGTGCCAGAGTCGGGTGGACGTGATGGAGATGGAGGGAGACGGTGAAGGGACCAGATCTGCTGCTGAGCTGAGGTTTTATTTTAATAGAGACAGCAGGGAGGTGAGAGGAAGCACTTTACCCCCCCCCCCCCCCCCCCCCCCCCCCCCCCCCCCCCCCCCCCCCCCCCCACACACACACACACACACACACACACAGACTTGGTGACAAGTTCTCTCTCTCACTCCCTCTCTTTATGACCTTCTTTTCATCATTTCTGTCCTTGTTTCATCCTTCCTGTGCCCACCCTGAGCGTGTGTGTGTGTGTGTTCAGTGTCCCAGCTCTGTCTCAGTGCCTCTGTCAGAGTCTCTTCTGCCTCTTCACCAACCCAATGTGCTGTGCTTGTATCTCTCCAGTCCATCATGGAGCAGTTCAACCCCTGCCTGCGGAACTTCATCGCCATGGGGAAAAGCTACGAGAAGGCGCTCACCAGTGAGTACACCGACCGTCTCTCGTCCTCTCTCCCTGTCCTTCCGTCTGTGTCCGGCAGTTCAGCCAGAGGAGCAAAATGACCCCACACCTCCACCGCCGCTGCTTTTCCATCCTCTCCATTCAGAAGTTTGTAGCGTGGCGGACGTCTCTGTCGAGCTCCGTCCACAGTCCTCGCTCTGTTTGAAAGTCAAAATCAAATAATCTAAGCACCAAATTTCACTGAAAATCTTTTGCAGTAGATATGATTCTTTGGTCGATGTCGTCTGATTACTCCTCTGCGATGACGTCCATGTCCACATGTCTTCCTCCCTGCATCAGTCCATCAGTCCTAAATGTCCGCCTACACTGTACGTCCCTTGTCCTTGCTTTTTATGGCTCGCAAGTTTCGCTGATGTTTGCGGGGCCGTGTGTGTGTGTGTGTGTGTGTGTGTGTGTGTGTGAGAGTGAGATTGAGAGAAAGACGGAGAGATCGAGGGATACATGCTGCACTTGTTCAAGGTTAAAGACAAAATCACTGGAAATGTCATGGGGGGGACCAAAGTGGAGCAGAAGCCAATGAGAAGTGGAGCAGGGGGAGTCTCGAGAATAGCGTACGTCCCGCGGGGGCGGAGGAAAGGAAACCGACGGCGCCGGTATCCAGGACGAGCGCTGGTAAAAAATAAAACACAGGGAGAGTTAAAGGAAAAGTGTGGGAGCGTATCACTCCCCGACACAGGGAACGTGAATTGGACTTATCACAGTTTTAAAACAATGTCCTGCATCTCAGCGCTGTTTCTTGGATATTTCATGAAACTAGATTTGACAGATGTACATTTCCTCAGATAAGACGAGCCTCCGAGCACGTGCAGCTCATTTATTGATAAGAGAAGGCTTCTCTCTGCTCTTACATCTTCAGGCAGTTAGCAGGAGCTCAACGTGTTGAGCCCTGCTCTCTGAGACTGGAGTGGAAATGCAGGGAAGACTGGGCAAACCGCGAAAGCAATAAGGAAGGCCTCACTCCAGTCTGATAGACAGATAGGGCTAAAAATAGCCAAGTGACTCCCTGAGTGAGGATTACACTTCATCAGTGCCAGAGTGGAGCGGCGGGCCGGCACCCAGCGAGCATACCGTGACGGGGAAAAATGCCAGTGCATCCTCTGGAGGTGGAACTGGGACGGCAGGTTGGCGTCCCTGGGGAGGATCAGTGCTCGATCCTCAGCTCATCAGATCCACGTTTGGGGAACGCGCAGGTTGTGGAGGAGTCGGCTGCTTCAGACCTCTGTCCTCTCCATGTTGTATTTCCGCTCTGTCTCGGCTTCGTGTCGCTGCTCTAGTCCTCTTTTAGCCAGACCCTCCTCCTCCTCCTGCTCCTGTCGAACTCTGTCCTGCCTCACCTGGCTCCTCATCGTCGCAGGCTCACTCAGTGTTACCGTGACAAAATGCAAACAACTTTACCAGCTCGAGCTCAGAATAGATCCCATCAACCATCAGCATCATCTGCCCAGTCACAGACTCGGCTCTCATCCATCTCCTGACGGGACAGGTCTCCTCCCTGCAGCTGACCTCTGACCTGCTTACACCCACCTGTGCTGCTGCTTCTACTGCCTGGGGCCATCTTGTGTCAGCGTGTAAAGCCTGAGTCGCAGCGCCGTCTCAGCTGGTGTCTCACAGGTTTGCAATGCTCCTCAGAGAATAATGGTTGGAATACTGTGGGAGAGAGATGTTGTCTCATATCGAGGGACTTGTGGGTCTGCAGCCCGTTGTCTCCTGCACTCAGGCAGCCTCCTGGCTTCTTGTCAGTGGTCTTTTTCTAAAGCTGTGCAGGGGAAATCTTAGATTTAACGTTTAATCTGCGGGTTTGATTCACGGCTGCTGACATGAGTCTTCTGGATCTCGGTGGACATTGATGGTGTGTGAAACTGGATGTCTGGCTCTTTTGTACTTTGTTGTTCTGAATAAAAGGAAAAGAGGGCGTTAGGTTCAGACTATCGAACTACAATCCCAGCTGATATGGAAGAGGCCCAAGTTGTTTTGATGCCAGAAGTTTCAGAGAAGGCAACTGAGACTGTTTGCATGGGTTAGAAGCAAAGGTTTCTCTGTAATCTGGGTATCTCATTGTGTAACGGCTCTTGAACTCTTGCTGCTTGAGGTCAGTCTCCATAGTTTCTCTGTTTCCTTGTAGTTGCCTCCATAGAGCTTTTTCTTTTCCTGCCTGGTTTCCATTTCCGCCTGTCGCTCTTTATTTCCCATGCCCAACCTGACCTCTCTGGGGGGCTGTCGGGAGCGGGTTGCATCTTTTCAACTCCGCACCCTTGATCTGATGCCCAATGCTTCCATGTTTCCAGGTGTCACATACGCTGCAAAGGGCTACTTCGACGCTCTGGTGCGGATGGGCGAGATGGCCAGCGAAAGTCAAGGCTCTAAGGATCTTGGTGAGTCCTTGTAGTGGCTGTAGCGCCCCTGGTGGGGTGGAGGGGGGTTGCACGAGCAGATGATGGATGGAACGGCCCATTCTGTTGAGCAGAAGCAGCTGATGACCAACCTGAAACTGGACGCACACACACACATATGCACCCTTTCCCCACGGTTATTGATAGAAATCTTAAACACAGGTTATTAGTCTGTATGTTGCTTATTTGTATGTAACTCATATTGTCTGACACATAATTATATTAATTGCAGCCCCCCCTTCTCCTATAAATGATAAATATTGATTTAGTTCTCAGCACAGCGGTGATTCCTCCCCATTCATAGTGAGCCCTCAGTATATTTACTCTGCTAGTCAAAGAGGATTAACGCAGGATGTGGTGTATTTTCCCCCGCTCGCCCTCACACAGCGTGTCGTCTGGTTTCCGTTGGATCAGCTCTGGTTCTGCTCGTTACAGACCTTCTTACCTTTAGAGTTCATTTGCCTCGGCTGAGAATGAAAGGCCCGTTTCCAGGTCCCACAGGTGAGAGCAGCCAAACGCAGTGAGACGCACCGACCGTGTCGTTGTCGCGCTCTGCGCGCAGTTGCGTGCTGGGGAGCACGAGGAGCCTGCGTTAGCTCTGGATCACTGAAACCTCTTCGTTCCCTCGCCCTGATGTAACTTAAAGATAGCGGGCAGGGACTAAAGGAGCAGAGGGAGCGACGGGGGGGAGCAGGGAAACCGGTGATCGGATATAAAAGCTGCATCCATAATTCATGGAGAGACCTGTTCGGGTGCTCCCTCACCACCTCCACGAGCCTCGTTTAACGTTCTCCTCCCTGTCTGAGTCTGTGTTTCCTCTCTAATTTCCAATGGAGGAAAGCTCATTACTGTCCATTCAGCTTCAACACCACAGTCATTTTGTTCCTGCGTGGATCTTTAAAGCAGAGGGGTAATACACTTCCTGTTATAATTATAATCCCGCACTTTAATGAGCGTCCTCGCCATGAATCATCTTCAACATTCAATTACTGAAACCTCAAAGTTTGAGTAAAAGCCTTTGTACTGCAGTGGTGTCACTGCATCTGAGAAGCTGCGCTCTAAGACGTAATTACTCCTCTTTGTTCTGCAGTTGCTTGTAATTCCAAAATGATTTCCTCCATTTGTTGGCCTCTAGGAAAACAGCATCAACTTTATATTCATAAATGAACTTTACGTCTCTCTCCCTCTCCCTCTCCACAGTTCAGAATTTACTCGTAATTATTCGCAGTGCAAGACGTTTGCACAATGATCACCCGCTGCTTTGCTCCCGTGCCTTTCATCTGTCATGCATGACTGTGCGGCCGCAGCCTTTTGTCCACGTGCACGTTTGATTTATTTTTTCCGGGGCGGCTTGAACGTGACTCTGCAGCTGCTTCACGGATCCTCCCTCCACCTCCGACAAATAACGAGGCTGTGCAGAGCGGATTGATGGCGGCTCCTCATATCTGCAGGACTCGCTGCACGCTGACGATCCTTAGTGCTTCGCGAGTGCTTCGGCAGATTCCATTACTCGAGCCTCACGGCCTCAGTAAATTATCTGAGAGGAATGTAACGCGAGGAGGATTCGTAAATCGTAGCTTCAGGATGAATCCACGCGTGATGATGGGCCTCACAGAGGAGTGTTTATTTAAGATGAGGATTATGTCACCGTGGGGAGTAATGACGCAACTAATGAGGTGTCCTCTTAACCCTCCCCAGCTCCGTATCCCAGGAATCTTTGAACAGACTCTCATCCCTGTTTCATTGTGAGCCTGTGGAGTCTCTGAATGGTTGAAATGTGTTGGTCAGTGGAGACGACAGATCTTGGGATGTGATGAGACCACAGAGGAATGTGTGCGTGTGTTGTCATGTGTTTATTCACCCTGATTCACAATATACAATACAACATATTTTATGATGGCAGTCAGCCAACTTCTGCTCATTGGTTTAATCGTGGTTTTGCTGAGGAGGAAAATATCTGAGTTTACGTCTCTGGGCTCTGAGCTGCTTGATCTGGGTGAGTTCTGGCAGAAACACTCTGAAACAATCCCGTTAATCAGAGAGCGGAGCTGAGCTGCAGCGAATGGCATCGGCACGTGGGGACGACACGCAGGGCTGCGCACGACAGCTTCTAATTTTCACTGGGACACTTTGGCAGCTCAATGTTTAACTTCAGAAACGGCAGCACACACACACACACAGGCCCACTGACTGATACCAAAATAACATGACATGATAATTTTCCACAGGAAGAGGGAGTTACTTCACTTTGTTTCATCGTAATTTACCTGATGCTCTTTGAACAATGCTCTGCAGCTTGACTCCTCGCAGAGAGAGAGAGAGAGAGAAAGAGGGGCCACTCTGCAGAGTGTCATCCCACTCATCCTCTCCTCCTCCTCCTCCTCTTTCACTACGGCTCTCTCGGTGTCTGTGAACGCTCAGGCAGCCCTGGGAGAACACGCCGACTCTGCACACACTTCTAAAAATAGATGAAACGAAAAGCCTCGACCGGAGCCGCGGCGAAGGAGGAGAGCCGGAGATGGATGCTCGATGCGCGGCCCAAAAATGGGGACGGTGATGTCAGCACGGCTGCAAACGTCTTCCTTCCGTATACCACATATGGAGGTGGAGGAGGGCAAAGAATAGGAAGCTCCTGCAGTTCCGGTTCCCCTCCACGACCAAATAAGGGCTCTAGCATTCAGGAGAACGTGGGCAGAGGTGATACACAAACCTGCCGCACAGGCACAAAGGAAAGCCTCCATCTTGGCTGCTTTATATAATCTATGGATGATGATGTTACTGGCCTGTTTATGCACGTCTGCCTGTTAACATTTAAGCAGGTTAATATTCATGAGGCTCCAGACATGCAACAGATTCTGCATCGCTCTAAAACTCACTTCTGCCCATTTATGCTCAGTAACATGAGAAAATTATGTCCCCAGAAATGTTCTGCTCCACATCTGGCTCCAATTAAATCTTGGTTCTATCCCTCTCCGTCTAATTCTCCTCTCAGTCCCATATATTCCCGTCGCCAGGGGCTGAGCTCGCTCACAAAACATCCATCTCATTAAAACAATTAAAGGTTAATTCAGATGGACAATTTAAAGGTCCGGGACACAATTACCCTTTGGTTAATGAATTCAGCAACATGATGTGGAGGCGTGTGCTGCCCTTCAGGCGTCTTCCTCCACTTCAGCGAGCGCTCTGTCTGAGATGGGAGCGACATCACAGACTCCATTAGGAGACGGCCGGCTGGTTCTGGTTCTGACGGATCAGAACAACAGTTCAGTTTTCGCTCTCTCTTTATTCATACAACTTCTCCTGTTTGTGGAGGAGAAGCATAGACCACACCCCCGATGAGGCCCACTCTGGTGTTGCTGAGTCACCGAGCGTCTCTGAGGTGAATCCTTCCTCAGTGTTTGTGACTGTTTACCCTCAGATGTGTCTGTTTGAAAAATCCCACGGCTCAGTTTGGGGATACCCCCCCCCGGCCCTCTGTTTCCTGAAGGCTGAGTTTCCCCACAGCTTCAGCACTGATCTGAATTCAGCCCATGTCCAGTCTGCGCAAAGTGAAACTGCAGCAAGACCGTTTTCCTTTTACCCAACCCCACCCCCAGCCCACCCCCGCCTTCTTACCACGCCATCTCACGACGTAAAGGATGTTTCACTCCCACGCCCTCTTCCCTTCAGTGAATTATTTATGCTCACGTCAAACCTTTACAATGACTGACTGCCGCGTTTTGAGTCACCAGCTGATGACAAGTCTGAACTGAGCGGTTTTATTGTTTGGTTTCGTTTAATTGAGCTAAAGACGCCAAACTGCTCATCAGCTGTCAAACAAACGCTAATCTGAAGGTCATCTTTGGAACCTGCTTCAGAGCTGGTCGGGCAGAAAGGCCGTTCAGTTCGTCATCTGCATCGATGACAGAGGCACCAGCACCAGGGCCACAAGAGCTGGATCAGCCAAACCTGAACTCAAGGGGATTAGACGGTCTCTAGGTTCTTCTGGGTCCTTCTGCCTGCATATGGTCACTTGATTAAACTCTGAGCAGCCGGACCAACTGGGACACTGTGGCTGAGGGGCAGATACGTGACCCGACAGAGCTCTTGGGGACATTGGAGGCCATGTATTCATCCATATGGACATTTGGACAAACCAAAGTAACAGATGGACTGTCTAGAGGAGAGCCTTGGTTATTTAGGTGGCCAGTTTGGCCAATCACCAGGGCCCGAGGGTAAACAGACACCTGGAAGGTGCAGTTTGGTCAACCTGGGACTGGGGTGGACCAGGAGCATGCAGGTCCATTTCATGCTTCTGTCACATTCTGCTGGCGCATCCTCCCCTCGTCTTTCAAAACAACGTGCCATTATTTTGTAGAAAGAATCTTTTTGTCCGACAGGGTCGAGCCTTGTGGATCGGCACAGTTCTCACTGTGACAGCCCAATTAGGCCAGAAATGATGAGATGCCGGGATGTTGTATCGACCACTCTGGGTTGTGTGTGTTTATCAAGACACAAAAAGACATCGGGGTCCATCCCTCCATCTACTCTCCCCCTGCAGCATGTGTCTGCTGTCTGCGGCCATCAGTCTCCATTCTGTTCCCATCGCCCCCCTGTGATACTTACGCGTGGACAGACGTTCATATCGATCTTCTGCAGCCCTCGTTGAAGTGCCGACACTCCGTCGGCTCTGTGGATTTGTGCCGTTAAGAGATTATTTCAGTTTGTGACGCAGCCAGTGATCTCACCACAATGGCGTTGTCAATCATGACAGCACCTTGTTCCCATGCAGCTCTGTGGGGGATTAGAGCTGCATGCGTTTGCTTTTAGGCTTCGCCCAATATCGTCTGTGCTGAAAGACAATACGTGGGACACCCTCCTTCATACGGCGATCAGCTGTCAGATGTCTGAGGTATTCAGAGAGGATTGCCGAAGTTCAGATTGTTTTCAGAATGAACTTTGTCCCCGTTTGGTTGAAGTGTTAAATCTGTTGTTTTTAGGTGCTTATTCATTCCCCCCCCCCCACGTGTGCTGTAAACCTCTCAATCTGAACAATGGATCTGGACGTTCTTTGCCTAATTGGCTTCAGTGTTCCACAGTTTTTCCAGATGAAATCACTTTGCCCTGAATGTAGTTTTCATTTTCAGACACTCGCCAAGAGAAAGTAAAGAAGCTTAATGAGCGCCATGCATCTCTGGATTCATTTGCAGAGTTGCTGTTGCAGTTTTGTCCGAACGTTTCACAACCGCAGCAGCACGTGAACTGATCCGGGCTGTGTGCAGACAACAATGTGCTCTCTAAGCTTCAAGTGTGTGATTATCAGTAAGCAGCTTAGCTCGGGGCTGCTGGGAGTCCAGCGTTTCACAACGCCAGGTGGAGAGGTTTCTGGATTCGGCTGGAAACAAGAACATCCAGGACTTTGGGGAAGGTCCAGGTGGTAAAGACTTGCAGCACAAAGCTATGCCCTGTACCCTGAACACTCTACCAGTGGTTTCAAATGGGAGTGCAACTTTATTGGCGCTGTCCTTTTAGGTTTGGCCTTCACTTCTTTTCGGTGGTAACATTTGGAGAACATGGAGGAACAGCTGACCCTGACCTGCCAGCGCAGGAGAAGAAGACAAACGACTGTTTCCATAAAGGGATCACTGAAGAACGACCTTAATTACTCTACAGATGAACACATCTGTTATAAAAGTCAGAAATAATGACCAGAGCTCCATTTTTATGGAAGATGACACAGAGTGAAGTGCAGTTTATCCCTCAGCTATATTTCATTCCCAGCTGAGAGGTTTTATATTGGCAGACCGAGGCAGGACGAGAGTTGGTATCTCACTCTCTCTCTTCGGGCAGTAACGGATGCAGTAACGTGGGACGAGGAAGAAAATGGCACGCTACCAGTTAGTTTGATATATGTTCCATAATAATAACAGCATTAATATTTAATGATTTATACCCACAGCAAATTCATGATATCATTAATAGAAAGGAAAATTATCATCCCTTTAGTTTGGTTAAGGAAACGTCAACCTTGATATTCTGGAAGTTAATATCCTAAGAATTTAAAGTGTTTGTGTGTGGTGGAGGTGCCTGGGTTCAGCTCTGCTGCTGCATCCTGCTGATGGCTAGAAGGTGTTTATTAATGGATGGGCCAGAGAGTGTGTGTGTGTGTGTGCGTGTGTGTGTGTGTGTATGTGTGTGTGTGTGCGAGCATGTTGGGCTCGCTCCAAATGCAAAGGAGAGTTTCAAAGTACGGGCCGATGCATTTATCTGCCTCGCTGCTCATAACGTGCCATTCTGCAGCAGCCGACAAGTCTGCAGCGTTATGAAGCTGATGATGCATTCTCATCAGCACGCAGAGGGGAGGGGGGGGGGCAGTGTCTGCGTCTCCGTGTGTGTGTGTGTGTGTGTGTGTGTGTGTACCAATGTTTCCCCCTCAATCAGAACTGTGACATCTGTGTGTCTATGGACAGTTAAAGACGAGTCAGGGCGGTCAGTTCTCTGCCCCCCCCCCACCCTCTGCTCCGACCTTTTCTAAATCCCCTCGACTCCAGCTGAGTCTCGCCTGCATGACCACAGCACTTCCATTAAGCCCATTAATCCCATTCAGACGGCCCACTCTCACGGTTCCGTCCACTGTCCTGCTGTCCGCGGGTCCACCAGCGCAAGCCCGGCCTGTCCTCCCACTCGCCTCAGCCTCATCCATCATCTGATGTCAGCAGGCTGGTCCCAGTGATGGTTATTAATCTGCTCGTTTAGAGCCACTCAGCTCGTGTGGTTTGTGGCGGCGCTGCAGCTGCAGCAGCTGTGCATTTTCTGGACTGAGCCAAAGGTCATTCACCTCTTTATTGTATCGACAACTAAGATATCTCAGCTTCTCTGTCTAAGTTGGTAAAGGCGCCGTTAGAGACTGTAGTACTGTATATGTACATATACTGCACATTACAATAAATATAATATAATACAATAAAGATATATTTATTGTAATTGCTAACCATTAATATTATTAATGGTATATTTCTTATATTTACTGCTGTTACAAACTTGAAGTGATGTGCTCAAGCTGGATTTACACATAAGCATGTGATAGAAACGTATAGTAATTTTGCTATGTATATATATATATATATATGAAGGATATTTTACAGTGTAAACATATCAGCTGCTGGACAAATTGTAAAATGTCGACAGGGATCTTAAAAGATCTCTAACCATTTCTGGAATCCCATCATGCACTGTTAAAGGACTGACTTGTTAATGACGTGTAATCCATCCAGTGTGTGTGCGCGCCCCCTCGCAGCAGCAGTGTGGGCTGTCGAGGGTGTGTCAGCGCACACTCTGATTATTGAGTGTTTCTCTGTGTCTCATTCTTCTCGGGGTGGTTTGATCTGTCTCTGTCTCTCCAGGTCTCTCTCGCTCTGTTCTTTGCTCAAACTAGATCTTTTTGTTCTTTTTTTTTTTTTTACAATGCATTGCATATTCAGAAGAGGCAGCATGTAGGTATCGTAAAACGACACGCTCCTCCCTGGCTGCATGAATCATCCTTTACTTATCTTTTGTGTTACACTCTTTATTCTTGATGCTCGACTTCTTCCTTGGTTCTGTTTCTTTGTGTTTCCCCTTGTTATGTTGTAGTTCCACACATCTTAATGCAGATAAGAAACTCTATAAGGATTTATCACATGTTGCTGTGTTTTTATGAACTTTAGAGTTGGTAGAAATGAAAAAACCTTTCACGTTGGATTGAAGGTTTGTCATATTAGCAGATTCCCTGATTATCTTTTTGAGTTTTCATCCATTCCATCTGTTCTGCATATTTCTGGAACGTCTGCTTCACCAGAGTCACCGCAGATGTCTCATCCTGTCCCCTCCTCGTCCCTCGACACCGTACACCTGTCTCTCATCTGTCCCGTGTCCCCTGCATGGTCTCCTTCTTTTGCACGACGTACAGTATAAGATGCTCGCAGGTGTCGGAGAGACGCTATAAGACTCTTTCTTCTCCCTCCCTCCCTCGTCCCCTCCCTCCTCTCTGCAGGGGAAGTGCTCTTTCAGATGGCTGAAGTGCACAGACAGATCCAGATCCAGCTTGAGGAGATGGTGAGCCACGGTTGCTTCCCATGCCACTTGTCTCCTAACTGCATGAGTCCACTGCAGCAAACTGTGTGATGAAGTCGGGCTCACTGAGGTGTGTTGTTTTTGAGGTTTTCATCTGTGTTTTGCAGTTGAAGTCTTTCCACAACGAGCTGCTCACAGAGCTGGAGAAGAAGGTGGAGCTGGACGCACGCTACCTGAATGTGAGCTTTCGCACATTAATAATTCTGAATTAATCTGCCGCCTTTGTGGCAAATGAAGGCTTGCTGTCCATCGCGTCCCCTGGGAGGGAAGTCGTGGAGGACGCCGTGTGAACCACGTCCTCATAAAATCATTGGCAGAGACAAAATGCTCGCTCTCATTAATATCCCACCCGCTTTCATCTGAACCACTGCAGCAAGTTACATAAATTACGTCCCACTCTGCCTGGCGAGTTATGACTCAGTGTGTGAAAACTAGCTCTGCAACAAAAACAAAGCGCATGAAAATACAAGAATGGATCCACAGTGAACACTGGACCTACACCCTGACGATTGATATTCTGAGTGTTACAGTCAAATAAGACGATTGTCTAACTCCTGAGAGGAGAGGAGAAGACGCATGCTAGTGTGCCCCTCCCCGCTTACTTTGTGCTGCCCCCCTCAGGCGGCGCTGAAGAAGTACCAGATGGAGCACAAGAGCAAAGGGGAGAGTCTGGAGAAGTGCCAGGCCGAGCTGAAGAAGCTGCGCCGGAAGAGCCAGGGCAGCAAACACCCGTCCAAGTACGGAGACAAGGAGATGCAGGTCAGTGTGTGTGTGTAACTGAAGGTTTAACATAGATCCTGGTGCTTCCTCTGTGACCTTCAGAACCAGCTGAGCACCACTGTTCCTGGCTCGGGCCGCTGGTGAAATAGAATCTGGTCCTGATAACTGAACATTTACTGATCCTCTCTGCAGACTCAGTGAGCCCATGCTGAGTCCTCTGTGCACACCACACACTCCGCTCCGCAAGGAGTTGGCTTTCAGATGCTTTTCCCTCCTCCTGATGGGATTTGAGCTTCAGTGCAGCTGGTAATCCGTGACTGCTGCTGGTGCTGATGGGATGGGACATGCTGATGGGACCCCCCCCCCCCCCCCCCCCCCCCCCCCCCCCCCCCCCCCCCCCCCCCCCCCCCCCCCCCACCACCACCACCACCACCACACACACACACATGGAGACGGTGAAGGTTGTGACTCAAGCTCATTGTGTCAAACGTTGGAGTTTTGTGATTTTCTGCTCAAGGACAGACGGTGTGGGCTGCGGCAGATCTGACGTTTGATTGTTACCTCGTATGAAACCATCCAACAACAGCCTCACACACTTATTGAGGAGTGAAGGCAGCTCTGACACACACATGAGGAGTGTATTTATTCAAAAATACAGTGGTTACAAGTTTCAGTCCGTTGACTCCGTTTCCTTGCCAACACGCTCCCATAAATTTCGTGATTTCCATTTGTTGTGTAATGTTAGCTGCGGACGTCTCGGGCCGGTGAATGAGTTGACTGAGTTTGTCTCCCATGTTCCTGCTGCAGAGGCGTCAGGAGACTAGTCATGTGGGCGGGCCCTCTTACATAACCTGCACAGGAGACGCTGCAGCGCTGCTGTCCAGTGAGAAGGAGGAGGCCAGAGGAGCGTGCAGTTACCTGCACAGCGGATGTTAGGTCTCATCTCGAACCCCTTGTATAACGCTATAGGCCGAATCGTTTTTGTCCGTTTTGCTGACAAAACAAATCGTCCGCGGCTGAGGGAGGTAATTAGACACATCCACCCTCCGCCCACACCCAGGAAGGAGCCTCGACATGGTTCGGCTGAACCCGTGGCCATAGCTATGTTTTTAGCTCATCACGGCGTTGCAGAGAAAACACAGTGTCAGGGGTTAATGGTTAATTGTGCAGCACTTCCCCGGGCCGACGCAGCCGCCCCGCGCTGCTTCGTAGGCGCATCAGTGGAGGTAATTATTGTGTAATTGTTTGTGTTGCTGTGATGGATGGCTGGTGGAGCATGAAAGGGGGCGGCTGGGCCAGGCCTTCCAAAAATCAATACAGGAGCTATGAGGAGGAGCAGCACAGGAACAGGGTTGGTGGCCCCTCTGCATGTGTTGGAGCGAGAAGTTGCTGTAGCCAGGTTTCTGCTGTGCACCACATGATGGGAGCTGCATCTTGGTAACAGACCTCCCTGTTCGAACATGTTATATGACATATGTATGTATGTAGCAGACACTATGTTCTCAGTGAGGCTGAGACTCCCTCTCTGTCTCTGAAGTGTATTGGCTTTTCCAGTCCTGTGGACCACTGAGCTTCTCACATGACTCGGCTGTCCCTCAGTGAATCAGTTAGTCGCACACTCTGGGTTTTTAAAGGCAAAACGTTCCGTTTCATTTTTATTTGCGCTCCTATCGTGAACTTTAATTGGCCGAGGTTCGATCTGTAAATTTATTTAATAGTCACAAAATATATCCAAGAAACGATCCCACTGAAAATCTGTCCGAAGGAAAAAAAACCCACCTGTGCCCACACAGAGGCCAGCAGCCACGCACACGCCGTGAATGTGCACAACACAATGGCTTCACGATCATTTCCAGTAAACAAACCTGAGCTTTTCAAGTCCTGGGAGTGTGACTGGACGTCCACGTAGACGAACAGAACTCTATAGAACGCTCCCTGCCGCTGAGAACGCTCAGAGATTCTCCCTGTAAAGACATTTTCACTGGAGTCGGGCCAGAAACTGCAAAATCAATTTCATCCCCATATCCATCTTTTCCAGCTGACATGGAGTTTTAGAGTCCGTTAACTCGATCGTCTGTTCTGACTTTCATCCTTTCTGCAGTTTCTGTTTTTTCCGTCAGTTTCTTGTGCTGAGCCGAGGAGACTTCAGCACGAACCGTTGGACGCTGGGTCGATTTGAACACATGTTTTGTTTTAGGATCCCTGATCAATATGTTTCAGTGGATGAGAGCAGAGTCCCCGCAGCCAGAGCGCCGTCCAGACCGTCTTCAAAATGAAATCAGTCAATAAATGCTGGACGGACGCGCGCCCGCCTCCCAGCACGCGTCTGAAATGCTGATCGTGTTCGCTGTCAGCAGAAACCGGGAGCGGCTTCTGGCCCCATTTTATGTTTGGTGCTTTAGGCGAGAGACCCTGATTGGCAGTGGCATGAAAGGCAGCTGGAATATAATTATGGCTTCGACTCAGAGCGCGATGGCAACGGGAGCACACCCACATACTGCAGGCCTGATGTAATGAGGCGGCTTCAATAATGGAGCAGGATCTGAGCTGCTGTGAATTAATGATCACGTTTATATCAAAGTGTTCTCGTCTGGGACATGTTTTAGAACTGTGTAGACCCACATACATGATGCATTTCATGCTAGTACGAAGAGCCAAAATGGCCTCACGTCTGAATGTGAGCCGACGATTCCTTTGCCTCCAGGAGCTTTTTTCCTCTTTTGTCTTTTATCTTTCATTATGTTTGACAGAAACAATTGATTTGTTCATTCAGAATCAACAATTCACGTCGGCAGTAATTTAATATCGTCATTGTGAATTTAAAGAGGTGTGCAAAGGAAGTTTCCACCTTGGCCTCTGGATAGTTTTTAGAATTTCAAATTGATTTGACTAAATTGTGATTCAGTGGGGACAGTGATAATTAATAATTAGAAGTGCAGCCGGGCCACAGTGGAAGTTATTATCGGCCGATGACTCACAGTATTTGAACAGTTTGTCTTCCCCGAGATGTTAAATGGTTCAAATGATTTTTTTTTTTTTTTTGCTTTAGCGTCTCACTGTGTGAACAGATAAATAAATAAAAACTCCTGCTCTGGGTTAAAGAGGCGAATCTGTCTCCTCCGTCCCCCTGATGGACTGTCACTCGGGCTCAGTTGATTGACAGCTCCCTCGTGTTGGACTTGACCTCGGACGTGCTCGTCTGAATCTAAACGTCGCTCGCTGTTTTTTCTTCTTTTTTTTTTTTTTTCGCCTCCTCCGCTGTTTGTATGAATCATCTGTGGCCTTCATTGTCCTCTGCAACTGATCACCATTTCAGATTTCACTGTGGGGGATCAGTGCGTGTTCCGCCTCCGTGCGCCCACGTCAGTGCCTTCGCTTCTTTAACACTGGGTTTCAGCTGAATGACCATATTCAGGCCGGCGATGACAGTTCCCTTCCACTCATCCCCCGGATCACCATTTCATTCAGAGGAGGTTCTGAATTCCTCAGAAACAGCTGATTAATTGGTGATAATTAATTATCACTAATTCATTAATTAAAAAGCATGAAGCTCCAATCAGTACTATTAACGTCAAGGGTTTTTCTACCTTGAATGTAGCAACAACAGCGACACTGAATAATTTAATTTATCATAATTCATTTTCCTTGTTTAGATTTGTAAATAATCCGAATTGAATCAATATAAACTGATGGAATCCCTGAAGACGACAGCGCGTTCTTATTTTTAATATTTCCCTCCCCTCCTCTCTCGTCAGTCAGCGCAGCCGAATGAAGGATGAGATTAATTGCTGGCGTCTCCTGCGTTGTCTCGTCTTGCCAGTCAATCCCGCACCATTAGGTTAATTACTGAGACGAGACACGCTGCTGCAGAGACAGTAGATCATTGGACGGGTGTCGTCTCCCTCTCACTTTGCCTGAAGAGGTTATGGACAGTGAGAGTTCAACACGTACTGACAGACTGAGGTGGTTTAGAGGTGAGGTTTAGAAAACGTCTTTCCTCTAAAGAATTTACCACAGAAAGAGATTGGAGCCCTCCAGACCAGGACCGGGAATCCCTGTCTCTTTTTTTAGTTTGTCATCCATTGAAATGTTGTTCCCTGTAAAACAAGTGAAACCAGCCACACGTTGTGGAGGCATGAAATATGAACCCATTAATAATCAGTGATGCTCAGTGAGGGATTATGAAACAACGTTAAGTAACTTGTTCCGTGTCACTGGAATCGGTTGGTCGTCAGAACAGAAGTGCTGTCGGTCTGACCAGCCGCTCTCGCGGGCGCTGCGTAGGCTGCAGCCTCTCTGCCTCCATCATTAACACCTCGCGCTGGAGCTCCGCGCTGTCTAGCACTCGGAGATGCTGCCTCACATTAGTTGACACTGAGGGAATATTCCAACGCTCCGAGTTCAGCGGACCTGAGGAGGAAAGTTGGGTCTGTCCAGACTCTCAGACGCTCATCAAACTCGACTTTTATGAGTCGTGAAACTCTTAGAATATGATCCATCATTGTCAAGTTTCATGTTGCTGTTGAATGTTTTACGTTTTTAAATGTCATCGGGAGTCTCAGTCAACTTGATTTAAAGTGGATTTGCCGTGTTTAGATTTTGTCCTGCTCTCAAACCGCCCGGGGGAGATCACGTCCTGTGTCAAACACCTGCAGCTGCTTCACCTCCTCTTTTCTCCTCCTCCTCCTCCTCCAGTATGTTGAGGCCATCAGCAACAAGCAGAGCGAGCTGGACAACTACATCGCGGAGGGCTACAAGAACGCTCTGTCGGAGGAGAGGCGGAGGTACTGCTTCCTGGTGGACCGCCAGTGCGCCGTGGCCAAGACCAGCAGCGTCTACCACAACAAGGTGAGGAGGAGCGACACTGACATTTCATCATCAGGTCCATCACAGAAACCTCAGAGCTACAGTTGGATGAGCTGTTTCTGAAGAAAAACTCAACTGTGACTCTTGACAGTGTTCTCATCCATGATGCAACCACAAGTGTCCGACACTCGGGGACACTCCGTCTGCATTGGGAGTTTTTCTTTACATCATCATCATCTTCTCTGTCCCACCTCTCACTCCTCTCACCGGGGGGAATATGAAGTGGTGAAGTAAACTGAGAGCGGAGGGATGGATGATGGAGAGGTGGAGGACGAGAGGGTGAGGAGGCGGGTGAAGGGGGGGTGACCCACTTCTGCGAGAACACTCAGTCCAGACTCGGAGTGCGAGGCTGTGAAAGTGTCTGAATGAGTGAGTGGCACAACACAAACTGCTGCTGTACCCGCAGCAGGAAAAGACGCTGAGCTGAAACCTCGCACTTTCATTCTGTAAAAACCATATTAGTGTTTCAGTGCAGCAGCAGCAGCAAAGGAACTGACAGCTTTTAGATAATTGTTTGATCACTTTTTTGAGGGGTTTTTGTTTCCATTTTTGCTGTTGTTTTGACCGATTTAAAAACACAACCGAGGGATTCATGGTTCATTCAAAGTCTTCATATGTAAACAAGTTTGATGGAGCTGACACCGGCCACCTACACTCTGTCCTAGATATTCCACAGGCATGAGTCATGGCTCGCTGCTGCACACTCACATTTAGAGTCATGCCGACTCTTTTTGGGGAGCGCTGCTGTTTTTTACTCGGTTGTTTTGGTCCGAGGTGATTCCTGAAATCACGTCACATAAATAACTGGAAGTGAAAACATCACCTCCCTGTCAGAGGTCGTAACCTTCATGAATAACCTGGGACTGAAAATCTATTCCTGGGTGGAGGAGAGCTCGGTTACGTAACGATTTGAGCGTTCGTCTCTTTTGTTGTGGCTGTACTTTGTGTTCGGTTATTTGATGGTCCCGCCCACGTCGTGACACCTGAGGCTGAGGCCCACACACACACACACACACACACACACACACACACACACACACACACACACTCAGCAGGGCCAGACGACCTTGGAGCCGCGCTGTGATTATCCTCCACACCAGCCTGCTGGAGTCAGAGCGATCTGACAGCGTCCTTCCGATATTCATGGATCAGACGATGAATGCAAATGAAAGAATCTTTATGTAGCTGCCCTGCTCTGTAATGTATGGAGGGATGAGGCTCCGCCTGTCAGGCTGAGAGCTTCTGAAAGTGGAGCGTCGGTTTCTCTACATCTACTGCATGTGCCCCCTCCTCCTCTCTTCGTTCTGCTCAATGTGAATAATGTTGAATAGATAACAGATTATCTTCCTTGCGTCCTGCAGGGAAAGGAGCTTTTATCCCAGAAGATCCCGATGTGGCAGCAGGCCTGTGCCGAGCCCAACAAGCTGCCAGACCGCGCCATGTTTCTGGCCCAGCAGATGAGCGGCATGGTGGGCACCATGGCTCCCGGTGCTCTTCATCCCGGCATGCCCGTCGCCGAGTCCCTCCCTGGAGCCAAACCCCTGCCGTTGCCTCCGGAGCTGGCAGCGCTCAGAGGCAGCGGGGGAATGGGACAGCAGGTCTGTGTCTCTGGTCCTCCGGAGACCTATGCATGTGGTTTTAACGTCTAGCATGCTTGGTGCACATGATGGAGACCATATCGGCATATTCTTAGTCTTATGTCTAAGCATAAATTACTATCAATATAATATAAGAGCACGACGGAAGCTCTCCACAGCATCCTGCTCCCCCCTCCTCCTCCTGACTTGAGGAGGACCATGAGCTGCAGCAGATTCAGTTTCATGTTTGCAAACCAAACACACTTTGAGATTCTTAGCAATATAATGATTCTGTATGTTTATCTCCGAACAAACATCCTCTCAACAGTAATCAGCTGCTCCTGACCCACATCCACGCCCCCCCCCCCGGCTCGTGAATATTAATGAGCCGCTCCGCGTTATGTAACAGGAGGGAAACGCTTCCCGCAGTGTTTTAATTGCCTCTGTGTAAATGTTCTTTGTCCCTGCAGAGGCTGATGGGAGGGGTGGAGGCAGGGATGCCGGTGCTGAACGGCACGGCGGGCGCCCACGGAGGAGAAGACTACCAGCAGTGGATGGAGGGCAAAGTGGCCCAGGGCAAAGCCTCGCCCCTCACCCAGCGTCACGGAGGGGAGGTCTACTCCAACACCCTGCCGGTGCGCAAGGCCGCCCCCGCCAAGAGCAAGACCACGCTGAGTAAGACGCATTGTCCAACTCTGTCACAGGATTACATGTGTTTTCGAGTCTTGTGTCTCTAATACACTTTTAATAACAGACGGGCTGAAGCCGGAGGGACTAGAAGGAGGTGTGAAATTAAAAATGAGGAGCAGAGTAAAGAAAAGGGTTTATAAGAAAGTGGTGTCGTTTCAGTGGAGACTCGCACGCTGCCCCGGTCCAGCTCCATGGCTGCAGGGCTGGAGAAAAACGGGAGAACTTGCGTCCAGGCCATCTTCTCTCACGCAGCCGGCGACAACAGCACCCTGCTCAGCTTCTCCGAGGGCGACGTCGTGACACTGCTGGTCCCCGAGGCCCGGGACGGGTGGCACTACGGAGAGAACGAGAAGACGAGGATGTGAGTGCAAGTCATGTGTTCAATTTACGTCGATGATCGTGTCAGAATATTCTAAACAACCGCCACCATATTCCACGAGTGATTGAAAAGACAACATCCGGTGGCATCTCTTCCAGGCGTGGCTGGTTTCCCTTTTCCTACACAAGGGTGATCACTGACGGGGACACTGACCCCATGAGGCAGCTGCGGGTACACAAGTAAGTGTTTAGCTGTTCCTCAAAACAATTAACTTCTTACTTGACCTTGACGTGTCTGTGCATCGTCACTCCTCCCAAACACTGAATCCTGACTGACGGTGAACATGTTTTCTGCGTTTGTAGCCTCAATCATGGGAAGAGCAGCAGCACGGGGAACCTCCTGGAGAGGGAGGACATGGCTCTGCCCGTCCCTGATTACGGCATCCACGCCCGCATGGCTGCACCGAGCGCCGCGGCGCTGCATGGCCGACAACAGCGCCCCTACAGCGTGGCCGTGCCGGGCTCCTCACAGGTACACAGCCGCTCTTACACGAAACATGATGGAGCAGGAATATCTTCATGATTATATTATCGCGTCACCTTCCAGCCTCCGTCTCTGAGGGACACTCGTCAGGCTTCAGTTGATGAGAGAGTGAGCTTTTAATGGAGTAGTCCAACACTGGAAAAACAAATATCAGTTTCAATACTGTCCCTGCATCAAAATCCTCTAATCGTCTCAGGGGGGAAACACACACAGCTTCAGACAGAGAAATGTTGGTATTGGACTGGTTCTTCTGAATGTGCAGCTCCACCTGTTCATCAGCTCACATCCAGCCGTGGGTCTTTGCTGTCATCTGCTGGCCGTCGTGGTCGTGGCAGCATCAGTTTCATAACGCCGGCTCAGAATAAATCGCGTGACTCATTCTCCTGTTTGTCTTTTCAGCACGGAGGTGAAGAGTACGAGCCTCGCTTCCCCTCCAGGTGAGAGCCCCTTCCCTTGTTTTGCTCGGTCGGTTCATACCTGGTTCACGTGATTCCAAAGTATAGATTTGGGCAGGTGAAGACGAGGGGGCGTGGCCTCTGCGCTCATTTTACTGAGCAACCCACGCACACTTTCCTTTTAACGTAAAGTCTTTTCTGTTTCCATTGCTGTCCTGTAGACATGGAGCAGTCAGTCCTGACCTCATGTAGGGATTAGTGGATTCACAGTAAGGTTGTTGTGTGTTACACCAGATCTGAATGACCAGCAGATACTGGAGGGTCTGATTCTTCTTCTGTCAGGTGGGGAGGCGGGGCAATGGCGGTGAATGGTTTCCTCCCGGTCACGTCGACCTCTTCACAAAACTCCTTGGTTCAGTAGTTGCTGTGATGATGTCACGTCAGCTCCTTGGCAGACGTAGTTAAAGCGCTTGTTATATTTATATTTGTCTCTTTTGGATGAGTTTGATTTGAGGTTTACGCTTCAGTCGATTTAAGTTTTCGTTTCTTTCATTCACATCCAAACACTCATGCTTTCACCTCCCAGCTCCTCCTCATGCACCATGCAGCTGCTTCCACCCCCTAACCGCACCCACCCACCCACCTGCCCACCCCCCCGATCAGCTCCCCCAGGGTTCAGCCCCGTCACAGCTCAGCTGTCTCATGCAGCGGGAGGTTAAAGAGTCTCAGTCTCTGTCTCTGTCTGTCTCCATGAGTGTCCTGCTTGTGTATGCTGCTGTTTCTCCTGAGCCGTCCTCCTGGAAGCCTCTCCCTCTCTCTGTCCACAGTTCCACAGAGGGCAAATTGATTTCCACAGTGTGAGGACAGACAGACAGACTCAGCCAGACGATGCGATAGGACAGACACCTCGCTGCCCTTCAGCCGACCCCTCCCTCCCCTCCGTCCTGCCTCCCTCCCTCCTGCTTATGGCAATAAACTCCTCCCGCAATTGATCAATGCCACAAAGACTCGAACCCTCAGCCCTTACCTCAACCCCGTCTCGTCCGTACCCGTCCCCCTTTTCTGGACCTCACCTTCCTCTCCCTTTTTCCACCAATCCTGCCTTGTGCTGTCTAACCGTCCGGTCCGCTGGTGGAGCCCCGGCTGCAGCCACGTCCGGCCAGAGCAGAATCACGTGGACTCTGTGCCGTCTGATTATTCAAAATGAAAGTGATGGACATTTCCTCTGAGGAGCAGTGCATCTTTTGCTTGTCTTTCATGCATGTCCTTATTTCCACCGGGGGGTTGTGTCTCCCACCAAAGGAACCTGGTTCTCACAAATGTCCATGCCCTCTCTCAGAATGACGATGTGAAGGCTGTGTGTAAGTCAGGGGGTGACAGGAAGAGATGATGTTCATGATGTACAGACACATTACAATCCAAACTTTACTGACTCTCTCAGTATTTATCATTAACTTTGTTTTGCACTCTGAAATGAGAGGGTATGTATCACGAGTAGTGAGCCGATAATCAATGGGAATGTTTACTGTACATAAGTGTGCCATATACAGAAGTGCTTGTCTTACAGTATCTACGATCAGTTCATAACCAAACGCACCTTATCAAAGTAAAAGTCTCTATTTCTGACTTCCTGTGAACAAAGTAAAGGTTTTCGGTATCGGCCTCCTCGTGTGACGGAGTGTGACTGTGTTCAAACACAAACACTGGTGCTCGGACTCCTTCCTCTATTTATTGTGACGTGTGAATGTCATGCCGAGGCTGAGTGGGGTCAACGAACCCTCGCCAAGGCTCAAGGCTCAGAGTGGGTTTAGTGATCAAACAGTAGAATTGGTTTGAAAGTAGAAGAATGTCACATTTGCTGGTTGAAGCTTTTCCTTTTTACTGGCTGTAAATTTAATTGATTTAGTTTTAGGCTGCTGTTCAGACAACAAACTCAAATTGAACCAAATATATATTTTAATAAAAGAAAGGAGAGACAGCTGGTATTCCCATTCGGCCCCATGCAAATGGTCTCAAACATCATTTCTCATTGGCACAGACATCTTCTATATTCTAGTGCCTGTTCTTGATATTTAATGAGCAAATAACATGAATATTTTATTTTTTATGGCTTATGAATCTGAGAATCATCTAACGAAGCCTCTGGTGTTTCCTGAGAAGCGCTGTGGTCTAACTGGGCCACGTTTAAGCAGCTAGAGGACAGACTCTGCAGCCTTGAGGAGCAGAGGAGGTGAATCCATGTTGAAGCCTCACTCAGCCTCCTTGTCCTTGTGCTCTTTGGAATTAAAGACGTGATTTAAAAACCCTCCGTGAGTAGGAAGCATCATGTTTGTCTGTCTGATTCTCTCTGTGCTGAATAAAGACGCTGCTCGTCTTCATGTCGGTCCAGTTGGTGCCTGTCCTGACCACTGTCCCTCATCTGATGTCCCCTGACCACCGTTTAGTTTCTCTCATTTAAAGCGTGACAGCAAAAATTTAAACTGTGCACCTCAGTTCTGCCTCCTACAAATTTAGTTTATTTCTATAATATGAGATGAAGATGTTCAAAGTGTTTTTGTTTTCTATTCATGAAAAAGTGATGCAGAAACTCTCCGTCAACAACTGTAAAGATTCCAGATCCTGTTTTCTTTTTCACTTTAAAATGTTGTCAGACGTCACATGAGATCTTTTTGCATCATAGAGACGTGTCCTCTCTGTCTGTGTCTCTTCTCTCCTTTTGTCTGTGACCTAACACTCGTCTCCCCCTCAGCTTTGCCAACACTCCTTTTTTCCCCGTCTCTGTTTTGCAAAATTTAGAAACAAAAGTCGAGCACAAACATCCGGAAGCTGCCAGTGTTTCTTCTTTCTCCACTAAAATAAGTCCAAGGTAGGAGAGACAGCGCGGCGATCACCTGCGGCCAAAAAAACTTTTGCATCGACTGAGGTGCTTTTATTTTGATGCATTTTGTTGTGAAAGGACCCTGGTTATTGTCCTGATAATTACTGTGCATGCTTTGGTGAAGCACCAAGGAGTGTCGAGGAGAAGTCGAGGACCTCAAATGTATGGTGAATTTATAAAATAAAAAGTATGACATACATTTATTCAGCCAAACTTTTCTGTTGTTTCTTCTATTTTTGAGGTTTTTGCCTCACAACAGAGATTAGGAATCTGTCTTTGTTCAACTAGTAGAACTTAATGAAACTTTAAGAGCTGCTTAAAAAGCCTTCGTCAGACTTCAGTTTCTTCCTCAAAGTAAATAATCACTCATTTGTTTTACTTTAACTCATTAACCAGCACAAGTGATGTTCGCTTCATAACCGCCCACCTGCACTGCTGCATCTGGTGTGTGTGTGTGTGTGTGTGTGTGCGTGCGTGCGTGCGTGCGTGTGTGCGTGCGCCCTGCATCCTACCCGTCCTGACCTGCCGCTGCCATAACACCACTGGCCGCCTCCTCCTCTAGCAAAGGTACTTTTTTAACTCATCTTCATCATCCTGTTTGAGTCGCAGCCTTTTCATTTTAAAGCTTAGCTGTCAGTTTGATTCAGATCTCGTTTCTCTTCCCGCCTGTGTATCTTTTGGCTTCCTGGTGTAAATTTTGTGTGTTCAATGTCTCTACCTTCCAGCACAGGGCCTGATTACGCCCGATTCTGAAAACCATTGTAAGTGACTGAGCTTCATCGTCAGGGTCTTAACTCACCCTCTTCCTCTTCATCAGTCTTTCATTATATTTATAAAAAAAAAACTGCTTCACTGTGTCACTGAGCGTCCTCTGGGTTACTTCCTGTGTTCCCTCTGTATGATGGTCTCCCTAACCCTGTTTGCACGACTCATCCCAATTTTTATTTACGTCATTTCTTCTCATGTTGAAAAACTTCCTCTGTGACCTTTCACGTGCATGACTTCCATTCTGCTTCATGTCATAAAAAAGAAACGAAATGGTCGTTTAACTTTATCCTTTCTTTCCTTTTCCCCAGCGACTTTCCGCCGAGCGAGCCAATGGTGGAGGCCCCGGCCAAACCCCTGCTTTCTGACGAAGAGCAGGAGGAGGAGCAGGAGGATCAGCTCGACGAAGCTCACTACGACTCCCTGGAGAAGGCCTCCACCCTCACGGAGGAAATCTGAGCCCCCCCCCTCTGTTTGAATCGGCTGCAGGTGGATCATTGGTGCAGAACTCTGAATCAACCACAGCATCACCCATGTGATTAGATAATGAAAATGCTGCACGACAATGACTGAGTCCTTAATCTGTGTGAGGTAAAAGGTCACAGCTACATTTGTTTTGAACTTGATCTTCTAGCGTTAAAGCTCACTGACAGTCATAATAATATCAAGTGGATTGTTGAGTTTCTCACATAGTGAGTTTCACCATCGTCATCTTTAAATCAAGCACGTGGGGTCTCACTTTAATTCTTGGATCATTTTCGAAGCCTTGAACTTTTTGCTCTTCGACGTCTCTGTGCTTTTAAACCTCAACCCTCCTTCACGAGGGCGTAAGATACACGCCTCACCAGGATTTTCACCTTTTAACCTCACAAATTGTTTCTGCTGTCTCAAATGCAAAACTCTGAGGAATCAGTGGAGTTAATTTGTTAATAGCATCAAAAGTAAGAAGCACACGACCACAGAGCAGTATCTTCACTCGATTGTATACTTCTACTGTGAAATATTAGCTATCAGCAGCTGAAGGTGTTTGATAATGTTCTGGTTCTCCGATTCTGCTGATTCCTGTCGATCGTGGTTGTTTATACTTAAAAGCTTTGTTAAATCTGTTCAAAGCAACCTTTTATTCAATCAAAAGTCAAAAGATTGTGATCTCTTTCAGTATTTTATCAAGAAATTACTGTTAAGAAAATTAAAGTTACACCACTAGCTCAAAATACACTGAGCTGATATCTATCTTTCACAAAAATGACACAGCATTTTTTCGATGTAATGTTTTCTTGTTTTGAGATTTATTTTAAAAACCAGGAAAATCGATTTACAGTTTACCGGCTGGTCCAGATAATCTAGTTTTCTAATTATCTTTACTGTGTTTCTAAGCTTTGAGCGTCAGGAGTTCATTTCTGTTCACCTTAATATCTGTCAAGAAGTCTGGATCTGGATGCACTCTTACTAAGAAGATCTAAGAAAATCTAGAGCAGCTGCACTTTAAATATTTCAGTGAAGACAAACTCAAATTAAATGCTTGAATCAACTGAATCATTGTAAACAAGAGTTTTTAATTTAACTCTAAGAATAAAGGATTTACCCACATTTGTTGTTTATAAATTATTCAACACTGTGGATTTGTAGAAAACATGTTCCCTAAACTGTTGCTGTGCTCGCTGTTTGGTAAATCGAAAAAAAGTCATAGGTTAGTATGTCATTTAAAAAAAAAAAAGTCATATTATGTCATTGTTATTATGTCATTAAAAAAGGTCATCGTATCTTTTTTTCATAAAAGTCATAGTTAGCATGTAGTATTTATCAAAAAAATTATAGTATGTACTTTTGTTTTTTTTTAAAAAAGAGGGCTAGTATGTCAGGTTTTTTAAAAAGTCATAGATTAGTATGTTTTTTTTTTAAGTCATAGTCTGTTGTTTTTTTCATAAAAATCGTAATGAGGATGCTGTTTTTTTCAAATAAACGTCATAGGTTAGATTTTTGTTTTTTTAAGTCATTAAAAAAAGTCAGAGGTTAGCATGTGTTTTTTTTTCCAAAAAGTCATAGTATGTCATTTTTTTCAAAAAAAAGTCATAGGTTAGTATGTCGTTTTTTTTTAAGTCAGAGGTTAATGTCATTTTTTTCAAACCAAGGTCATAGGTTAGTATGTTCTTTTTTCAAAAAAGTCATAGGTTATATGTCGTTTTTTTTTTTTTAAAGTCATAGGTTAGTATGTAGTTTTTTTTCAAAAGAAAGGTCATAGGTTAGTATGTATTTTTTAAAAAGTCATAGTATGTCATGTTCAAAAAAAAAAAGTCACAGGTTAGTATGTCTTTTTTTTTAAAAAAAAGGTAATAGGTTAGTATGTCGTTTTGTTTTGTTTTTTTAAAGCCATTGTTAGTATGTCATTTTTTTCAAAAAAGTCATGGTTAGTACATCATTTTAAAAAAAAGTCATAGGTTAATATGTATTTTCTTTTTTTTTAAATGGTCATAGGTTAGTATGTACTTTTTTCCAAAAATGTCATAGTATGTCATTTTCAAAAAAAGTCATAGGTTAATAAGTCATTTAAAAAAAAAAAAGGTCATAGGTTAGTGTGTCTTTTTTTTTTTTTTTAAGTCATAGATTAGTATGTTATTTTTTTCAAAAAAAGGTCATAGGTTAGTATGTATGTTCTTTTTTCCAAAAAAAGGTCATAGGTTAGTATGTCGTTTTTTTTTTTGTTTGTTTTTTTTTAAAGTCATAGATTAGTATACTATTTTTTTCAAAAAAAGGTCATAGGTTAGTATGTTCTTTTTTTCCAAAAAAAGGTCATAGGTTAGGATGTCGTTTTTTTTTAAGTCATAGATTAGTATGTTATTTTTTTCAAAAAAGGTCATAGTTTAGTATGTTCTTTTTTCAAAAAAGTCATAGGTTAGTCTGTCGTTTTTTTTAAAAAAAAAAAAAAAAGTCATAGGTGTCCGTTAATATGTTGTTTTTTTTTGTCAAAAAACTCATGGTTAGTACATCATTAAAAAAAAGCCATAGGTTAATATGTATTTTCTTTTCAAAAAAAAGTCATAGGTGAATGGAGATTTCAATCGGGCCAAACTGACAGAAGTCATGCCAGACCTCTACCAGCACGTAACATGTCCAACTCGGGGCGTAAATACGTTGGACCACTGTTACACACAACACAAGGACAGTTACAGGGCTACTCCTCTACCGGCTTTTGGTAAGTCGGACCACGCAGCCATTTTCCTCGTGCCGGAGTATAAACAAGGGACAAAAGGGGTTGTCACGGCAACGAGGGAGGTACGACGCTGGACGGACCAATCAGAGGCCACGTTGCAGGACGCGCTCAGTAACGTTGACTGGGATATGTTCCGCGAGTCTTCCGGTGATGACGTCAGCATGTTTACGGAAGTGGTGACCGGCTTCATCGCCAAACTGATAGACGATGTCGTTCCCATGGTGACTGTGAAGGTATTTCCTAACCAAAAACCGTGGGTCGATAAATCTATACGTGAGGCTTTGAATGCTCGCACCGCAGCCTACAACGACGGACTCGTCACTGGGGATATGGCGCAATACAAGGCGGCGTCCTCCAATCTGAGACGATGTGTGAGAACCGCCAAAAGGAAACACAAGGACAGGGTGGAATCTTCTTTGGAAGATCGGGACAGCAGACGTGTGTGGCAAGGACTGAGAGAGATAACGGATTACAGAGGACGTAACCAGGGCACGCCGGCTGCCGAGGACCCTTCGCTGGCGGAAGAGCTGAATGACTTTTTTGCACGACATGACACCGTCGGCATAACAGCTAACGCCGCAGTGGAGGACATCGACACAGAATCCGGTGAGTTCCAGGCACCGTCCGTCTCAGAGCAGGACGTAAGGAGAGCTCTCATCTGCGCTTCACTTCCAGATTCGTTGGACCCCCTACAGTTCGCCTATCGGCCAAACAGGAGTACTGAGGACGCCATCAACCACGTCCTACACTCGACTCTCTCCCACTTGGATAGCGGTAACGGGAACTATGTGCGAATGCTGTTCATTGACTACAGTTCTGCGTTCAATACCTTGGTTCCCCACATTCTGACGACGAAGCTCAAAGGCCTGGGGATTAACTCAGCGTTGTGTTCCTCGATCATATGAGCTTCTTGACAGAACGACCTCAGGTGGTGAGAATGGGGAAGTACACCTCCAGCCCCCGCACCCTCAGCATCGGCTCGCCACAGGTGTGTGTCCTGAGTCCCCTGCTCTACTGCCTCTACACCAACCACCCCTCCAACATCATCGTGAAGTTCGCGGACGACACAGTGGTATTAGGCCTAATCTCCAACACCATTGGGGAAGCAGCCTATCTGGAGGAAGTGGAGGAACTGTCGACGTGGTGCAAAGACAACAACCTTCAACTTAAGGTTGATAAAACAAAGGAGATGGTTGTTGACTTCAGATGCAGCAGTCGGAGGAGCCAGCCCACTCCATTAAAAATCTTTGGTACCCCAGTGGAAAGAGTCAAAGACTACAGGTACCTTGGTGTCCACATCACCGAGGACCTCACCTGGACCACACACATCACCACCCTGGTCAAAAAAGTCAGGCAGCGATTGTTCTTCCTTAGACGGTTAAGGAAGTTCAACATCTCTACATTGCTGCTACGGACATTCTACATCTCCACCATTGAGTCAGTGCTCACAGGGAGTATCACTGCCTCGTATGGTAACTGCTCGGACAGGGATAGGAAAGCCTCAGCCCCGCCCCTACACATGCACACACTCACTAATCCATTGCATATCCCACTTTAACACTTCTGCTCTCTGCTCAGGTCAAACTGCTGTGCTGTATCATATTCATATATATACAGTGATATTTCTTGATGCTGCTGTTACTTATTTTATTTTATTTTGTGTATATTGTTTATATTCTTTAGGCTACTTGTTTATATTAGGTTATATTTTATTTTATTCTATTTTCTATTTAATTTTAAATTGTTTTATTCCATCTTTCATTCTTGTTCATTGCACAATTGTGAGCTACCGCACCTTCATTTCACTGTCATTGCCTGCAATGTCATGTGTCTGTGGAGATTCTCATTCATCCAGGTCATTGCATCAGGTGATCGTTTAGTCAAGGCAACTGGATTTCTTTCTTTATTGTAGACGTTCCGTCCTTCATCCGAAGGGCTTCTTCAGTTCTGGTTAGGCTGGGAAAAAACCAGGAGATATATCTCTGGATGTGGGTGGAGCTGTGAGTATCGGTCATTCCCCTCGTTATGCGACTATAAGTCACATGAGTGGGCCATTAACACGTGTCTCATCATGTGACAAATTGTCACATGACTCACTCACCTGTGTCAATGTGTGAAAGACTGGGGGTGAATGGATCCTCATGCTCACACTGTCCAGATGATGTTAGCTGCATCTGTGGTGTAGATGAGCAGCTCAACTTCCTGGGATGAGATCTCAAGGCAGGGTGGTATGTTGTAGACAGACGGTGGCGCAGCCCTCCTCCTCTGTTCAGCGTTGGCGTTTCCAAGTGAGTGTAGATGGCCTCCTTTACTCCTCTCTCAAACCACCTATCCTCCTTGTCCAGGATGTTAAGGACTCTGATGTTCACATCCTGGACCTCTTGTGTCACACACCTACCTCTAGGGGGCCTCAACCCACGCCACCATCCCTACCACGCCCCTAGGGGGACTCAGCCAACCCACGCCACCATCCCCACCTGGGATTTGAACCCACCAACCTCTGGGATCACAAGTCCAGTGATCCCAGCTCCAACCCTAACCCTAACCCTAGCCCTTTGTATTTTTGATTTAAATTGTGCATCAGAAACGTCAAAACACCCACTCACAAGCTGCAACGTTTCCAGATATTCTCACTCCAGGTTTCCAGAAAATGTTTGGGACAGCAAACCCAAACGTTTGCACTTCAGACAGCAGCTTGAATCCCCTGATATAAACTCATGTGAGCACACTGAAGTCAGATCCTTTTATTTTTCTGCAAAAATATTTTACATTAGAAAACACAGCTTAAAATATACATGGCCCACTTGGTTATGCAGCAGCTGCAGAACCTCTCAACTCAAATATATCAGTCTATAGGTAAATATATCTTTACAGCAAGAATAAATCTGGATGCCATGTTGTGACCCTCGTCTTCAGGAGGGCTATAAGAGGGGAAAGGGGGATTGTCTGGTAGTCACAAAAAGGCTCTATAAACTCTATAACCTGATCGAAGCCACGTCAAAAGTCAAAGGGAAAACTCCAGAGAACCAAGAGCAGAGAAGATGTCCAGGGTGAAAGGATTGAAACCCTTGAAATGTCTCAGCGATGTGCTACTGCTCCAGAGTTCAGCTGAGGGATTTAGTCGAAAAAAAAAAAAAAAAAAGACTGGTGTCGTCCATTCAGCTTCTCATCTGCCTCGCTCTCACAATAAGTTTTCTCAGCGAGAGTCGAAGCAGTCGAGAGCTCTTAACTCGAGCTCATTCTGACCTCTCTTTGAGCAGAGATGGATATGTGTGGATTATGGGTTTATTAAAGAGTCAGTTCCCCAATTTACTGAAGATTATTCAAAGAGCTCACGTCTCTGTGGTGGTATCCTGCAACGCAAATGGTTCTGGGTTCTTCTGCAGTCATTGTGACAGAAAATATAACCAAGATTTATGGAAATGGTTTGTTACATTAATGCCATTTAACATAAAAATAATCCCAATGAGTTCTGTGGACTCAATCCACACAGAGAGAACCCTCTGTCTGTTAGATGAGCCTTAACACTGAACTGTTTCTAAAATATCATGAGTCTGTGCACTCAGATTCCACCAGAGGAAAATCTGATGTCATTTCATAAAATTAGGCCACAGTGTGTGTGTGTGTGTGTCCTAAGCCTTGTATCCGTCTGTGTGAGAGACATCACGTAGTCCTCATGAGACGAAATCAATAACTCTCCTTTGTGTGGGCAGCTGTGGCGACGGATTAAAGAGGGTCGTCCATGAACCAGGAGGTGGTTCGATCCCTGGCTCCTGCAGTCGGCACTCTCCTTGGGCAAGGTATCAAGATGACTGACGGCCCCTGATGGCTGTGACGTCAGAGTACGATGGCTGGGAGATAGAACAGATGCTGCTGAAATGAGAATGTGAGAGCTTCAGTCCATTATCTCCTCCATAATCACTGAAGAGCAACGTAGGTAGTTTGATGTCTTTAACGCCAAATAAATAACAACAAACGAGAGCAGAAATGAAACTGACTGAAACAGTGAGAACAGAATATTCCAGTTGTTGGATCGTGTCCGCTGTCAGTCCACCAGTCAGCTCAGGAACTCAAGGTCCCGGGCTTTGGTATCATAGGAGTTCAGAGCTGAGCGCCAGCCAGAGCGTCCAGAGTGGCGCCAGCAGCCAAAGGGGGGAAGGGGAGGGGCGGGCGCCCAAAGGGGAGGCGGTGTCCGAGGTGCAGGAGCACACCTCGTACCCGTTCTCCGCGTGGTCCGGGTGATGCTGCACGTTTCCTCTCGTCTCCGTGCTCTTGGGCTCTGCGTCGGGAGAGTCCGACTGCATCTCCGTGCACAGCAGCCAGTCCTTGGCGATGAGGCGGGGGTACCCGGCCTCCACCTCCATGCCGCTGCCCGGCACTTTCCAGTACTCCTTCCCCTTGAAGAAGTAGGACGAGCCTTCATGCAGAGAGAGGGGGTCGGTGTTAGTGTCTGTGTCATCAACAGAATTATCTTTGCTCTCGTCTCAAACACACAACAAGCACAGAACACGTAGAACATCCAGGGCCTTTAATTTCGTGAACCAGTGATCCAGAGTAGAAAGTGTTTATGTTAAGCACTCTCACAGCGTTATCCCCCTCCCCAACCCCACCCCCACCTGTATGAGATGCAAAGAGACCCATTTCATTGCGATTACAGAAGATGCATGTCAGCGGGGTGTGTGTGTAAAAACAAATCCATCATGGAATATACCATACACACCCGGCAGGGATCATTCTTTGTTTTTCTTTACCACACACACACACAAACGCTGAAAGTGCCTCCAGGCATGAAAGCATTGAAAGATGTGCTCAC
Source organism: Pseudorhombus dupliciocellatus (assembly GCA_016785235.1). NCBI lineage: Eukaryota > Metazoa > Chordata > Actinopteri > Pleuronectiformes > Paralichthyidae > Pseudorhombus > Pseudorhombus dupliciocellatus. The sequence continues at coordinate 1,366,395 of JAFBJW010000083.1, forward strand.
AACGAAATACATGTTTGTTAAAGTCAACGTTTTCATTCAACCACTAAAATCTAATCAATGAAGATTTGTACTTCATTTGAGAATATTAATTAATTAAAACCTAGTTTCATTTGCATCTACACAAATGTACAACCTTTAGAATGTATAAGTAAAACACATGAGGATTCCATTCATAAAATGGCTTTAAATGCTGGAATCGGAGTGTGTGGTAATTTGAGGGCTCTCTGTTGGACGGCCGAGATCACAGAAACGCCTCGTGGGCGTTCTTGACACCGTAATTGCACCGTGCCACTTGATCGTTAGCGACACTCCCCCTACTGTGCCTGTCCTTTCACTTTAGTATATTTAAGATAATTAGTGTCACCAAAATACTAAAAAGGCTCCGACAGAATCTGGAGGAAAAGACTGAGTCGCCATCAGAGTGATGACTGCAGTCATCACATTTTTTTTTTGTTTGGGTTGGCTGATTTAAATCTGGAGACATTAAATTAATTTCAAGGTGTCACGTTGAAGGTACGAATGTCAGGTGAGTAATTATTAATTATTATTATTAATACTACTTTTCATCCACTTGTAATTGTTTGCTTTGCATTTTGGCTCAACTGCGACATAAATAAAACGGACTTGACAATCTTTTCCAAACAATCTCCTCATCCATCTGTTTTCATTATTGAACGACAGGGCCCAAAAGCCCTGACATTTCACCCTCTTTTTCCGCAGGGAACGAAAAAGCCAGAGGCGTCAGCGTTGGTGAATAAATCTCCCATTTCTGTTGAGTTACCACTGCATCAGTTTAAGAAGACTTTTTGTTTCGATACTGAAGATAAATCCCAGAAATGCTGAACAAATAAAGTCGACAAAAGCTGCTTTCACGGACACGTCCTACAGCTCATGGGTGAAAACAACACACAGGGCTGGCTTGTTTTTTGGGAAGAAAATAATGGCATCACTGTGTTTTCTATCCCTTTAAGCTCTTTAAGATTTCTGTGCAGGTATCATGGTTATTTAATGTGTGTGAATGGAACCAAACATCTCACCCACACAAGGCCAAACTCATCTCCTATGCCAGTGAGTACCCTGCTGTACTTTGCATATGGGACTGATCGGATCATGTGACCACGACTGTGGCTCAACGATGTGTTTGTTTCTGGAATGAGCTATTTCAGGCTGTGGCTCCACACACAGGCGGTTATTAGTGGGATTAATTCATTGTTACTTACAGTGTTTTCAGTGGATTTGTTGACAAAAAGACAACAAGGGCTTGAAAGGAAAATCTGTAGCAAGAGAGAAATTTCTCTCTTGTTTTTATTTTCATCCAATAACTGTCACTGTAAAAACACCCGCGGGACTGTTTCAGTTCAGATGAAGTTCAGTCAGATTCTGTTTGGAATGATCACTCCTTTTACTTTAGAACCCTGCAGGATTCACTTCTAAACTCTCACATTTTCCAGGGACTGTAGCAGCTAGTTTGATTCCTCTACCTCTCCTCTGAGTCAAGCCATCCATCCTTTTTACATCCCCTCTTTTTCTCTTCCTCTCCGCTCATCTTTCATCAAGAGGTGTCGCAGTCTCCTCCTTTGCTGCCGTATCCCCCCCCCCCCCCCCCTTTGCTGCCGTATCCCCCCCCCCCATCTCTTTTCTCTTCATATTCATCCTGAGCCACTGACACAAACACAGAGCCGGCTTTGATGTGGCTCCAGATCCCAGGCCCCATGGTCGTGCACAAGCGCACGCAGGTTTCCAAGTTTACCCTCGCGGGCTCTGTGCTGATAATAGCCGAGGGGTGAAGCAGGGTTGGGACTGTGCGATTGGCCTCTTCTCTTGCTCTCACACACTCAGACACACACATGCAAACCAACATCAAAGAGCTCGGAGCAAGACCTCTGAGTCTACAAGCTGAGAAGACAGAACACAGGCCACTAAACACCTGACAGGGAGAGAGCTTCCTTGTATTCACAAGCTGCAGGAGGGATTAGGGACATCCGGGCCCCAACTGAGAGAGGGCTCACGTTACAAGACTCACTGGCTGCTTTTCCTTTCTGGGTATTTTTTAAAATCTAACACCACCCAGAGCTTAAATCCCACACAGAGATTACTGTGCCTCTATCTTAAAGACAACATACACTGGAATAATGCATTTGTCAGCTCTTGAACTTAACTTAAGCATCACAATTAAAGGCCCAAAAAGCAAGTCTGAACCAGCCTTTGAAAAAGCGAGGACCAGCCAAAATGTCCTCACTCTGTAGGGTCCATGCTATAAAGGTCCTCACAAAGGTTAAAAGTACAGGAACACACACACACAAACACGTCACTCTACTAGAAAACAAGTGCTGCACAATTGTCCCCGTCAGACCTTTTCATTAGCACGCACACACATGATCAGATGATGATTGCAGCGTGACCTTGACGCTTGCTATGATTACACTGAGCTCGCTCCAAGGTCTGAACGTGTTGGACTGTGAATGTGGAGCCGAGCGTTGGCAGAAAAGATCACGTTCGTTACGTCAAGAAAAAAACTGATTAAAAAAAAAAAAAAAAAGTTTATTTTCAAATGAGGAGAAAAAAAAACAATGAAATGCAAATGTGCCTCTAATCTGAAAACTGCAGCTATGCCAAGGAAAACATGTGCATGATGCAGACAGGGAGTGCCAAAATAAACCAGAATAAAACACACTGTACGCATCACAACAAATAGTGGAATATGAAGTACATTCATCTGGTGGAATGTGTTATCTTGGAGCGACAGCAGTACAGGTAGTAGAATCAATAAGTACAGAAGTTTTAGATGTACGACATCAGATATTATGACTTGAGTGTCTCAGCATTAGCGTTTCACATCTCTGATCATGGTGGCAAGCAAGCATTCGTTTATTAGAAGTACAGGTACAACTGATGGGAAATCTTTTTTGTTGGTTTGTATTTGTCAAAAATGACAATAAAGTCACACTGAAAGTCTCACCGTCCGACCACCTCATGGCGTCGTCCAGATGTGGCGGCAGCCCCTTCCACAGCGTGCTGTCTTTGGGGTAGCCCTGGTCCATGTGTCTCAGGTGGTCGTCGTAGCGCCAGTAGTTGTTGTCCTTGAAGAAGTAGGTTTTGTCGTTGTGCAGCCAAACAAAAGCAGCGTCTAAGCCTTCCAAGGGCAGACCAAAGTCAGAGATGGGCCGAGGGTACCCTTCCTCCACGTTATTGTCTTTGAACACCCAGTACTTCAGCCCTGAAGAGGCAGAACACAGAGAATCCACTTTAGCATCTCCGCAAAGCAGATGGCGTATCCACTCGAGATGACACGTCTGAAAAGATGTGACTTGTAAGATAAAGATGCGTTTAAAATGTTCACACGTAGTTTTGATCTGCAGCCAGTGAGAAATGTTCTTTGCCCAGAAAGCTGCAAACATTTTTTATATCGACTTGTGTCCTTGTTACTGCACCTGTGCTTTTTATTCAGTTTAGAACTCTTCTGTTTAAACTTCCAGTCATGTCGTATGGAAACTGAGAACAGTCCCCTTCATCCCTTTATTAAATGCCACTTTATAAAGATTCTAAAAGAGAGAAACTTTTATTTATAGATTCTTATTGTCACTAAAGAACAACTTGAAATGTGATGACAGTTGTGTACCTTTGAAAAACACGATTTTATGATCTCCCGGTCGCTCGTACACGGCGTCCACGCTGTCCAGGTTCGTGGGCAGGCCCCTCCAGAAGCGATGGATCTGCGCCGGACGCAGAGACACCAGGTGCTTCTCTCGAGTTAGTCGCCAGAAGTACTTTCCTACGTGGAAAAGTCCGGGTTTGAGAACATGTCTGATGCTCACTGGACATGACGGAGCCTATTCTCTCATAAGACCCTAATAGCAAAAACATACCGTCAGAGAAAGAGAAGAGCTACTCTAGCGATGATCTCTAATGAGTGATGAGAAGTTGCTTCAAGTTATGTAATAGATTTAAACATGTTTTTAATAGGAGGAGTGAGAGTTCAGCATTGTTAACACTGCTGCTGAGAGTCTGCTCCTCGTCTGGGCTCTGAGTGGAAGGCTTCGGGGTGATCCCTCCAGAGGCGCGGGCATGAAAGCCTGATGTAATTTTTGGGCTGCAGTCTGTTAGCGGGGCTCAAGCGGCTCAGCTGGGTGTCTATACAGCTGCTTCTCCCCCTCAGCTCCTCTCATCCTCTTTTCTTATCGCTATCTTACTTCCGCTCATTTAGCTAATTTCTTTTTTTTTTTTTCAAATGTATTTTTTCCCACGCAGCTCTGCAGCTTTGCGTCTCTCGCTCCTCTCCCTCTGCGCTGCTGTACCTTTGAAAAAGAAAGCCTCCCCTCGTATCTGGGCCACGGCATCAAAGTGACTGGAGCATCTGTCTGGGGCATCTTGCGCCAGCCTGGGAGACGTGAAGGAAGGAGGAAGAGAGGGGATTAGAAAAGAGGAGGAGAAGGAACATCTTGGTCAAACCAGGACAATTTACACACTACAGCCGAACAAGGTTTTTATCTCACATTAAATCCTGTCTGTGCGACTGCATACGTGAAACCAGGCTGAACTTGAAGAGGAGAATCTATCACATGCATGTGTCGTTGATTTAAAGCCCCGATGTGGTCGGCCTGCCAATGATGAGTCCATCAGCACCGCGACCCTGTGAGTGGGAGCCTGCCAGACCTTGTATCCCCAACAAAGGTCTCTATTCAGCGCTGCTAGCGCCACACTGCTCAGTGGTTACTAGCAGAGGCCTTGACCAGAGGCTTTTCATTGGGGAAAAAGACTCAACTTTGGAATTCAAGAGTAAAAAAATCTTCTGCCACTTGACATTCTGACAGGGAAGGACACCATGAATGTTGAATATCTGTGTCACGTCTGAAGGATTTCTGTTGAAATCATATTTTACATGAGCAAGTTAAGAGTGATTAAAAGAAAAAGAAGCTTTGATCTGGCTCAATCGATTCAATGCAATGTCACATTTCCCTCATGTTTCCATCACATGCAGAAGGGAACGCAGCTGCATTGCAGACAAAAGCCAGTTGTCAATAGTTTTTCTTTGCTTTGGTGGAAAAGAAGCTTTGATTTAAATCAGAATGAAGACAGGTTCATAAAGCTGTTGTGGTCGGACCTCTTGAGGGACTACTTGAAGGTTAGAGCTCGGTGGTTTGGGAGCGTGTGCATGCGAGTATGTTTATGTAGATTCAAAATAGACAAATTTAAGTCTAATTATCCTGGATGATAAAAAAAATACTTCTTTGTCTTTGCCGACCAACTCGCTGCAGGGAATTACCTAATTAGATGAGCAGGCTCCAAATTACTGAGCCAATTTGCTTTGTTGACACCTCATGATTTTGTATCAAGAGCCCCAAAAAAAAAAAAAATCGTCCTTACACTATACGTAGAGAATTCTTGCACAGATTTATCAGAAAAAAAATTAAAAAACAATCACAACTTAATCATGCTGACGTACAGGGAACAATCCGAATAATAGAAATAACTCCATAACGACATGCACTACAGCTTCCCTGCAATAAACACCACCTGGGCGAGGCCTATTAAAAGTTGAGCGTTCTTATTGATGCAGCTGAACTTTTGTTATTGCTTTAACTTTATATTTTTAATGACTGTGTGAACAGTGAAGGAATATGTGTGCATTTATGTGCACGAGCAGCTTTGCATATAGAAGCAATAAGACACCATAGAGCAGAACTGAGGTGGGTGTGTGTGTGTGTGTGTGTGTGTGGGGAGAAATCGCTTCGGTAATAAGAACCAGTGGATTTTGATCAGCTCACACAAGACGGATATTAAAACTAGGTCTGAACGGGGTCCAAAATGTGACCACGGGACCCAGACCACCTCCAAATGTGGTCTGAGTCACCAGATCTAAAAAGCATCCTCGCTGCTTCTTGGGCTTTGTGAGTTTGGATGTTCGACTCAAACTCATTTTGGTTTGGAAAAGAACTTTGAAATGATATTTGGGCTGCGACTGAGTTGTGTCATATTGGCTGGGCTGTCTACTTAACTTTTTATTACACCACATGTGTCTGTGAACGGAGAAAACACTGGGTTCTGGGTCAGGCCGTTTCCTTTTATCTCCGGTTGGGAAGGAAAGAAAGAATTTTGCGACCCGAACAGCAATCTGTCCCCTTTTGATCACTCAGGTGTGAACGGGTTCTACCGGTGCTCCTCCGGCCGCTGAGGCACAGGCAGTGTCATGTTGAAACCTGGAAAACATCTGCTTAACTGCAGCCTCGGTGACGCTGGGCCACTGCGTTTTATCTGGGCTCAAACGTTCAGGTACTGGGGTGGGAGCCTGAGGGAGTGCCGAGGAGGCCGGAATGGATTTTTTATGGAGTACAGTCCAGTAAAATTTTGTTGCATGTGAAGAAACCTGGGATTTTTACTCACAGAACGTTGGATCTGTTCTCAGGAAGGTCGAGCAGGACGGGAGGCTCAGCTGTCTGCGAGGGGCTGCCGGGTCGGACAGTGTGGGACACCGAGTCTCTGACACCTGGGGAGTGAATATACAAAATATGTACATGTATGTAACCACAGTATTAGATAGTGTTTGCTTCCTCCCCTACAGGTTTACCTCTTTTCACCTCCATTCACTTCACCTCAACCCTCGCCACTTCATTCTGTCTCTCCCTCTTCATGTTTATCATTCTCTTCTCTAAACCCCGCTGCTCTCCTGTATCAGGGAGCGGCGTTATAAGGTCAAATGCCACAGCGAAGCCCAATTAACTCCATCCCTGTTTTCATTAAATCAATAACCTCGCTCTACAGAGCTCATCAGCTGCTTCCTGCATGAGGAGGTCTCTGTATCTTCAATATTCTGAGCCGCCACCGGCGAGCAGCTGCCTCCGCCGCTGCACCGGGAACACGCGCGTAATTACAGCGGAGACTCTTGAGCAATGGTCAGTGGAGCAGAGGAGGAAGTGTCGGGGAATGCAGATTATGTGCGTCTCCACGGGAATTATCAGAGAAGAAGACATTTATTTTATGCCCACTATCAAAATTAACCACATTGTATAGTAAATGTCATGAAGAGATAATGCAGCAGAAGATGATGGAAATGAGCATCTCCTGTTATTAAAACACAAGAAGATATCATACACTGAGTTCTGATAAATGTCATAAGCAGCATCCCAATAGTGACAAAGTGAAGCTTATATTAACTCACACACACAAAAACAGTAAGTCCCCTCGTACCGTAAAGCTGCCACACCCGGACCTTGTCCTCATAGGGCAGGTCGTACTTCAGAGGGTCTCCTACAGGACCCTGGTAGTACGGTCTCATGATGGACTCCATGGCGGAGGTGTGGACCAGGCCGATGGCGTGACCAAACTCATGGACTGCAACTGCAAACAGATCCATCCCATGGGAGTCTGAAGGAGATTGCAAAGCTTCAATCAGAAGAGAAAAAGCATAAAAATCCTTGATATACACCAACATTTCTTCTGGTTCTTCTATGATCCAAACCACTTCCTTCCCCCCTGGGTTAAATGCTGGGTTAAAACTGCTGGGAGATAAAAGTGGTGAAGGGTAAACTGCTTTACATCAGTCACTTCTAACGTGATTTAAATGGTCAACTGAGTTAAATACATTTTGGCACATGTAGAATATGAAAGATTCTTGTGACCCAGTCCAAACCCTGTTCAGGTATTTCATCCTTTCTCAACTCATCTGCTTCTGGTGCAAAATAAGAGGCATGACAGACAGCTCAGGGGGCTTTGAGTGCTGTTAGGCGTGTGGTGTGGCGCGATAACTATGGTAATACAGCCCGAGTGCCTGCGCTGCCAATCAAAACCTTGAGTGCGGAAAGACACCTAAAAAGCCTCTGAGCTATTAAAGCACATTTGGAAACTCCTTGTCTGGCTTTGCAGAGCAAGACAAAACCCGGGGCAAGGAGATTTAGATTTGCAGAAAGAGTCGGCATGTCGAGCCAAGCTAGCTTAGAGTTCCTTGGTGGCTTAGCTCAAGTCTGCATTCAGTTAACCTTGCGCTCATGCTTGCAGAACCCACCTGGGGTATGCAGGAGGCAAATGCCAGCTCTAATCTGCAGGAGCACACGGTGCAGAGAGGAAAGGTGAACAAAAGGAAGGATGGAGAGGGAGACGAGGGGCTCACAACAGAATGTGCACCGTGTCATCAGTTTTACGGCTCATGTGCGTCAGACAGAAGAGACGTGATGCCCGCGGACAAAGTCGGAGCAGAGAGAATCGGGCGGATGAACTGGATTCGTTTAGGAAGGCAGAGCAAGGTAGAGTCACGTAGCTCGGCTGACGATTGAATCCTTTTGTGGGAAAGGGTTTGATATTTACCCTGCAGGACTCACCGGCGAGGCCTTTAGTAGCTTTTTATCAAACTGAATGTTCTCATTTCATGGTGCTGATGATACAAACTGAAGGATGGACTCAACAGAAACTTTAAACTCTGCAGATTTGCAAGTCATCCGTCTGGCTACCTCGCCTGGTTTTCTTACATGGCAAACTTTTTACTGAAACTCAAATGTGGAACGAGAGGTCAGTTTTGAGGCCGTAGCATAACCTCTGCATATTCATTCTACATGTAGAAATTTTCACGAGGGAGCAACTGACATGCTTCTCCTCTCATCTTAGTTACGGGTCAGCCGGGGGAAGAGTTCATGGCAAATTCTCCCAGCATGGATTTTTTTTTTATTTTTTTTTTTAGATTAATTGGAGAATGTTTGACAACCTGTCTGGGGTTTATGACGACTTTTAGCAATTGGGTTTGGCTAAGAAGTTTCAGAAATTTTGTGATAAAATAGGCTATTAATGCTAAATAGTTTCTCTGGAATTTAGAGAAACACAGTCACAGCTCTGGTCCAACACGCTGCACGCTGTCTACTCCATGACTCAGCCTGCACGGCTGATACAAAACAATTGATGACGCTGGGGTCCACAACTAAAGAGACGTCCTTAACTTCTGCTAACTGAGTCAAGAAATGGTGCGGCACAGCACATGACGAGGCGTGATAAGAAGCAGAACTGAATCAAACATGACACATGGCAACTCAGCAACAAGACACTTGGAAGAACATCACTCCGGTCACCTTTCCCTTTGAGATCACAACATTAATTCAGTCGGTGAAAAGGCTCAGCGGGGGGTGGAGCGTGCACTTAATGTAACAGCTGCGGACAAGCTGCCAGTCAGCGACAGCAGTGCGCCACAGCCAGCATCCGGTCCAGCGGGCCGCGACACACAGGGATGCAGACCAAAACAAATATAATGGAGTCACCAGAGTTCACTGGCAACTACGCGCACATTCTCCGAAATGTCTGCTTCTCCCGGCTGCAGCCGTTTGCATCCAACTTCGTTAACGACCTCTTCCATCCACATTATCTAAACTCTCCCATCCAGGAGGCAACAGAGGACACTGGAGACACTGAGGCACAAAAACAAGTTTCCCCTCATTGATCCATGAACTGGTGAACAGAATGATGAAAAACACAAAACGATTTGATAGAACCAATGTCCCCAGTGCTGATTTCTTTCTTTTATTCCCAATTCCTGAATACTCAAATTTTGCTTAGCAAGGAATCGAATTGTGTGTCTATTTGATGTTTTAACAAATGAAGCATGTACAAGTATAATTTTTTTAACTGGTCCATTTCTCCATTTCCATTGTGGTAAAAAAAAAAAAAACATCTTGCAGCTAATTCCTGCTTCCTCTTATTGAAGCAGTAAATAAAATGTTTTTTTTTTTTTAGAATTCGTACAAGTTGATGAGGAATTGGCGAACTGAATAATGGGCTAAGAATAACTTCACACAACACATAATTAAACAGGGTTGTTTTGCCTCATTCCTCTCCAGCTCTGTGGAAATGAATTTGTCAGTGTTGTTCTGAGGAGCTACATCAGTGTATGAGGTTATTTTTCTCTGCGCTCTGTCGCCGGCTCAGACGGCGTCTAACAAGGTAAACAGTGGAACAACGCTTTGTTGAGATGTTGAACGCGCTGCTCTCACTACAATGGTAGATGTTCCTATTGTGTCTCCTACAGTATGATGATGTAACCGTGGTTATTACAGACTCAGTCTCTAAGTAGGCGCCGTTTGTCCCTGCAGTTTAAAGTTGAGCGAGTGAAGCACAGGCGGAAAGAGTCTCTGCTGAGGTGAATCTTTGTTTTAACGAGTACATTGTGCAGCCGAAGAATTTCAAGTTGTTCTTTTGCCCTCTTTAATTAATATGTCATAAATAATATGCCAGGAAACAAGAATTTCACCAGCGCTGGAGAACACAGAGGCGAGAGTTGCATCAAACACAAACTGTTAACTTCAACGCAGCTTCCAGTGGACGCCTCAGCCAACTGGGCTGTCTCCGAGATGGACAACTGGACGGAATTCCAGTGACATTTTGGATGCACAGTCGCAGCATTGTCTCAAATGTATTGCTTTTTAACTAATTGAAAATGAAACCTGGAAATTGCGACCCAACCCAACAATAATGAAATTTCAAGAATAAAACATGATCAGAAAAATGGTGGCTCTGTTTCTATTGTTCCGCTCCTTTGGGTTTAACTAAGGTTTTTAACAATTTTGATTTGCTGTCATGTCCTTGTCACTGAACCCTGCTGCATTTCAAACCCATTCTCAAGCCACTGAAGTTCAGGTCCTGTTTTCTCCATCTGAATATTATTTTCGCAGTTTTTCAAAAACTTTTATTGTCTGCTCTGTTGCCTCAAGCATCTTTCGTTGTGTGGAACCGATGTGATGGGATATAAAGGAGTTGGAGGTAAAAGAAAAAAAAAAAAATAACATTGCACTTTTAAAAATGTCTCATAAAGGAGCATGGACGAGCATGACGTAGGCCATTGTGACTGAAGTCTCCCTTTGTCCTCCCTGTTCCTTTAGAAGCACTCTCTCATTCTCCTACACCCACAAGAAATCGAAAGAGACTGACGACAAACAAGGTTATTTTTCCTACCCACTGTCCTAGAACCTGAATAGCAACACGTTTCAAATGTTTAATGCTAAACAATCTGGAGACAATCTAGAGGTCTGCCGATTGTTGGAGGCCTGATCGCGTGAGTTTCAGTTCATAGGCCATTTTACTCTCTTTAAGAGTCAGTAAAATGTCAAAGCAATAATGTTTAAGCTGTAAACAGTACATACAGGGCTGCGTTCACACCACAAGAGCATGCGCATGGTAAAAAAAAAAAAAACAAAAAACTGAGCATCATGAAAGATTCACCTGCTTAATGATGCTTTTGTTTCAGCCAGAGTAATCAGTTTACAGAGGCAGATTGTTGTCATCATGATAATTAATCAAAGCAATCTGGTTCTTGTCAAAAAAAAAAAAAAAACCCTTCACTTATTTGATCTCAGCGAGATTCCACCTCTCATCGCTGCTAATGGACCCCAGGACCATCAATCACACAGCGTGAGGTGAAGTGATCCGCTAAATGCGGTGCTTAATATTCCACTATTCAGCATCATCATGCACATTAGGAGATGGCCTTTCACAGACCCAGATTCACGGCCCTGCTGAGAACAGGGCGCTGCGAGATGGGGCAAGGGAATTAGCCAAGGCAATTACTCAGCCACGGATTTGTCTGATAACGTTCATTTTTCCAAAGACGATTACAGAGCGCCACAGCACCAACACTCGCTCTTTACCTTCTGGGCCTGACCTAACAAGTTTACCTCTCCTCAGGGGATTACCACACGATTGAAAAAGTTGCAAAGAAAAAAAAACAATTCATGGATCTGGTATTTTTGCGGGCGCAGGGCTGAGCATCGCCCGGCCGACGCACGGAGGCAGGCACTAACATCGGCTAAACAATGCCTGAGAAACGGAGGAAGGAGTTGTGAAATAGCAGCAAGGTGAAGCCGGCAGAGTGTGACATGAAGAAATTAAGAGTTGTTTAATTAAGCCCCCCCCCGCCTCTATGGCTCAGCGGTTCAGCCTCAGATTTACAGAGAAGGGAAACTCTTCAGCCAAACAAAGAATGTTGACTAGAATGGAAAAGCGCCCAAAACATGAGCCGACATTTATCCAGAAGATTTTTAAAAGGATGTCTCACCACATGTGAAATTCTTCTCTGACCACATCTCTCCTCCAAGCCCGTAATCCTGCTAATTCACCCTAACCCCCTCAGGTGACCTGAACCTCACTGACTCCAGAGAGGAGGTGAGCAGATTCCTCTGTAGTGATCATTTGGGAACGACTATTTTTGTCTTCACAAGACTTAGCCAGTTAAAAATAGCTGCCTGTGCTTAACAGATAAAAAAAGGACGTGAAGAGATTTTCAAGGAAACAACTTCCGTCTTTGTGAATATTCAGATGGGATAAAAAAGGAAACAGTGAAAACCTTTAACCTTTAAAACATGTGGCTTTGACATTTGCTGCAGCTCAGTGATAACAGTGTTTTGGTTCTCAGGATGATGGAGGCAGACAATGACACAATTGCAGTCATACAGAGCTCACCTCTAACCCCTTTTTCCTCCACTCCCCTGCCGCCATTAGCAAATCTATATCTCTGCAGCTGTTGTGATCCCCCACCCCTCCCTCCACCCTCCTGCCGTCATCCCCAATACATTTATTCAAACTCACACACTGCGGAAAGAACTGCGGCCTCGTCTGCCGGCCCGGCCACGGCCCCGTCGGAGGTCTAATTGGAGCAGATTGAGCTGCTGTCCCGTGACATATGGTTCACTGCCCTGACAGCGCAAAACAAAGGAGGGAGATCCAGGCAGGTCCTGGCCCCATCACAGACTCACCAGCTGGGACAGACAGCCTCTCTCACACACACACACACACACACACACACACACACTCTCCGTCTCCAGGCTGAAGTTTAATCTAAAAGATGAGGTCAACATGCAACACTGTGGACATCAGTTAAACCCAGTGGTGCACTCGCCTTCAGGTGTGCTGCGTTGGCACGTGGGTGTGAAAATAAATTAAAAAAAAAACCCTGTAAATATGATACTTTTTCAATAAAGGCATTAAAGGCAATTATTAGATTTCACAACCCATAAAAAATCCTTCTGTGGCAACATTAATAATTAATATTCTCGTTGGTTGTAATCTTGGCCACTAGAAGAAACCTGAATGTATAAAGGCCCACTAGAATTAAAGAAACTCTCTGCTCGCATCTGAGATGCTGCTTCACATAAGAAAACGTGACCTGCTTACAGATTTCTCCCTGTTTTTCTTCCACCTTCCCAAGCTGAAATACATCTCCGGTTGGAATGTCTGATGGTGAGATAGAGATGTACAGTGGTTAGGAATAGGCACACGGCTGCCAAGTCAAGCAATTCTTTTCTCCCGGGAGGGAGAAGGCGTCACTTATAGTCAGACGAGGAATTATGACAACCCCACATATCACTAACTTTTTGGCACCACTTTATTTCTTCTCTTGGTTTTGGGGACTTTTCAGCCGACGCTTGAATAAACAGCCCGACAGTAACAATTAGCTCTGAGCTGCTTAGCTTCTATTTTCAGTTGTACAGGAACAAAAGAGAGAATACAGACGTCAGCTGCTCATGAGCGGCGTGTGAAATTAGGAATAACATAGCTGTCATTCCCGTGACTGATTCCCAGTTTGTCTCACGTTGGCAGACCCCGTCAGAACTGGAGTCGATTATCTCTCTGCTATGACAGAGCATTGATTTCTTTAGAATAATCACACTCGCCTTGGGCACCACTAAACTGTGCATTGCAGGAGTTCTGTTTAGGTTGGGCTCATTTTGATAGAACATCTGCATGGTGGCATGATTACTGTGACCGTGGGGGATTCTCAATAAATGCTCAAACGGCTGGGCACACGCCACTGGAGCTCTCATTAAAGGCTTGGAGCGAATGCCATGTGTGTTCTGGGGGTTTGTCATCCCTCGCTCCCGGCAGATGATAAAGTGCGTTTTGGAAAAATCACCCATTATTGATAACCAAACATGCCAGGATGCCATTTTTAGGGAGAAAATGCCAGAGATGCATACAACCACTCACCTGAGGCACCGAGCACGTCGGTTTGATGACACAACTTCTTACAAACTCAGCTTGGAGGCTGTCTTAACGCAGGCGTAAACATTTCTGCCACGAGAGAAACTGTGACAACTTCATATTAGGTCTGAATCTCTGTGTTTAACAAGTGCTCAGTAAGTTTGCTCCATCCTTGGAAACATCTTCAGGCCATTTCTCACGCTAACCTCAATCAACAAACTTTAAAACAGCCTGAAAGAAATTAGCTCTAAGATCTTGTTTTTTGACATTCTAGTCCTCTGGAGATAGAAATCTCTTGGCAAAGCAGCATGGGGCCTCCTTTTAGACTGGTGGAAACCCCAGTCTCCTGGACTTAGCCGATCATGGAACATTTAAGGGGGTTCTCCCAAACCCCCTCTCAGCTTGGGCCCCCCCCCCCATCATCTGCCTTCCCTACCGCTGTGCTGCAGTGCCTCTGAACTCGAGTTAAGTTTTGTCAAACAGCTGTTTCCAAGGTCGGCTGTCAACTTTCCCGCTCAGCGTCACTTCTGTTTTTTGACTTGTGAGAGATGTTTTACTTTCAAAAATCTCTCACGTCACCTCTGCCGCTCTCATCACCACTTCCTCTCTCCCCCTCTGTCCACCCACCTCTCAGAGCGCAGAGATGAATGGAGGTGCTGAGCGGAGGAGTGAGGAATGTCATCTGAAGTCAAGTCATCCGCATGAGGGGAAGAAGAAAGAAAGCAAGTCAGGGGAAAGTTCATGATTTATGCTGGCATTCGGCTGACCGCAACTGAGGCGGTCTCTGCCTGACGATCCAATCAGTGTGACGAGATCGCCCCATCCGTTCATTCAGTCCAGATGAGTGGACTTGTACTGCTCCTCGCCCTCGCCACCTCCCTCCTTCCTTTGTTTTTTTTTTTTTTAAATGAGGCTGGGAGAAACTGAGGGTGATGCTCAGTGGCAGGGCAGCAGAGGTTTAGAGGACCAAAATGTCCCCAAAAACTGTCCTGTTGTGCAGATGATAATTTAACTCTGACACAGTCAAAGCTCTGGAATCCGCAATTATTCATATGATAACAAGGACACACGCAGTTCAGCGTAAGTGCAGAAAGGAGGCGAGAGAATAATGATGTCTGCAGAGGGGATGGTTTTCCCTCTGTGAGGAAGTGAATGCATGAACAAGTGGAGTAATGAAGCAGTGAGTCCAGAAGCAGCCAGAGAGGTTTTCTGAGAATGACAGATATTTCCAATATAAGCTGCTCTGCCTTTGATTGGCAGAGCTGATAGAATTCCACTCAGAGCCGCTGTCGTCCTGTCCTCTTTTCTAACTCGCAGATTTCCCTCAGCGAGTAATCCTGCTCTTGATGAAAGAAATTTGGCGAGATCAATCAGGATCAATTAGGCAAAACACACGGGGTGAATGTGCTTCACAGGAATGAGCCAAACAGCCTGCAACTGAATAAAAATAACAGAGTTTATTATGCTCATCGTTATGGTTTATTAGAAAAGGTTATGAAATCTGTACAGCTGAGACTTCACCCAGCTTGTTAGTGCTTAAAACTATTTGCTTGTAAAATGTATTTTATTGACCCCTCTCAGCTGCTTACCTTTTTCTGTTTTGGGATATATCTGACAGCAGTGAGCCTCACCTGGAGATCTGAAGGTCCACGCCTCGTCGTCATCGAAGTGCGTGTCCCCGGCGGTGAACCTCTCCCCGGGGAAAAAGGCGTGCGCCACCGTGCCCCCCGGCCCGTCGAACGGATATCCATCGTCGTGGTCGGCCTTGGTGAAGTCGATCTGAATGTCCGCGTCGCTGCCGGCCACCTCGTGGAAGTTCAGCGGCGCGATGTCGCTCCAGACTTTCAAGGCGTAGTACATCAGGGCTCGAACGGTGTCCCGGCCCAGTAAGGCTGAATCCTTCGGGTAGGTCCTCACTCTGAGAGGTGGAGGACAGGAGAGAAGGGTAAATTACATTTGAGAAGAAGAGGGGATGAGGAGGTGGAGGACTGTACAAAAAAACAAGAGAAGAAAGATGCTGGCGAAAGACTGATGATGAAAAACAAGAGGAGGAAAAAAATGGAAGCAGGAATGGTCAAGAGAGTTGAAATCTGTGGGCGTAGATAAGAGGCGAGGAGGAAGGGGCCAAGTACGAGGGTGACTCGTCAGAGATGAACATGAAAACGCAGAAGAGACGAGAAAGGTGGAAAAGAAGAATGAGAGCGGAGAGCTCAGGAGAGGCGGGTACACAGTCGATATTGGAAGGACGCTGAGCTCTGAATTGCATCGAGGCACAAAAGCATAAAGATCAAATATGTCTGCCACTGGGACCGACCTGCATGAACAAACCAAAGTGACTGTTTGAATATTTTATGTGATCTGTTTTTGTATTTCATGCTTTGCTGCCGCCGCCGCTCACATATACTGATAAGTCAAGGCTACAGTGTGAATGGGAAGAGATTATTGCATCACTTCCCTGGAACCACTCATAAGTTTTTCACTGTCTTTTTCCTTTTCACACCATCTTATTTAATTTTCTTCCGTCCTCACATCATTTTAACATCTCTCAAGCTATTTCTCTCTGAAGACACAGAGGAAGAGGGAACAGGAAATCACGCAGCCACTCTCTGCATTTTCTTCCTCCCTCTTTTTTCTTCTTTTGCTTCCATTTACTCCTCCTTTATGCACTTCACTACTTTTTTCCCCCCCATGAGAGAAATTTGTCAAAAAACAAGATGCAATTTGGCCGTTGCAGGATGGGAAATTCAATCAGCGTTCATCTGTAGGAAAGCAGGGCTCTGGGCCTAGAGAGCGAGAGTGCCTCGTCTCAGCTCCACACATGATGCTGAAGGAGGCGATACCAAAATATCGAGTGAACAAAACATCGGTGCAGATATTACAGAGTGATGACGTTCTTCCACCAACATCCCTTCGTATTGTACATAGTGAATAAACATAGGTGTTCAAGGTTGTTCTGGTAGGATCCATCCCATTACTGCACTATACAGGTTATTGGCAAGTGCTGTGGCAACCTGTAAACAACCTCTGCTGCTCCTGTATGCAGCAATTTGCATGAAAAAGGAACAAACTCTTGAGAATAAGAAAACTGGGTGAAATGGTAAATGGAGCAGAAGCAGCGGAGGAGCATGGAGTCGGCAGGGGGAGGTGAGCGAGAGGTGACTTTTCACTAAATCCTGGATAAATAGGATTATACATGAATCATGTCAAGGGACGCCATCCTGTTTCAGTTCAAACCGTTCAGATCACAACACAAAAAATAATCATCGTAATCACTTCCTGCGCAAGAGATCAAAATAACTTCCAAAATAACAGTGCAAGAGAATTAAAACCCTGAAGATCTCAAAAGGATATTGATTTACAGTTACCAAATAAATATCTGTATATGTGAAAATGACCCTTCTCAGCAAATTGTGACCCACGTTCAACGTTCAGGTCACAAACCAACTGAGAACTAGCACTAGCACCGAAGTAGCGCCTGGTTCTTTTTGGTGGAAAAGCCCTAATTTAAGTTCAGAGACTGAAGCTCTCTCTACAAACAATGACACTCACAAAAGCCCTCTGCGGCTCCCACCTCCTGCAGCCAAGTTTCTGTCAACAAACTGTTTGTATATGACGTTTCTTTCAAATCACACTTGAATTCTGTATGATTCGGGACTTCCCGCAGAGAACTGGTGACTCATTCCTCTCACTCCACCCTCGGTTCTCTTTGTCATCAACGTACAGAAGGACCACAGAGTCTGAGGTGCCACCGGCTCGTTGCAAAGGGAGTACAGAGGGATTATCTTCCTTCAGCCCTGGAATTTCATCACAGAGAGTGAAGTTGTGCCAGCCCTGACAGCTCACAGCGGTTTGAAACTTAATGCTCACCCTCTACAAACAACCCTCGTTGCGATTCAGCCGAGCGAGGCCGCGCGGCACGGTGACACCAGCTATTTCATTTCGGAGGAACTCGCCGCACGTGTCCAATCGCCCAAAGCAATAACAAGGCAGAGAATGACTAAAAAAGATACAGGCAATGAGTAGATAATGACGCAGGGAGATAAAATATGTTTGAAAACAGAGGAGTAGCACGAGAGAGGCTCACAGGCAGAAACACAGACGCTCTACTATTTCAGAAATATTTCTGGCAGCTCCCCACGGCTCCGGCTTCCTCAGCGCTAACTACAGAATCACACAGTTGCACTGAAATGACAAGTTCCTTAAGTTCCAGCTTTTCCCCGGGCTACTACACTGAGATAAGTGATCACACAGGCACATTTCCATCCCCGGCAGTGTATCCGATGGGTCCTTTTCCTTATCCTTAATGCCCCCCCCCAAAAAAAAGTTCCACGTTACAACAGTGTTTTTAAAAATGTCTTCAGCTGCAGACTTGGGAAGCGGGAAAGAAGTGTGGGTGTGAGAGAGAGTGAGAGAAACGAGAGACCTCCGCCTTTATGCTGACGATACACAAATGTATGTAAGAAACAGAAATTTCATGCTTCATTGTTTCTTCCAAGATAAAACTACATTTAAATGAATTCATGGAGACCTGGCAAAATGTTTTAATCAAAACCCCACATGTCCCACTGCCTTCAGCGGTAGTTGTTTGGATGAATGCGATTTAAGTCAGATTAGGATAGGAAAAGATAATGGTGAGGGTAAATGAACTATGACTAAGTCCTCGTTTGACACAGCTAAAGTACTATGGATCGCGTGTGTGCTATGTATGGAGTACATAATATACGTAAGTAAAAAGTACTGTTTTTTGTTGCGCTGCATAAAAGATGGAAGTGTTTCAACATCATAACATCACAAGTTCCTGAACCAACAACATCAGATGTCGACATGTGACACAGAATCATTGAAAATAGATGTAATTCTCAGAAATTATATTCACCTAATCAAACACTTAACTTTGCCAACCGGAGTTCTGTCCAACTCTTAGTGAGGCCTGATTCATCGCCGCCGCGTTTCAACGGCACCTTCCACAGCACATCTGCCATATTTACAGTAAATCAAACATCCTCTCGGGCAATAAAAGGTTTTTCATTTCGGCTCAAGGAGCAATTTCATTTCAAAGTCATATTTCAGGTCACTATTTCACCTGTGACGACAACACAGAGCACAGAGCAGAGGGAACAAGCAAGAAACAACCTATTTTGGTGTTGCGGGAGGAAACCGCTCTGAAGAACTGCAAAAAGTCATTCAACCGACTTTTAAATTAGTTGTGCAGACTGAACGATGATTAACGGGGACTTCATTTTCTCGACCTATTTAATTTCATGACACAATTTCCTCCCTCGGTTGATAAATGACCTAGAGCACATTTGGCTTTTGTGTATGTGTCTGCATGCATGCAATTTGTGTACGAGCTTAATCGGATGTGGAGAGACAAACACACCCACCCACACAAATTGCAATTACATTTCACCTGCTCTGCTTTTAAGTTACATACACTTCTCACCGAGCTTTTCCACATGTGGGATCTGAGTGCCGAGTCATTACCAGAGAGGTGAGAAGCGAGGGAGAGAAAGAGATCAAGAAAACTCGGAGACTCTTGCTGTCCCCCGCCTTCAGCTTCCCAGCAGGCTCTTACCTCCCGTGGCTCTGCTGTTCCATGGAGACATGAGCCGACATCGAAAGAGATGCTCAAAAGTGCGCACACACACACACACACACGCACGCACGTACAATATTCACCTCCTGTGCTCCGCTACCCTCTGTAGACATAAGCTGATTATCCTGCAAAATGAAGGCTCGTATGGTGATTCAAACGCTCGTATGCGAAAACACACTTACACACATGAAAATATTTTGCTAACAATGGCTCATGCTGTGAATTATCAAAACCTCCTCATGCTTCCCTGAAACACACACACGCAGAATCACGCACGTCATCTCAGGGGGGCTGAGGGTGAACACTAAATTAAGAGGCTCGGCATGAGCCTCCCCTCCGTCTACAGATTCTTTCTTCTCTTCTTTACAGTCTGCACCATTTCACTCATTTTCAGTCAATTCAGACAATTAAGGAAATTGACTCATTTGAAAATAAATACGACCTCACAATGTGCCCATCAGGTTTACAGGCGATGGAAACCATCTGTCGTTCGCAGAACGGGTTTGCTTTCACGTGTTTTTGCTTTCATCTGCAGAGCTGACTTTGGATCATTATGTGAGACAACCACAGTAATCACTGTCTCCCTTTGACTCCAATTTATTGTCTACTGCCAACTTCTGGATCCGTTGGACTCAGAGTTGAGGGCAAACTTACTTGGGAGTCTTGAAAAATAAATAATGATGGGTCCTAATAAGATAACGCATTACGCTTCTTAAGGTCCTGCCGAGCAATTTCACAGGTTGGTGACTTCAAATGCCAAAGAGGAGATGAATTCAGTGGGCGTCAATAAAATGTCTGTGTGGTTGAACTGCTTTTGAGATTCAGATGCAATCATGGATTTGTGATTGATATACTGACTAGAAGTAAATAGCCAATTCAAAGAGAGAGAGAGAGAGAGAGAGAGGCACTAATGTGATTACCCCGGCTTATCCAAACTGCCAGTAAACAAGAATGTATTTTTGGAAACTGCTATTATTTTAAATACTGAAGAATTTAATAATAAGAGCAGTTCCGGTTTCCTTAACAATTTTATTCCCATATTTTCCATTGAGGCCGATGTGGCTGTGGAACTCCATTATGAACAGTGACATTTCTGTTTCCCTGCAGATAAGGCAGAGCATCCCCGTGTGCAGGTTTTGCAACCACCATTGTAAGTGAATATTACTTGACAGTGAAATACTGCACCACTGACTTCCAATTGTGAGTCTGTCTCAGCCGTCAGTCAGGATGTGTCACGTTGTTTTTATAGCATCAAATAACCGCAGACAAAACTATTCAACTTTGAACCCCACACCTCAGCCTGAGCTTTTGGCAATACTAATAATAATGAGTTTGCTCCATGTCCCATCCACTAAAATGGAGGAGATGGGAATTATGTCTGCAGCCAGTCAAAGCGTGGCTCAATTTCTGGGACGCCTTTGTGTCATCCATCTTTACAAACTCCTGGAAATTGAATTAATTGCACTGAACTTGATTTTCTCAGTTTCTAAAGAGCAACTGCTTGTCCAGTAAATCGCCTGATAAATGCTCAAGAGTATACACGACGCATTATTCCACACGTGCCACAGGAATAAGAGAATAAAAACATGACTGTGAGCAGCTTGATGTGATTACTGCTTGTCGTCCTGGAGCTCCTTCTACCACCAAACACACCACCTCGAACACAGCTGTGGAACTTCTTAACGCCCCCCTAACAGCTATGAACTATGGGTATAATTAGCACTACGGTGGACCCCTGCCGCTGCGCTGTGACTACGCTTCCCCTCAAAACTCTTAATAGCAACCGCCCTCCACCCTAAATGCAGCTTTGCTGTTTAGAAAAGGCCCTCGATGGATCTGCAGAGCTTGACGACAGCTCCGCCGTGAAGGTCTCATAAAACCAGGGAGCTTAAATGTTAATACAATGAAAACACAGCTTAGAATATGATGCCAATGCAGACCTTTGTCCACGGATCATTAGAATTTGCACATTTCTCTTTCTCGGTTCATTTATTTGCGAAGAGGAAACTGCGCGAGCCTGAAGAGACGGATGAGAGTTTGTGATTCAGCCTCACTGTGTCGAACTCACCTGCTTTATTGGATTAAACAGACGCACAAAGACAAAGATGCAATCTCCCTCCATCGCGTTAACTTTCCTTCTCCCTTATTATCGGCACTCGTCCTCCGCCCGATCTTTTCACTCTCGGCGCTGCACCTATCACTTTGAGCTGTCAGCCAGGCTGCTAATGACTCCAGGCTGTCTGCTGTGATAATGGGCTAACAATATGAGATAATGAGCGAACAGTGGGGTGGTACACAACTAGAGTCTGTAACACACTCGGCTGAGTGCGGCATGTAAAATATTCAAAAGAACAAGAGACAGGTAAGACAGGGTTTAAATGGCGACTCAGCCTTTGCCACAAACCATCCCACACATCATGAAATCAGTGAATAGGTTGGCTGTAAAGGGAGGAGGACCAGCCTGCATACAACGATATGATGGAGGTGGTAGTTTTGACGCCTCTAGAGCCACACCCATAAATATTTCCACAGGTTGGTCTGCTTCCTGTCTTCGCTCGAACAGGACAATGTTTTTTTAATTATTCAAATGAACTTGTGAGATTGAGCCCTCCTGGCTGCACTTGATCCCCTTCCTCTGTCTCTCTCTCCCTCTCAGACACAAACACATTGACAGCCGGTGCATCTGCATCGTCAGACCATCCTTTGGGTTCTGGTGCGATCGAATAAAGGCTGCTGGGCGAACCCCCACGATGCACCGAGCACTCTCCATCTCTGCGGCGTGTGCACGGACTCATAAAGCTGGCTGTGATCGGGACTTGACAGCTTCCTGATAACTGTTTTGTTTTGGCTGTACAGCAGAATAATTAAAAGTGATATATTTATGCAGCATGTGTGTCTCCGTGATATAAATATTTGGATTTTTCTGTGGGATAAGCATACTTACATTTAGTATGCCTGTCACATTGCATCAGATTCATTAGCTGCTTCACGCATTATCTCTATTCTGTCAGCCTTGTTGCTGGCCCATATAATCTAATGAAGCCGAGATACCATGAAATATTAGATGAGAGAAATGTTTTTTTCCAACCCAGGCAGGAGGGAATCACAGAGAGGGTTAGAACACTGACTGGAGACACACAGAGGGCCCACGGGAGAATTACAGAGGAGGACAACCTATGCAGAATATTTTTGTTGTGGCTCTTTGCCCTGAAAATCTGTTCTGGATGGAAATCTCACCGGATCTGAAGTTAGAACATAATCCACAACTGTTCCCGTGCACTGTTCTACAAATCGGAATGCTGCGAATACAAAAGTGCTTCACTGGACTGAAGACAAGCCCGTCTTATTTCAGGGTGGAGGGAGCCGACAGGAGCGCGGCGCATGACTGGCAGCAGCACAAAGAGGAGAAGGGAAGTCAAAGCCCACCAGGAGGGAGGCAGTGCACGCACACACACACACACACACACACACACACACACCTGAGCAGATGCTGCTCTATAGGCTCAAGTGTTCAGTTTTCCTCATTTCTCATTTCATCTATGGATTCGTATTCAGTGCACACTCAAACGCTGGCCCACACGCAGCTTATGGCAGCTCATTGTTGAGTCAGGACTAGTGTGGTATGAATCAGACCAGACCACCCGATGTTTCACTGCCGCCGCTGGCTGACACTGCTCCGTGGTTTCTCACATGGTCACAAGATCTGGAGTTTCAACACAATTTAAGATTTGGTCCAGCACAAATGTAACTTGTATCAATTATGAACAATGTTCTACTGCTGAGAAAAGTCCAGCACCGAGCTTTTATTATTGAACCTCTTTTTTGGATGTTTTATGCACTAGAACTGAGTCTGTTCTAAATCTGAGCTTCTTAAACTTCTCTCCGTGATAAAGTTAGAACACGTTGAGTTTGTCCTACCTGGTTTATCCTCGAGGATTTTATTGTTGGTGTTTTTAATTAAATGAAAATGAATTTGTGTTGTTATCACGTCATCAAACAGTTTAAAAGACATGCGTTCTCCAGACAGAATGGAATGGTAGATGTTTGGAGGTCTGGAGCACCTCACCATTTTGAGTTATTTGAGTCAGAATGTATCTGTTTTCTTCAAGAAGAATCCTCTAAAATCTAATCTACCAGATGAAACACAGTTGGGATTACCTGGGATTTGAGCAAACTGCCGTGCATTAATGAGACATATTAGACTGAATCTGACTGCAGCGCAGATCTGCCAGGATCAACTGATCTAATCGCAAACAAACAGAGCTGAAGCACAACGGGCATGAAACCAAATATCTAGTCAACTGAATCATTCCTCTTCTCAAGTTTAATAGGGTCCTACCTCCAGGAGAGGTGCCTTTTATTCCATTTGTTCTGTGGAATGAGGCCTCGTTTGCTGCGGCCCGCTGCCCCCTCAGCCTCGGACACATCTGGCAGAGAACATCTGGGTGTTTTCATCAATCCCAATGTGGCTTGGTCTGAAAAGGAAGAGGAGAAGAGTGGCTGATTCTCTGAGAGGGTTTATAGTTCGTCATTCCATATTTAATTGCCCACATTGAGAAAACCTACCAAAGACTCCGGTCTCCTTCAGGCCTCCGAACCTCTGCATGGCTTTGATGGCCTTGGTCAGGGCCTCCTTGGTCTGGAGCTGACCAGTCACTGGGTCGGGCGGCGGGAGGTAGCCAAACCTGCTCAGCCAGTCCTGCAGAGGGAAACAGGAGACGCAGGGTTCAGTTCAACGACTCCACATATCCCACAGCTGCTGAGACGGTCCGACACCTGTTGGTGTTTATGTTCTGGGGATTCAGTGTCTGTACATGAGTCAAGCTCAGTGTGTGTGAGTTGCTGTCACAGACAGACAGTGATAAATAGATAGTAGATTGTCTCTGGTTAAAAATAAACCGACCCTGTGTCTCAGCCTCTAAAATTACCGTCCTAATCTTTTTATCTTTTTAATTTCTATGTTGTAATCTGCGCTGATGGTTTTTCCTCAGAAACACAGATAATAAATGATAGATATACATATTCATTTTCTAATACCCAGCCCCTGATCGAAATTCAACCATCCACATCACCTATAACACTTTGAGGGTCTCCTGTGGCTGGAGTCAATCTGTTTTTGCCAAAACAAATTAAAAATATAATGTCCCTCAGTGTTATGTCAAGGCCCAACTATTTAAATTCACCAGAATCCGGCAGCAGCGGATAAAGGTAGAACATTAACTCCATCTCCATCTGGGGCCTGTGAAGCTGCTGTCAATCAAAGCAGCCCAGCTGAGAGCATTGATTGGTTTAGGATCTTATAGGATCTGGCGGATGGAAGCATCTGAGCTGCAACCTGAGCGCTAAGCTTTTCTTCTCTAACCCTTTCCCCCCCGAGGCTTCAATTTTTGTCTCATTTCTTTCTCTCCCTTCTTCCCTTTATTTGTCTCAGCTGCGCCAAAGCCTCCCGCTCCCTCGCGATCTGACGGCCAATGGGGGCCGGCAGATTGTAAATAGGTTTTTGACCCGTGCTCATCAGAGGTGAATGACACTGATCGATGGCTGGGCGTCCCTCCTTTATTGACAGAGCAGGGGAAATCCCATTAACGAAATTACTTCGCTTTAGTGAAGCTCTCTGCCAGCTGATATTTGCCCCCTCGTGCTTTGGCTTCGCCGTCCCCTGCACAGAGATCAGAAAAAGTGTACAGGGGAATGAAATTGACCCATAGCAACAACAATTTCCTGAAGGAGTTTCAAACCCCAACAACAGGGCTAAGTGGAACTGTCAGAGCATTTAAAAGGATTACAGCAACATTAAAGTGACTCGACAAAGAACTCAAAATGGCGAGACAGTATTCCAGAGTCACGGGAAAAAAAATGCGTCTAAAAATAATAATAATTTTTATCTCATCAGCAGAAACACTGTTCTCAAAAACCTTGACAGGATAAAAACATTATACCGCTTTAAACATGAGCTCAGCCAAACTGGTTTCAAAGAGAGAATGAAAGAGAACGGTGACGGACGTCAGATCTGTTTGTGTGTTCGAACCTTTTACTGCACAGCTATTCTCAGCAGGCTGCGTCCAGGCTGGAAGAGTGATAACATCTACCAGCCAGACAATATGCAGAGCAAATGTGTCCCCATCATTCAATGCGCAAAGGAAATGGTTAGAGTTGGAAAAAAATAATAATAATTTGGGCGAAACAAAAGGTGATGTGCACAGCATGAACTTCAAAGCTACTGTTTTATTTACAGTCCATCTATTTTCATTTGGTCTTTAAATACAATTTCCACTGACAGATGAGTAGAGAAGATTCACTGATTATGATGCATTTAATTATATATTAACTGCCAAAACAAAACAGTATGTTATGGTAGTTGCAGCAAGTTAAAATACATTCTTGGTGCTGTGTGCAGAGTGGAAATGTCCAGTCGGCCATAAGGACCAGAGGAGGTTTCAGTTGTTCCCTCTGAGGAAGGTGTGCCAGTGATGGATTACATCTGTGCTGTCAACACCACCGCAACCCTGTTTTCACACACCGCCCATAAAGTCACCACATAAAACTTTTTTTCCTGTGGAGCAGCAGCTAATTTCAACCTGACATCGTAGCTCAGAGGAACCGAGTTCAGTCACCTGCTGAGCACTTTTAAATCATATACAGGCAGGTCCCCGTGTTGAGGCCAGATTGGGTTTGAGTTTAAAAGTTGTAGAAGTTCAGAAAAACAAATCTACTTCTGATGGAAGAGAATAATTCATTTAAATGCAGTTTATGTAAGACAGCCACAAATTAAGCTTCAGGTTTAAAAGACTACAAAAAAGAAATAAATAATAAATCCGTCTCCAGGCCAGGCCATGTTCATTCATCATCCCCTCCAAATCTGACGAACCCCATACACATACATGTACAGTGGGAAGTGTTAGACTTCCAGGCCGTTCTGTTTATACAGTACATACTGTCTAAACGCAGTGTGAATGCATTAAAACCGATATCTAACACCTGGGTATTACCAAACTGAATCCCAAATGAGAAGCCTTCTTTAAAGCCTTTGATGCCACCGCGCGAACTTATTCCCTCCGCAGCGTTTGCATTGGCGTGTAGTGTTCTGCATAACCGTCCACTTCTCTTGTGAAGACTTGTAAAGCGGAACTAAAGACGATGTTGACAGGCGCAGAGTAAAGTTCGGCCGCTGCTCGGAGAGTTTTCATTTTGATGTTCCTGGAATAATTTATTGAAGAAGACGCCAGCGTGTGAAGGAAAGTTACTGTCGAGAAGAAGCTGTCACAATAAACACGACGTTGAGGTTATATAAACAAAAACTACAAATGTGATACCGTTCTCATTAAAAGACACAATTATTTTTAGATTAGCTCTGAAAAACAAGAGAGGGGGAGAAGACACTTTTGACAGTTTTTACTGCATGTGCAAGTTTATAGAGCAGAAGTAACATAGTCATTGAATCCCATTTTAAATCTGCAATTCTGATAGTTTGGTTTCATGTATGTCTTCAGATAAATACACACTGGCTTGTTAGTATAAGAATGTGGACTGAATTTGTACGTACAAATGTATTTTCTTTTATCAGCATCATGAAAAATCTCTAAGATTAAAAATATGAATTTACTGATTTATGTATTTACTTCACAGGTTTGACACAAACACCAACAGAACTGTTTCCTTCAGTCTGTTCTCCTCTCAGGCTGAAGTCAGAGCAGAGGCTCAGCTGCAGCATTCAGTGGCTCCTGCAGGTCAAATGCTTGCTGACGAGGGGGCTTGACCTCATGTCCTAACTCAGGCCCAGGGGGGTCTCTACCACTTAGCTGACCCGCTGCTCAAATGACCAGACCTGGTTTATTATCACTTGGTGCGGTCAGGGCTCCTTGCAAGAATTTAGTGAAAGTACCTTGAAGAAGTCAGCAACCGTTTGCAGCAGGAATAAAGAAAATGAAGCTGCTGCGCGGAGCAGACACTTCAAGTTTATCGCTGCAGTGTCTGGCTAAGCATTGACTCAGTGTTTTAGAGGTCCTCATTTGATGACTGTCCTATTGCTCGAATGCCGGAAGGGAAAATTAACCAAATGAGATTTCTTAAAGCCAATCTAGCCTCAAAGACGGACTGATTTCAATACACAATAGAGAGCACCGAGTTCATTTGTTTACAACCTGGACTGCCCACCACTGCAACATAACCACCATTCTTCTATGAATCTAAACCTCAAAGCAACTCACGAGTGCAGAGACGATAAAATGAAAATGTTCCTGTGTGAACAAGACAACATGTCAGGGGAGTCCCCTCCGCCCGTTACATCGGGGTCAGGGCGAGCGAAGCACACAAGAAGTTGTTCTGTGTCATCGCTGGAAAGGATCAAGGCGACTATCAAAGAAAAGAGAAGACGCAGCAGCGTGTCACACTTTCATGCTGAAGTCAGAGACAAGCCGCTGCTCCTCGTTTGTGGGGACGTCCCTGCAGTAATGAGAAATGTCAATCTGAAGCATCGGTACCGCTGGAGTCATGTGGCTTAACTGGATGAGCTACAAGAACAAATGAGGCTAACATTTCGCCAGACTTTGGATTCCCACCAGCACGTTCAAAGGTGCGTTTAGAGCTGAGCGTTCTAATAGTTGAAGAAGTTAAGACTGCCGCTGTGGAGCTGCTCGAACCGGACAACATGAGGCTGTGTTTGACTCCGGCCAGATTAATGAGATTCAGTTTGAGCCGGGTGTTTGCGATAAAAGCGGCCGCGACACCAGAAAGAAACAGTTCCAGCGATCGCTTGCATGATGCATGTGCTCCGTTATCAAACATGGTCGGCGAAGGATGTTATAAAATAATGAAACGGCCCTTGATAGGAATAAGGTTCCCCACCCCTGTCCTACAGGACGCAGCTCATTAAGTTTAGCATTCACACACACACACACACTCGTTCAACAGCTCATGCACATGCTACAAACACAGCAAAACCATTTATCTCCTTCCACGTTGGATCATTAATTCACCAAGGACGACACATGTGCAGCACATAGAGCGCATGCTGCGTTTCTCCCTCACACGCAGACACTCATCCCTGAGGCGTGGACTGACTATCAAAGCGTCCGAGTTAAGTCCAGCCTCTGCTACAGTATCTGGATGTGAAGGATAACTCCTCTCTTCCTCCTGGTCCCTGGAATCGGTTCATACGCGGAGGTCTGGAGTAAGAAGAGTGGATGGTCCTTCCAGGGATCAAGCAGGCCACCATCTTTCCTCGCCTCATTAGTGCTGAGGTTATTTAAAGTAAGGTATGGAGCTCAGGGTATAGAACGGCGTTCGGTATTAATAGCAACTTAGTTCGGAGTTTGTTGGAGATGGGAGGCGTCAGTGTTGGCAACAGAAAACAACCTAATTAAATAATCTCAATGTCAACGTCTAGCTGCCCGGTGAAGCCAAGGCAACACTGGCCGCACATGCAGGACATTGATTCATGGGAAGTGTTGCTCACTGTATAAAGCAGGAGGGTTGACATGGAAAAGGCCCCGAGTGGGTGAGAGAGTTCAATGAAGGAGAAGCCAGTGAGTAACGATGTGATCCGATCAATGTTGCTTGTATGTGATTAGGGGGATGTGGGTGAGACGCCTCAGACATCTGCCTGGATTGATTTTACTCCGTCAGGGCTCTTCCCCAGATGTTGGCTGGAACAATTTGTCTATTGTTTTATAAAATGGCCGGGAACATTGCGTTGTTTTGCTTCCAAAATGGAAGATGAGCAAGCAGAGCTGTCGGCAATCCCAACATCTGACCAGTGGCGCACGGAAGCATCGTGTCGACGGCGTAATGAACAAACGTGAGGCGTGTTCACGTCGTCATCCGTCTGCCAACTTCACCGTAACTCCCCCTGAGACTCGCAGGCCAAAGTTCACCGTTGTTTAACTTTGACCTCCAAATAGAAAGACAGCTGCCACACACACACACGTGATTAGTTCTGTCACCATGGTGTCACCACGACAACTATTCTCAAAAGCGGTGCGTGAAAAACACGCATGTGACCCCCTCTGTCCCACAATACCTCCCTGTTTAGTCCTGATGAACAGCTGCTGAGTCCCTTCATGTTCGGCAGGAAATGAGTCAAACGGAGACATTTAACCCTGCGACCTCAGTGACTCTCGCTGGGTCACGAAGTAGCGCAGGCAGTTATAGCGTTTACATTGTTCCTCACTACCTCCAGGACGAGGTTGGCTCTGCTGGCCTCTCTGAGAAGAATGTGAGGCCGCGCTGGAGAAAGAAAGAGTCTGAGAAGTGGACCTTGTAAAAGTGATGTATTAAAAGACTCCATCTTCTGTCTGTTAATTGATGCCAGTTAAGAATGAAACTTCCTCTTTTCCTCCTGGGAGCTGACAAAAAAAAACAAAAAAACATGAAGACTAGTTTTCACCCAGAGAGCAAAGAGGAAGAGTCTGTCAGAGCAGGAAACTTTACATCTGCACACGATGCTGAGGAAGAATAAAACAAAAGGAGACAGAACTACTGTTGCAATCTTTGCTGTCTTTCTCTTATTTTGATCTTATCACTGGACTAATTATATCGCTCTGAAACTGCCCCAGATTCTTAAACACCATTGGAATTTTAAAATCTTATAATCACGGTTCTATTTTATTCAGACCAGTAATATGGTGGCGATGAAACCTCAATTCAATGCAACTGGATAGAGAAATGAGACGACCAAGGAAACGCGACAGCAAATGGGCGGCATTAAAAAAAGCTTTAGAGTGCAAAACATGAATCAAATACACAAATACAAAAATAATAATAAAAAACAAATTTAAAAAACTGAAAAAATTGTTGACATTACATCATAGTAAAAGTTCTATAAAAAGTTATTTCTTCACTGAAAAAACACAAAACACGACCTAAAATGTTGAAAAAACATTCCGATGTTTCCACCCTCGGTGCCATCTGTAAACGCAGATACAGATCAGACAGAACTCAAACGGCGAGGTCCCCCTAAAAAACAGCCATGCCGACAAAGAGCGGCGCTTTCTTTCCTGGATCAGTTGAAAAATTGTCTTTGTCATCTAAATGGCATAAAACTCGATAAACACAAATCACACAGATGTAAATGTCTCACATCAAGCAGCCCTCCACTTCTCATGTTGCTCTGCACCGGAGAGATTTCTCTCACTACGTTTTATCAGAACATCTATGGCCGTTTGCAGTCGGCACAAAGATGTTATCATTATTCAAAGCGGTTGTTGCAGTTTCCCATTTTCTATCAGCGGCTTACTGCCAGAGAGACGGTTTACTTTAAGCATTACACTGGGATGATGTAGGATCCAAGGAGTGAAGGCTCACTGAAGTGTGTTTGACTGAGAAGCTCCAGAAATGGTTCCAATGGCACATCCTGAGCATAAACACAATTTACTGAAGAAATGAAGGATTTAGTCTCATTTGTGCAAACAGATAGGATCAAAGGGGGAGTATAGGGGAGATGGAAGGAGAGGGAAATTGGCTGTGACGTGCAGCCTGAATGACACCGGCTGGATTGCCACGCAGGCGGTAAAAGAGGGAGGATTAATCCATGTCTAGAAATCACCCATTCACTCTGATGGCAATTCCCTCACATTTGCTGTCGCTGCTTTAAAACAAGAGCTCTGACTCATGCTGCTGAGGTCTTTTGGCCTTTGAGACCAACACTCCCCTCAGAGGGGTCAAATCAACATGTCTAACAGTAAAACCTCAGCATTTTTTTGATGCTAAAACAAAAACCAAAAGGTTTTCCTAGCAAATTTTTGATTTGAATGCTCACACGGTTAAAAGAAGCGAGAGCTGAAAGATTTCTACAACGCATCACTCATACCAGGATTTCAATAAATGACCATGTTATATTTAGCTCTTTTCCTGCTGATGCTTTATAACTTCTAGGTGAGTCAGAGTGGACTCCGCTCCACAGATGTGACAAAGCCGTCACAAGGCGGCTTCAGAAAGAATTCAATATGTGATTACTTACATCCCTCTGCGTTGACACCAAAGAACAAATAATCAACGCAGGAGAAGGAAGAAATTGTTTTCATGCTTTCTGTTGACAAAAACGGTCTGTGTTGTTTTCGTTTATTGCACTGGCTTCATCTCAAACCGCCTATCAGGATCTTTGCAGCGAGGCAAAAAGAGATGAGACAAGAAAGCTGGTGTCAGCTCGCTACAGCCTTTTTCTTGGCTGGAGCTCTGATGCAAAATACATAAATGAGAGATGCTGTCTCGAAAATACAACTTTAAAGGCGCCCGATGCAAACGGGGAAGGAACTGCAGAGGATGGCGCTGATCATTTTCATTATTCCCGTATTATGTAAACTGACTTTGCCGAAACACACTGAATTAGTTTGAATTTAACTATTCTCCAGTGAGTGTATGCAGCCAAAAGGAAGAGACGGCGGAGAAAAGCATGGCGTACAATGAGACGTCATCAGTCAGATTCCAGCTCCCTATTTTACAGGCAGATGGCACACGCGCCACCCGCTGAAACGCTCAATCACAGGCAGCGTTTAGCTCTGCTGCAGATACAATGTGCATGTAATGGGACACAAGTCTGACTTGATGAAACCATACAGTGCATCGGGATGGATGAGCTTTTTTTTTTTTTTTTTTCCTTCCCCCCTTCATCCTTCTGATCCCGTTGAATGTCCAAGAAAAAGGGTACATCCTTCCTATCCATCTTTTCCTGATTTTAATGAGGGGCTGTCAAGAAAGAATAGAATTCACAAGGATTCAGGTGGCGAAGACAATGAAATCAGAGTGGATGATTATGCAACAGCAGATGTTAAAGGCATGGGCCGATAAATAATACTGCTGCAAGGAATCAAGGGACAGCATGTATTTGTTTTAGGAGGTATGAAAGGAAGCATTGACACACTTTTCCTGAGCTGTTAAAGAGTTCGAGCCGACTTTTAATGGCTCCACACTTCTACCCCTGAGTCATTTCACTCAGTTAGAAACCGTCCTGAGCAGAAACTTGACTGCGGTCCCAGTTCCCATTCCGGTAGAGGTGCGAATGTCATTTCCGAGACACTTGGGAGGAAAAAATCCATCCTAATTTGCATGTTTGGGTTCACGAGAGCGTGACGACGAGGATTAAAAAATGACTGTAAGTGAATCATTTAATCCCAGGCTTATAGGAGCAGCTGGTTGTACAGAGGGAGCTGAGACACGACTCCTGCCTGTTCCTGCAGGCGGCACGGAAGGAAGGTAGACAGACGGGAACAGAAATACAAAGAGGAAATGACAGAGAGGAATGGATGCAGATAAAAGAAGAGAGAGAGAAGACAAACAGTTAATGGATTTAAGAAAACAGAGAGACATCAGAGACAGAGGAGAGGTTGAAATGTGGTTGAAGCTCGTTGAAGTTGCCGAAGATATTTTCCTCCCATTGCAATAAGAGAGCTGGAGCTGTGGGGAACTTTGTGTTTTAAAACATCCTCCGAGGGCCACACTAAAATGATTAAATAGATAGATCACACTAACTCCAACATAATGGCTGGAACTGCTTCTCTTCATAAAAGACGGCTGATGTCAGATGGAAGTGATGATGCAATTCAGACTGATGCAAATGCTCTCGTTTATCATGCATGGCTTGTAAAGCTACTTTTCCCTTCTTTAAACTTAGCAACGATCCAACACACAAAAACTGTGACATGGGCCATTTGGGCTGTTTGATCCACTGCCAGAGAGGAACACAAGAATATCTGGTGCCACATCAGTTACTCTGAAACGGATCCTTGTGACAAATTGACATATGGGAACAATTACACTTTATTCAGTTCTAGCAGCACCGTAGCAGAAATACAACTCCTTTACAAACTCGCCAAGGTTTCAGAATCACAAGCTTTTAGCCCACTAACCACAAAACATGCCTGTGTATCCTTGTGCTGCTCCAAACCCAAACTCTGACAAACTGTTTTATCACCACCCAAATGCATTTGTCTTGGGGACTCATCCAGTTTGACTTAATGTTTCCTGCTGCAATGACATTTGAGATTTGGCCTTTATTTTATCACTGCGATCGTCGCCACGATCCAGCGAGGCTGGCCCATCTTCTATTTCAGTAATGACTTGTAAAAACCTCTTTTGGAACACAGGGCATTCTTCACCCCCTTTTCTTCTCTTGACGGAACTCTGTGGGTTTTGTTCACCCTGACTGTGACCTGACAGGCGCAGTGCCAGAGGGGACCACCCTGAAATGGGAGAGTCTACTATTTTATGTTGTTTGCTTTTATCGCAGGGAAATAAAATTGCTGTCATGAGGATTTGTTTGGTTTGGGGGGTGGGGGGGGGGGGGGGTGTTCAAGTTCCAAGCAGGAATGCGATGGCGTGTTCAGGCTCAAATCTACTCATCAAAGATGATTAATGTTCAACACAGGCACAGTTTTCTCTGTATCTGTGATCAGTAAGTCACTTCCCATTCACAAAGATTCAGTAAAGACCTGGTCCTGATTAATGATGTAAAGCCACAGAGCCCAAGTTCACGTTTTCGCCCACTCACTAAGAATCCATCCTTTAAAAGACAAGAAGTGGAATGGAACCCTTTATAGGTGATGTCAGGACACAAATCCACCATTAACGGGTGGGTGTACGGTTCAATCATGTTTTTGTGACTGAGCTACTTTAGGAAATGTCGGCAAGCGATTAAAGATAAACAAACTGATGGGGCCAATTAGAACAGCCCCCTGTAACTGGGGCTTAACTTAACAGGCATAACTTCCAGCGGCTCCGCCGAGGGAAGGAGCCTCCATACCGTCTTTGAAGTTCCTGTCTCTGTGGGCGCTCATGTGGTGTGGCATCCATCCAAAGCCCTCAGACAAGGATTGAATAAAGCTCGCCCAGTGCCTCCTGATAGTGAGCAAAAAAGGAGAAGGCAGATGCACACCAACACATCAGCAAACACGAAGACTGGCACATGGAAGCCTTTAACATCACAGTCGATTTCTGTTTGTTAGCTTACAACTGTTTGGAATCATCATAATGGTGAATCCCAGAGCAATCTTCTCAGAATGTTCTACCGGTTTTATGTGAGCAAATGTTTTCCATGATCATCTGAGACAGGTTATATTTCCTCCGCTCACACTCTTTGGGAAGGCTTTCTGCAGTTTTTCATCACATCAGCTTTGATAAATCCAAGTAAAAGGTCAGCCCATATTAAAAACTGTTAATCAACACCACATGTAGATTGGTTTTAACCTCCACGACCTTCAACAACATGGAACATATTGCATAATGCATGCTACAGAAACTAAGAGCAATCTACCAACGTCCATTCGAATATCGGGGAGAACTTCATTTTCAAGCTGTGGTCCTCCTCAGACGAGTGGATGCACGTGGGAGTACTGGCATTTGCATACGTTCCCATGAATTGCGCGTCAGGTCAAAAAGTGATAGAATACACAGAATATTAATAATAATGTATTCCTGAATTCTTAATATAGATGATTCTCATAACATCTCTGTGTTCTGTAGCTGCATCGAGATCATAGAGCCGCTTTCTATTTTCTTCACTTCCAGAGTTCAAAACTTCAGGCTGGAATACATTCGGCACATGAGCGTGTATTTATGTCCTGTCCTTGTGTGAAGTTCATGAAAGCGCTGCCATGTGCTGCTATAGTGATCCATACAAACAAGACAATGTCCCTGTGGTGTTAGCTGAGGAATGCTGCCAACTGGCATGTCCACACACACACACACACACACACACACACACACACACACGCATGTGCTCGCTCACATGTGTCTCTGTATGTTCGACTATTTTTAAGTATGGGTCTATATCCCTTGCTTTGACCCGACTGCAGGATTAAACCCAGGCTAGATAGCGCGTTCTACTTAAAATTCTGCAGCCAGTTAGCAGCTCATTATAGTCACTTGATAAGAAGTTGAGTATCAACACAGAACTAAAGGAAAGTGGACTTAATTGCCACTGATACGGAGTCCCTTATCTCTGCCACCCACTCAATCTCTCTTGGTCTAGTTCTCTTCTTTTCGCTCGGACCTGCAGAGAAACGGGATCATGAACACAACGGACTCCGAAGATGATAAGCGATCAGCCGCCTCCCTTTTCCTTTCCCACCGTCCTCCGCTGCTCTGGGACTTGTTGAGAAACAACAAATACTAATGAGATGGTCACGGAGCATGTGCTGCACACACGTGCATTACATAGTGACACACTCACAAGGAGATACTGACTTGAATGCACGTACACACACACACACACAAAACCACATTTATTATAGTGCTGCCAATCTCTGCAAGCAATTTCAGAGTAGCTTTGTTGCTGCTTTGGGGTTTTCTTGATCGTACTATTAAAGCCGTCTATTGGCAGTTCAGTTGGCAGCACTATAGATTATTTTAGGCTTCAGCGTGGAAGCCAGCGCAACACCAGAAACCACTGTAATTACAAGATTTAGTCGGGGCCTTTGAGCGGCAGAGGCAACAGAAACCATGATCTGGTTGAAGACAGCGACAAGGGGCCGGGCTCCCTGGGTTAAAATAGAACTGTCCACATGGAGCTGATTTGAGGTTTTCTATATGGGGAGCCCTGGAGTGGGCCTGCACCAGTAATGAAGTCACTTCAAGCCAATGGAAAATGCACCATCGCGTGCAGCTCTGTTGTGGGAAGCCCACGATATTCAATCCATCAGTGGTGTAAAATCCAACACAAGCAGACGAGGGTTTGACTACTGTCCTACTATCCACACTCAAAGAGCAAGAGAACTCATAATTACTCAGAGCTCTTGAGACACAGCAGAATTGTTCCACTAGTTATTTGCTCATTGTACTACTTCATAAAGTCAAACAGAGACAGAGAGGAAAAAAATGAATCACTTCATTTGCATATTGCTCTGAAATACACACAACACATTTCCCCCGGGGCACCAGCAGAAGAAAAGAGTTCACCACTGCCGCCGCCGCGATCAAAGACCAGAAACACACACA
This sequence comes from Pseudorhombus dupliciocellatus, assembly GCA_016785235.1. Classification (NCBI taxonomy): domain Eukaryota; kingdom Metazoa; phylum Chordata; class Actinopteri; order Pleuronectiformes; family Paralichthyidae; genus Pseudorhombus; species Pseudorhombus dupliciocellatus. Next base: position 1,402,861 of record JAFBJW010000083.1, read on the forward strand.
CACACACACACGCATCTAAATCCATGACATCCGTCCATTATCTATGCTGCTTATCGTTTGAGGGTCACGGAGAAGAGGGCGGGCGAGAAGAAGGGCTTCAAAATGCAAGATGAACAATCAATCACACAGTTTTACATTTCTGATTCACCTCAACCCATCTGCATGTCTCTGGACAGTGGAGGAAACCAGAGTACATGCAGACTCTACACATTAAAGGCCAAATGGGATTAGAACCAACAACCACCACTGAAAAGGCACAGCTTCTTACAGAGTGTCCAGGTTCATAGCTGAGTATTTATGTCAACTTTTATTCGAGGGAAACCTCACCCTGGACTCTAGTGGCATTAGAAGTTAAGTTAAAGAGACGCCCCAAATCCATCACCTGCTACTTAAACTGGTTATTGACCACAAATCCTATTTCTTTCTCCATCAACTTTCCAAATCATGCTGCTGGTGTCACTGACTGAAACTGTGGAGTGCTGCTGCTGCACATCTGTCCCTGACAGCCAGTAAAGACCCAGGGCCATTAACATCCTTATTGAGTCTTTCAGTGCAGACGTTATAAAGCCTGACAATCTCCTCAGAAACCTGCAAAGCTGCGATGACAGATTGAATAAGAGCCGACTGAACGACTGCTCGGCTTCCACAACATCTCCTTCTGCCTGAGAAGCCGACAGCACGCTGCACATTATGCACCGCGCTGTCATGTGCTCGCCGTCAGTCATTACAGAGTGAAGTGTTCGATGCTGCTGCGCCGTCACTCCCACACGCCTCGCGCATGAAGGTCACGCGGCTCTCCTCGACGCATGACAGTGAAAAGGCAACTTTTTGCTTTCATGCAGCTGCTTAGGGCTATTAAGTGAAAATCTCTCACAGGTTCAACATCCCAAAGCAAGATCTCCACATGAATCATTACGTTGTTTTGGGACGAGCTGCGCTGAGGTATCGTCTTCCCTTTTCATTCCATATGCACTTCTTTTCTTGAGTGGCTCATTACTTATTTCAGTGCAACATCCCTGCATCTTTCCCTTTTACGCCGCATCCAGTTTTCTGTTTGAGCTCCTTCTAAGTCTGAGCCTCTGGGTCCAATCAGAAGAACCGTGATGCACTGGTAGAAGAAAGCCTCCTATCTTGACTTTTTTCTGAAGGGAGAGACTGAAAGACGGAGCAGATAGAATAGCATACTGGCAAAGTGTGCACTTCTGAGAGGGAAGAGGGAGCTAATGAGGGGGTGGTGGTATTGGAAGCAGGCTATGGCTGCATGAGAAGACAGACTTACGAGGTCTGGAGAGTGGTTGGAGGTGGGTGGCGACGACCAGCCCCCCCCCCCCCCCCCCCCCCCCCCCCCGCCCCACACACCACCCCCCCCCCCCAATTCAGTGGACACAAGACCAGATGGTACTGTCGTTGAAGAAATTTTAAATTTTAAAATGAGAAGAGGATTAGAAACAGCCGGTTGCAGAGGTCCAACCGTGTGTGAACATCTCTCTTCATCTGGCTTTCTTTCCCAGGGCGTCAAAAATCTCTAACAACAGAGACACTCGTCCAAGTCACTTTCTGCAAGATTAAATAGTATTTACAGTGCGTTGTATCAGCAGACGATCTCATCACCTCACGCTAAAGCACAGTACTTCTTCGGAAGGCAAATAATCCTTTAAGCATCTGCTGTAAGTCAATCCATACTGATGTGGAAAACAGCAAGTAAAATGACTCAATGGGCAGAAAACAGCGTGGATTACATCGCAGCTGTGACGCGGCAGCTCCCTCCAATGCTTCCATCGCAAGTTTCTGCGCCACATGACAGCAAAAATGAAAACTGGATGCCCCAGAGCTGCGCTAAAGTTTGTGCTTCAGTTAATTACAGTTTTGCCAAGAGTGGTTCAAAAGGATATGGATGCATGCAGAGCTCAAGCGAGAGGAGAGAAGCCAAGAGATGCAGAACAGGGGCTCTGAATTGTGATGGGACTCTGGAGCGGCGGCGCTGGAGATCAGGACACGCTTCAACGGGTAGACGGTTGTTTTTGTGGCTGAGGTCCCAGACGTATAGGTGTTATGAACACCAGGCTGAGATGGGGGAGAATCCGCACAAAAGCCTCAATAACAAATGATCCACCTGCTCTCTGCAGCTGAGAGCGTTTTTTAATGCGGGAGAAGTCTTATTTAAAAGTCAATCAGCAGGACACAGGGGACACCAGCGCTCATCTGTCTGCCCATCCGCCTCCATTACTCCCCTGGAAAAAATTTGCGCCCGCCTTTGTTGTGACCTTTTATAAGACTGTGGTTTACGACGCCATTTGAACCGAGGAAGAATAATGAGCTGAAAGTTTTTGATCAAAAAACACACACACACTTTTATTAAGTCGTGTAATCGGAGCAGAAGATAGACTTCACCTTGGGCGGCGAACATTCTACGTTATAAAATTGTTATTCAGGGAAATCATTGTCAGATTAGCTGCTAATGGAAATACTCGTAGCGGCAACTATCAAATTCCATTCTTCTCAACAGCAAAAACGCTGAGACAGATTTGCAGTTTAAAAGATGTGCCTTCAGGGTTGAAGGCTAAGTTTAGATGAAAAGCCAAAATAAATTAGAGAAGGTAACATTTGCTAATCTGTCACTTTTCGAAATGAAGCTGTGAAAACACATCTGTTCTACTTAAACCTGCACCAAGCGATGAAATGGAACACAGGATCAAATTCTGACTGAGAAGGATGCAGCTCTCAGATTTTACAGCCTCTGGTTTTGGGCTCTAAAAGTATTAAAGTAAGAAAGAGCCATTCCCCAATTTCAGTGGGGCGAGGAGCACACACAAAGAGTTGTCCACGTTACTCAAACCATTTAAAGACATAAACTTTGGAAATATTTGCTTCTTTTCTAGGCCTTTTCCAAAGTTTCACTTATAGAAAAGCAGGGGATCTTCTCCGAGTGCCATTCAGTTTCATCATATTCCAAAGATGCCAAGTGTTTACTCACTCTCTCTAGCACAGCTTGATAAGGGATGACATAGTATGAAGGCAGCTCTAAGGATTGCCTGACCAAACAGCAGCTAATACACAGCCGCCCGCCCAGCAATTTAAATCTCCAGTGCCAAAACCACAGATTTAAATGGTGAGGAAACGTTTCAAACGTATTTGCCAGCACTGTTTTCAGATTTGAAGCCGTGGATCTGACTTGTTTTTGACTAATGCTACAATAATCCTTTTATCCAAACGGGCTAATCTGCTGCACACGCCTCCACCAGCCCGCCCAGCATACGTTGCCCTTTCACCTCGTCATCTTCCAAACTCAGACGTCTTTGCACATCGTAACCGCTTCCTGATGACATTTGTAGATGCGTCAGTGCTCGCCTGTCCCCAACGAGCCGGGGGGGGGGCACGTCTGCAGCTGAGTGTGTGCAAGTACCACAGAGGAGATGAGTAGATGTCTGCAGGCGGCAACGCACCCACTGGGAAGACAGTGGAGGTGGCGGAGGAATAGAAAGATGGATTGATAGATGCGGCTGTAACCAACACACCTCAGCAACACAGAAGAGCTGCAAGCAAACGAGGAGCCCGTGTTGACAGCCAAACAGTTAATTAAGACGTTGTGCCTAATTAATACATATTTTATCTGCAGGTGCTTTGCTCATTAAAACTACAGGTGACAATTTTCTTATTTAACAGCTTCATTTCTTGCAGTTAATTGGGAGAATTGGAGGGTCTAGTTGTTGGTAATTTCTGTAAAACATCACAAATTACACTGATATCCTTCAGATGTGCTTTTCTGTGCCAAGGTTTTTATAATAACCGTTTACAGCTAAAATCAAATGAAAAAGACTTTACTCACAGCTCACACGCTTTGTGTTCACATCGACATAACAATGCATCATTAATTACAATAAAACATGTTCACTGGGATCAATTAAGTACATATGCATCTATCCATCCATTCAGGTATTTATCCATCTTCTAGAATCTTCTGCTCATTTTCAACCAACATCCCAGTTAAAAGCCAGTGATTGTTTAAACTCCACGACAGCTATATTGGATCAATGACTTCCACGTGTGTGTGTGTGTGTGTGTGTGTGTGTGTGTGTGTGTGCAGTGCACGGAGGGGGGGGGGGGGGGGGGGGGGGGGGGGGGGGGGGGGGGTGTCACGGTACTGGCAGTGGCTGAGCCTGGTTCGCCATTCATCAGCGCAGCGCATACACAATGTCAGCAGCAGAGTAAGGGAGCAGGTCGATATTCCGCCGAGGCTAAACACATTTATTCATTTATTGCATTGCAGCCACCGCAGGGGTCCTTGCCTTGATTTGCCAATCACATGCAGCCTGCGACGCCGGGCTCAGCCGTGCACGGGAGCTGTTAACATTCAAGTCGAGTCCGCCTCCCATGCACGAAAAGTAAGGGGACCTGCGCTCACTGAGGGGGAGGGAGGACAGAGACGCACATCCCCGCGTCCAAGTTGGACACCAAGTGGATGAACTTCCCTCCAATCGAGTCCAAAACTGACATTAGCGTCAAAACTTGTGCATGAGAGCCGTGGGACTTACCACCCCGGTGTCCAGCTGCTCGGAGCTCAGGGAAGGAGCCGCTCCAGTCTCGGGTGCAACCCACAGAACGTGCACCAGCACCACCGGCAGCAGCAGCAGCATCTCCGCAGAAATATTCCTCATCCACCTGGGAACAGCTGGAGGAACCATGGCCGCCCCTGAGACAGGGTGATCCTGCGGGGCTCAGGCACCGACCCCCGGAAGCTGCATCCGCGGGCTCGACCCCACGCCGGCGAAAAGAAAACCGTGCCAGGACAAAGTCTACCTCACTGTCGAGCGCAGACACATAAAACACATGAAACCCGGTGGTGCGCAGAGACGCGGTTGCAAGTTTGTCCCCCGCGAAAGTCGCACTCGCATGCGTCCATCGGAGGTGGTATCCCTGCTGCAAACAGCCTGAGCTCTCCTCCTCCCTCCCTCCTTCCCTCCTTCCCTCCCGAACGAATGAGCGGTCAGTGGAAAATGAAAGCAGCTGCGTGCGCTTCAGTCCCGAGCAGCAGAGACCGCTCTTTGACGCGCACACTCGCCGAGCGTGAGAGTGGGATGAGTTTGTCTTTCTGGACCGAGTGATTCAGGGAAAAGGGGGAGGGAGGAGGAAGAGGAGGTGGGGGTGTTCGGCGCCCACTCAGCCCCCTCGGACACATGTCAATCCATGACGCGCGTCGTGCGTAATTTACGCGTCTCTAAGGATAAGGAGCGAAGACGAAGGCTGAACGCGATTTGTCAGCGTCGCTGTGTTGTTGTTGAGAATGGGAGACATGTCAGTGGAAACTGGGGGTGACTTGCCTCGCGCGGGGTGAACCCAATTCTTCTTTTTTTTTTTTTTTTTTTTTTTTTTTTAACATCCGGACAAAAAAAGAGGAGCGATGGGAAGTGAAGCTGAATGAATTAATCTTTTATTTTCCCCTAAAACAAAAGGGAATTCTTTATGACTAGCTGCAGGCTACGGTTTGTTATTCATTGTAGCTTTGAATCTAAGCGTCAACCCGATCCTGATGCTCATCTCCTCATGTGTTGGTGGCTCTTGCGTCCAAACATGTGACTCAGTTCACCCAGTGCCGCGCCACAAACTTCAGGGGCCCTGGGGCCAGACATTGAAAGTGGTGTTGATGTTCCCCTAAAGCCATGCCAGTGCTCCGTGCATGAATTACTGTTTGTGCACACAAACAACAACAAGTGTCAAACACGTCACAAACCTCCACTGAGAGTCCATCAAGCCACATGACGCTACATGCGCCTATATGAGTCTGGCCTTCTTGAGTCTTTGACTGCATCTTCCTGCATCGTTGGTGAGAAATCTCAAACCCAACAAAACTAAAGGTCATTTATCTATTCCCCCTCGAGGAACCACCGTTATTAATCATCATCCATCCATATATGCTCAGTCTTCTTTGTGCCCTTTAAGGAAACCTGAAGACATCAATCTGAAGTGGCCCCTGCTGCTGACTGTACCAATAACAGGCTTTCAATTAAAAATGGGCAATGAAGAGTTGTACTCAATTAAATATACAAACCACCAGAAGCCGTGTCACTGAAGCACATACTTTTTCCTTTGTCTTTGTCGCTACACTTCTCTTCTCTCCATGTTTGAGGAAACATCACAAAAACAAACAGAGAAAGTTATAAAAACAAAAACACAACACAGTAGCACCTCATCATCCTTTTGCTTGTGAGTGAGGACTCATGTCCATATTCATTTCTCATGTGTTGTGCAATATTTAAATCCCCCAGGTAATGAAGGGACACACTGTGATGACACACAATCACAGGAGCCTCTGTAGCATGCTAACCATTTCATCGAGCATGTAAACGTGGTAAAACTGAGAACAGACAAAAAAAAAAAACAAGCGTATTACGTTCTGTGGGTTTGTGCTCTGTGATTTTTCATTTCAGATTGTGTAATTCTTTCCCTCAAACGTCTGCGTTCACACTCACACACACACATCTTTCTTCGCTCTTCTGTGCAACAAGTCTCTTGCATTTTCCTGATCTGAACGTTGAACATACCTATTGTCTTATTGCTGGTGGGTAATATCCTGTCCCCCAGCGTGGCCCCTGGTGAAATGTTGGGTGTTTTATATTAACAGAAGGTTAAAACATCCGTTTATGCAGCTACCCCTTCTCTCTGCTGTGCAAATTTCACCTGAAGTGTTTCATCCTCCTCACACAATTTCACACAGAAACTAACCTCATATTCTTTGGTCAGATTGTATAATTATAGGAAAACTCATCGCCGGGCGCAGACGTGGACTGAATTTATTTTGTCGCCTGCTAGTATAAGACACGCGGTTTGATGTGTGTTGCTGCTGTTTGGCTGCGGATTTCTATCTTTCTATGGCTGCGAATAAATTAAACTAAATATTCTATTCTATTAGATCCCGTCATTAAGTGTCACAGATATGTGCGCTGAATAAGAACAGGGATGATTGAGCACCTCGTCCTTAAACAGGCAGATATAAAGCTCCATATGATTTGTGCTGAGAATATGAGCCTGATTAAAGTTACAGTGGCCCCATCAACCCAAGTGTCGACAATGTGTTCCTTTCACAACCTGCAGCCAAACACACGTGCACGAGCACCGCAAAAAACAACACACAGCACCCTCTGCCATGCATTAGCATAATTAACAATCTGTATGGAAACGCATCTATAAACCTCCATCTCCCTTATTATGTTGGAGATCATGAGAGAACAATGTGATCATTTGTCACTAAAGTGTGTTCCACATCGTCTCTTCTTCCAATATGTCCATCATTTCCACGAATCTGCATCAATGTTTCACGTCGCGTTGTTGTTTTATTCACATCCATGTGACGAACCAAGGACGAGCAAAGCACGCGGTTGTCTTTATTGCTGCTAAAAATACTCTGCTGGGCTTTAACGTGCAGGTTAGAGGGGATTCCCTGCATATTCGGGAAGTTTAAATATAGGATAACAGATATTTAACATGCAAGTGGCTCACTGGAAATAACCTTTCCAATGATGTTTATTCCGACGTGTCATTATCATTCCGGTGGGTGAAATCAATCATGCTAATGTACGGGTTGTAATCAATCAATTTTACATGGTGCGTGTGTGTGTCCATCACTCAAACACTTTATTCCTTCCACATCCCTCTCTCTCTTTCTGCCCCCTCAAAGTGTCACAGACTCTCACACTTTGATGCAGGAGTCTCGTAAGTCCCCCACAGCCCGCGGCCTCCCCGCCATTGAATCTGTGGCGGAAACGGATGAGGGCTCTCCCGCAGACTTTCTCCAGACTTTCTACTCATTCTCTCTTGGAAGACGACGCTCAAGGACGCGATCCATAATTCATATGATTGTTGCTTATAAAAACAGGGAGAACGGAGGGAGACGGAAAACTAAGCAGACATAAAGACAACTTTCAGAGACGGCAAGAAGATGTTTAGAAGATACTTGTCGAATAAACTGATATTGAAAAATATATTTAATACCTGTATGTAACAGACTGAGGCACGTCTGTGTGTGCACAGGCACTTATAAAGAATAATATAGACTCATAATACAATTGACATGGCCCCCTGCCATGTAGTACACACTCTTATGTTGATTAAATGCAAATATTCCTAACCACAGGGAGGGGGTTTAATATGTTTAATATGGTAAACCGTTTTTAACATGCCAGCTTGAATGGTCCCAACCACTGATTCAGTTAGGAGGCCCATCGTTCTGGATGGTGGAATCACCCGCAGTAATGGATGAGTTGCAATTAGTAAACCTGACATGGTGAAATGCATCATTCCACAGCCCTCTCTCTCTCCATGCACGCTAAGTGTCTCTCGCCCACACTGTCACCGACTCACACCCTTTGATGCGCAGTTCTTGTAAGTCCACGACAGCTCGGGGCGGCTGCAACATTTAATCTATGGTGGAAAGGCACCAGGCTGTCTCACGGTTTCTGTGGGTCGACTGTGTTTAAGGACATCAGCCATAATTCACAAATGATTCTAGAAGAAAACTGAGCTTAGAAGATGGTTTTCAAGCCTCATCTCTGGTGAGCAAATGCTTCTGTTGTTCTGGTTCTATTCACCGGAAACATTTGGGAGAATAATTTGACTTTCTTGCATTAAAGGGAACTGTGCACTGGTTAAACTGATCTTTACTCTTCACTGCAGTCCCACCCACAGCTGTAGGAGCCACTCTTCATTCAGGGGTTAGGGTATAAATAGTGCAACATACTCATCATTCCCCACTATAACAGGGAACCAGTCATTGTGCACAGTTGACTCACAATCTGTGGCCACAATAAGCCAAGTAAATATAGTTTAATATTTAAAGCTTATGTTTCAGTTCCCCTGCCACAACAAAAAGGCAGAATCGAAGTTCCATGACCAAACTATCAGACCATGTGATATAGATGGAGATCGATATAGATGGACGTTTAACAAGGCCAATGAGGCTGTTTAATACTTCACTCATGAAGTTACTGAAGTTTTGTGGATGTTCTTTCTCTAGTTTGCTGACAATCAGGCAACTGGAGAAGAGTTCAAATGTAGCCTCAGTGGCAGGATAATGAATCAAAAGAAGAAGAAGAAGAAGAAGAAGCTGTGGGGTTGAAAGTGAAGTTATGTATAAGAGCTGACCTGTCAGGCTGCTCCGCTCTGCTCTGGGATCTGCTGGATGATTAATGAGGGGCGCTGGTGGAAGGGCAGAGGAAATCTGGGCCTTGACAGCTTCTGTCACTTGGTGACCTTGCTCTAGTTATGAGAGCGATCTTCAACAAGTGTCTGGATGAAAACTATATCCCGCTATTACAAATGTTAAATACCTGTTATATAACTAAGTGCCATACAAGAGTCCTGTTCAGACATTAAAAGGCCAGCAGGTCAGAAAAGTGATGGTTTAAAGATACATTTCCATCCATTCATCCATCTAACGTCCACCCACCCGTCCATCGGTTAACCATCCATCCATCTATCCAATCATCCATCAATCTTCCTTACCCCATCGCCTCCTTCTTTGTCCCTTGTTTTCATTTCAAGCTTAACTCATCAATCACGTGCGGAGCCCTGTGGTAACTCTACCTTGTGTCCAAACTTGATGAAATAGAAGTGAACTAAAATCACGCGGTAGCTGCAGAAAGCAGCTCCCACCCACGGCCTGGGTGTTCCCTCAATCATCCCCCCCTTAATTAATGAACAAATTAATCCAATCAAGGGCTCCAAAGTGGATTTATAGCGTAACAATAAATTATTCATCACAGGTTACATTTGATGTTGAAGAACAGGGGAGGTTTCAGCTGCACCACTGCTGCAGCCATGTTTAATTCATGGATCCCTACTTGATTTCATACAAGATGCAGCCCGCTTGGCTCTGTGTTTTCTCCTGTGAGGGTCAGCATGTGTGAAATGCATATTGATCTCGAGATGTATTTGTGATTAGTGGCAATCTTACGATTAGACCCTTGATTAAATCTGTATCGGCCAAGCTGCAGCACTGCATAATGAAATCTGTTATCCAGGCTGAGCGGAGGCTGAGAGCGGACAGGCAACATTACTGCTGGAGAGAAAGATGAATGTCCAGAGGTCCAGCCTCTCCTTCTTCTCAGTCCCCTAGGTGTAAAAAAGGCCAGCAGATATGAGATGGTGAAATAAGAGAGGCCAGGGGGTTGTGCAGGCAATATGCACCTTTTCTCTGTCCATGTTAATCAGATGGATACTGAAGGTTTCTCCTTCACAGAGAGTTGTATCCAAGATTAGAAATGTTTCTTGGAAGCTGTGCCTGAGGCTGGCCGACACCTGCCCAGAGCCAATCGTATTCTTCTCAGCCTCCGTGTCCCTCCACACAGAATGAAAACAACAACTGGTAAAACAACTGAATAATTGTTTGCCCCTGGGCCCGCACAGGGCTTTCATTTGTAGCGCAAAATCCTGGTCACAGAAGAAAAAGCAGCATCAGCGGCACCTGTCTGTCCCATCCTGGCCTGTCATATGTCTTTGGAGATCAGTTTTGACAGAGACAAACAGAATCAGATAGGGATTCTTGTTTCTGACGAGCAAGGAAATAATTAAAAAACGAGCATATGCAGATGTGCATACTCTTAAACTTATTCAACATACATTCTATACAGGCCACTGAAAACCCCCAAACACCTGAAGCAAGATACTGCATCTCTAATGTGTGAAAGTCCTTTGAATAACTCTTCAATCTGTCATCGCTCCTCATCCTCCGATAAAAGGCTCCACCTCTGTGACTCAAATAGGCCAGAGCATGGTAATGAGATTAGGAGACCATGGAAGCGAGGCCAGAGGAAGAGGAGTCTGCAAAAAATGAGAGAGGAAGCAAAGCCTGAGTTTGAAATGAAATTCAGCCATGACATCTGTCATCTATAATGCCATTGTTTCATCAATCCAAGATGCAAGACAAAAATAACCTGCAGTCAAAAGCTGTGGCAGGACTCCATGTAACTCTGATTAATATTCATAGCACATGCTCAAAATGATACCCAATTCCCACACACAGAAAAATGTTGTGACATTTCTTGATGAACCAAATTAAGGACTTCATTGGATGGTGCTGTTGGTGCCTGGTGACCATGTATGTCACCATTTGGATGAATGCTGCCTTCCACCATTCCCGCCTTGTGAATGAATGGCTACTGCACGTTGACATGATTCCTCCCTGCAAGCTCCTCTTCTCAAACCAAACTGAGGAATTATTCTCTGCTTGGAGATCTGAAGAAACATGATCACCAGCCACATGGCCAGATGTCTCCCCTGGAGGCAATGGATGCTGGTTGCCTGGCAATAGATGTGGAGGACTGCCTGGATACGCCGTGCAGGGAAGAGGTTCCCTTGATGCACCGCAGGGGAAAAACTGACCTGTGGTCTTATCATCAGAACAGAATGGAACAAATGTGAAGTTGTTCTTTGTGTTCTTGGTTCCGCTATTCATTTTTAAGTTTGCGTATGCTGGGGAGTGAGGAAGGGTGTGGGAAAAGTTCACTCTGATGCAGTAAAATAAACAGTTTGTTCGGAATATTTCTGCTTTTAGATAAAATTGATTCTCACAACAAAAGCTGCACCGTGTTGAATGTTAGAATGAATGTGGGCTGTTAACTTCAGGTCGTGCATGTCAGTGGCATTTCATTTAAGGAGAAGAAGGATTATTATTATTTTATTTTTCACTGCCACTGGAAGGAATCAAATACCTTCAAATTTAATGGATCAACCTCCATTTTCCATTTCCATTTTTGTGTGTTCATATTTATATAATGTCTGTATATAGATAAGATTCGGAGTGATATCAAAAAAGCATATTTCTTATGACCAACAGCAGCAGCAGCTTCAGACTGACCTCCATAAATACAGAACTGACTTCACTGCAAAACAAAACTAAGAAGGACTACGCTAATCATCCTCATAAAACAATTCTATTTCTGGAGATTAGTCTTTGTTACATGGGATTTGATTCTTCCATTAATCTTCTTCGAGTCCCATCATGGCCGCTCTATTCAAGTTATTGTCTGAGATGCTGACCGAGTAATTACAGTCAGACTCGAGAGAACAGTTCCCCAAATAAACTTCCCCACAATAGAGTCAGAGTGACCTGGATTAAGTGAAGGGCTGCTGTCATCATGTGGTTCTCTGATGATCAATCGAGTGTCACAAGTTCGGCCTACAGACATTTCAGGTCCGTCTGCATGACAGTACAGGCTGAATAAAGCTGACGGTTCAGAAATGACTGTTAAATTTGCAGAAGGTCTGTTTGTTGAACATTTGTTTTTGGATTCTAGGAATATTCACACCATCTCTAGTCTCCTCAACGGCTCAGCCTCGCATGAACCTGTGTCTCCAGCCTCTGATCAGCGCCCTGACGCTGTGTGAAGCCACATCTGTCGGCCACCTCTGGCTGTGAAACATGTCAGTATCATTGGCTGCGATTCTCCTCTGAGGCTCCTGTCCCGCTGCCTGTGGCCGGCATCAGTGAACATCAGTACATCCCCAGAGATCCCAGGAAATGAAGATTCTCAGGGGTCTTTCCACCGTACAGTACATCAGCCTTGTGTTGGAAGAGCTACAGCTACCGGGTTGTGTCTTGGGACCAGTATCACAATGACTTATTGTGCCTGCGAGCAGCGGACCCATAAAAGTATGTCTTTCAAGTATTTATGATGAAATCATCAACTTCCTGGACCGGCTTGAACAGGCTATTCACAGTAGCTACAGAACCGCATCGCTCTCAATTCACAGTTTATTTTCTGTGCTGAGAAACACCGGGATTAGCTTCAGCTGTCTGTATTGTGAGAGAGGATACAGCAGTGGAGTCACACAGGAGAGGACTGAGTTGTCCAAGGATGTGAATGCGCTTCAACTGTTATATATCAGCTCAGCAGCACACCGGGGACCTGTCCTCGGTATAATCCACCACTGGCCCAATATAAACTGGGAATTGGTCCAGCTGCTCCAGTGACCCTCAGAGGATAAGCAGTATGGACATAAGAAGACAAGCCTATCTGACCTGATGAGGACCAACCTCATTTATATTTAACAAGTCACCACGTGAAAATAGAATATGTAAATCCTTGACAGAGATTACAACAGAAACACTTAGCAGTCTGTGTTTAAGCACGCCACGCTGACCTGCACCAGCATGAACAACAACAACAACAACAACGACAAATGAATGGGCTTGTGACTCAGTCTGTGTTAATTACATGGTGACAGCTTCAGCCGGCTCGTAGCTCTTACTGCAGATAACAAGCTGATGAAAGACCCGAGAGATGGTTAGGGAGCTCTGAGGGTCCACTTCCAGCTGTCAGAAAGGAGCGGAGACATTAATTGGGTGTAAAAGTCTGGGATTGGACTCGTAAGAGATGAAGTTGAAATAAAAATCGTAGGTGTGCAGCTTCGGTGAAAAATACACGAGTCCATTTGACATTTAAAATCCAAAACTGTTATCAGTCTTTATGCTTGCTGATGGACTCGTCTACAAGCTGCTTTAATAAAACTCAGAGGGAAAGAGTGTCTTGGCCCCCCCGCTGTGAATTGGCAGCGGTGGCTTCAGTGTCATTTTTTTTTATGGGGCCTCTGTGACAATCCATGAAACGTCCACTTATATAAAAAAAATCTTAATATCATTTCGCAGATGTGTTGTGAATATTTCGAAGGTTCAACCAGCAGCAGCAGCTTCAGCCTCTGCTAAATTGGTTTGAGGCCAATTTAAAAATGCTCCTATATCCTCGCATCTGACACACAAGTTGAAAACTTATTTCATCTTGCTTTACCTCATCCATTGAAATTCATCAAATATCGCTCAGATGCTGCAGGTGCTGTGTGTCTGGCTCTGATTTCAACTCTCCCTACACACAATTAGCATCCTGTAAATGCATTAACAGCGGATCTTAACCTTTTTTCCCCCTTATGACTTATTCATGGGAATAGAGTTCAGATGAATGTGTTTGCTTTGAGCATTCAAAATATTCCATTTCCGCCTTTGATTCCTCTGTTAAATTATCATTAATAGAATCATCAGAGACGAGTAAACAAACTTCACAGCGTTTCCCTGCTGCTTGAGAGGAGGGCGCACAGCTTGTGAGTCCAGACTTTGGCTGAACCACTTCCTTTTATTCTAGAGAAACTCTACGAGAGACAGTGAGCAGCAAGTCTGCCAACAACTGCACTCACATATTCTATCTTTCAACTGTACAATATAAGTCTTTATCGATCCCCAGTATTGGTGCCCACCCTGTTTTATCCACATTGCCTGGGCTGTAGCATCCAGTGTCACGAATTTGTCCTTTTTCAGCTCAACATTTGATCCAAATGTTCCCCTTCTAACTTCAGCAAAATACATTAATCTTCAGAAATGTATAAACCTGTTTTGTCGAAGGTTCACACACAAGGTCTAGTGCTGTTCTTCTTTCTGCTGCGTTCCATCCACTGCAGGACATATATATTATCCAGAGGTATCGACGATTGGAAACTTCTTCAGGAGTTGGTGAATTTAATTTGGAAGCATGGCGTCTGGCTAACTGAAGCTGTGGTCACAGTATTGGAGATTGGGACAGTGTGCGGGGAGCTTTCACTCCGAGGATGGCTCCGCAGGAGAGTTAGAGGTGTCGATGTCATTTCCCTCGGTTGCCTCAGGACTGGACTGATTATTGCATAAACCTATTGACCGGCGGGGCTGGCTGCTGGACCTTTTCAACCTTTTGCAATCACCCTCTGTGCTGCAGGCTGCTGTCTGGGGTACAAAGAGAGATATTTCAAATTCAGCCCGAAGGACCGTCTCGATGGATTTGGCCCATCGGTACGTTCGGTGCTGCTCGCTCATATTGTTACTGACTCATTCAGAGCTCTAAATCCTCATCATCGAAATCCAGCTGGCGTTAAAGGCTCGTTTCCGAGGTAATATCTCTCCTGTCCTCTGGAGCAATCGTTACAAACTGAACAGGATTTATTTGCTTGAATCTAACCTCAGCAACTTTTTTACATTCCCGCACAACGCCTTCTCTGCCCCATCCCGTCCATGCTTCAACAAAACACCATCATCATGAAAAAGCTGAATATACATATTACTAGGACGTAGGCTGACATGATGGAAAAAAAGTAATATGAGTAGATAAGAAAAAGGGATGTGAGGGAATAAAGGGAGAATTTTCAAGGAATGTAATGGTATTGCAAGGGAATAAAAAAGGAGCCCAGAAAAAAAGTTTTTCTCACTTTGCCCTTTCTAAAGGCCCAATACTTTATATCATGACATTTATGAAAACATGCTTCTACTCGATAATCCATCTATAGCTTAGCTGCAGGTATACAAACAGACTAGAGTTTTCTTACGCTTGTAAAAATATGTGCAACCTAAACCACCTTTATGTGTAGCTCAGGAGCAGATTCAGTCACTGTTTATTTCTCACTGCTCAGTTTTACACTTCCGCAGTTTCAGAAAGAGGAGCTGCCACCAGCAAACGGCCCATTTCCAAACAGACACGAGTGTGACTGATTTCAAATACCCTCTTCAATCATTGTTGTCAGACTTTAGTGGTCATTTTATTTAGCATTTAAAACGTTTAAGGACACCATGAATCTTTATTGCATTATTGTGGATGGTGTTTAATAGTAGACTGAAGTCCATTCAGTTTTCAAACGGTTTAAAAGTAAAGCCACTGGGGATTCCCTAACTGTCAACACTGTGCTCTCTCTCTCTCCCTCCTCAGCACTCCATGAATGTAAAAGATGTCACCTACTCCCTTGGGTGGTGTTATCTCTCCATCAACTTTTTAAAACATCGACTGTAATTCGACAACAACCAGACTGTAAGGTTTGATGTAGGAGCTCAGGAGGATCAAAGATTTACATGAAATAAGACGCGCAAGTGTCCCCGTGATTCTGGAGTTGAGATGGAAGCGACGCAGCTTTTACTATCGATTCCCCCTCGAGATTAGTCCCCAGTTTGAGATGAAGCGACGAGCGAGGGCATCACAAAAATGCTGAGCGGGTCGAGGACGCACGTGTGCGGGTGATGAGGAGGGATGGCGGTTTGCTGATGTTGTGGAAACGCTGATTGAGATGCATGATGTCTGAGCGAGGAGCTGCTTCGCAGCCCCTGAAGGATGCAGCTCGACAACGGAACACAAATCACTGACTGCTGTCAATTAAACAGAGTGCCTGTATTCAGTGAGAGCACTGGGATACTGCACACACTCATTTTCTAAGTGTATCAAGTGAGCCTCTCTGTGAAACAGCAATTGTCTGAGTGGGAAAAGCGGTGAAAGTAAAAAAAAAAACAAAAAACAAAATGCTTGTGAGGAGATAAATAACTACATGGCGCTCTGCAGGATTCATAGCGTCAACAAGGTCAAGCAACCCTACACGTCTGTCTGACTATGATAACACAGAATCTGGTGATGACCTCTGCTTCAGTTAATAGTGAAACAGTCACACACTCACTGAAATAGATGACCATGACCTTTAGGCCCATGTACTTCATCCCACAGCCTCCTCGTCTTGATGTCGCAGATGAGTTTTGAAGTCACAGGAGGACAGAGAGTGAGTCACAGTTGAACTCCTCAGAGCCTGTGGGCAAATCTGTTTGGAAATGACTATGTGAGATCAGCTCCTTTCTGGAGGAGGAAACTACAGATCTTAGGATGGTCCCTACGTCATGAACAAGTGTGTGATGCAGATTAGTGAAACAATGCGTGTTGTTAAGACGGCCAAGATGTTCTTATATTGTAAAATATATGTGCGAGTCTAAAAAACTAGAACCTTTCAATTGAATGTTTTCTGAACTTGGCATCAGCCACTCAAAAAGTACTCCCAATGTCTGGAGGAGTGGGATAAATTCAAGGACCATGAAAGAGTGAGGATGAAAAACTGAATGAAAGGTGCTTGAAAATGAAAGCTATTTCGCTCTGATTCAGTGTTTGAGCGCAGATGAAACCTACAACACGATGAGTGGGAGGAGCGGCGGCCCGTCACATCTATAATTCAGAAAAAGCATGTGTGAGCAGCTGTTTCCAGGGTCATTAGACAGTGATCACACGACGACTACTGGTGCCATGACTGATGTTCACGCCTCACATGCTCTCTGTGGGAATCCAGGCAGTTTGCAGTATTGACTGGATATAATGGAGACGGAGGATAAAAGGTTTAACGGACAGACTCGTGTTTGACGTAGTTACAGGTCACATGAGGCAAGGGGAGGGTATTCTGCCTCACGGTCTGTCCATCCTATTCTTGCGAAAGTTATATTTCACAAACTTCTTGCGAATGTTCTCTTACACCCACTAGATCTGGGTGGTCAAAGGTCAAAGTCAGTGTGGCCTCAAAAAAAAAGACCATGAGTTTGGAGGAAAATGTAGATACACTTGTACAGTTGGTGGAGTTTCAATACCACACAAGGATGAATGGGAGCAGAAGCATGGGATTTCTAAAGGGAGGGGACAATGGCAGCTTCACTGCACCGTTCTCCCTTTGCATCTCCAATAATACAAGTGTTAGCAGATGAGTAATAGAGGAGAAAACCGTAACACCTCGTAACTCGTCAGTCCCATCGCCGCTCGCCTTGACGCTCATTTTAAATCAGCAGCTAATTACGGTATGGCTATGACAGGGTTACCCGCTTTCTCCACAGGGAACATAAATCAAATGAATCTCTGCAGCTGGAGAATCATCTGAGCAACCGTGCAGGGATCTGATAAAGGCTCCTGGTGTGTGTGTGTGTGTGTGTGGGCCGTGAGCACATGCACGGCCGTCTGTTGCCGTTGTGCTCAGTTGCAGGAGCACTGGATGCAATAAGCAGATTAATTTGGTGGGCCGGATAAAGATAGACGGACGGGTGATGGAGAAAATGGCAGCACCGAGGAGTGGATCAAATGTAAGGGAGTAGACAATGATGGGACCGAGCAGAATAGCGTGGGAGAGAGTAATGGATCCCATCTCCTGTATTGCTCACTTAAGGTCCCCAGAAGTGTGTGTGGGCAAAAGTGCATCCGAGTGTGTGCGACTTAGACGGTTCCATAACGCTGAAGAAAGAGATGATGATAATCCAGTTAAACTAAAAAATGGGAATGTCTATGGATCCTCGTTCGTACTTGTATTAATCCTTCCTTACATTCCTGCAGCCAGAGAGTTCATATGATTACCTCAGAGTAGGGATAATATCTTCCTCGGCGCTGCATCTTTGAAATACCATCGTCTGCCATCGAGATGTTGACTAAGTACATTCATGATGTATTTAGAGAGAAAAATGGCTCCGAGCAGGATTTTAACTGGGCTTCGTTGACGCTGTGTTCTGAATAAATGAGCCCAGTTGCGTTTAATGAAACGGTTAAATTGAGTGTTGCCTGGAGAAGTGTCTGTTTGGGCACCTTTGGCCTCAGTACACGTGTGGTCTACTAATTCCTGTGGTAATTACGCGTTACAAATACTTCAGTTAGATGTCTGGAGAGAACGTACAGCCACTAGACATCAAGGAGGAAGGAGGCGCAACAGTAAATGTCCCAGTGAAGACCCTCCTCCCTTGTTCTCCAGGTTCAGTTTGGGGTTAATGAAAATTGAGGTATTTTATGGCCACTGAAGGCTCCGTATCTGTACACGATCATTATTACGCTCATATTTTCCGGTGTTTTTCTATTAGAGCTTCTTACTGCCCTCTGTGTCTCCACGTATGTATGTGTGTTTACGAGCAAGACGGTCATAAATCATCACTCCTACAAATGTTTCGACACTGCCCTTAAAAAAAAATCCTTGTGAGTCAGAAGTGTGACTGATTGGAAGTGACAGTTTTACTTCCCTCATCACTTGTGCAGAGCAGGCGGGGAGATGGTCGGCTCTCGCCTCCCTCGCTGTATCACCAGGATGAACTGGCTGAACTGGCTGAACTGGATGATGGATGAGGAATGGGCAAGAGTCAGTCTTGCTGACGTTGGGGCAAACGCATCCTGACAACGATACAAAAGTGGTTTCAGAATAAGAACTATTAAAAATAGATTTAAGGAAAACAAAGAGGACTAATCAAAGAGCGTTTTGAAAGATGGATGATGAAGCCATAGCGTTTGGATCGCCACCTGGTGGCGGGCTAGGTCATAATGACACTGTCCATTGTAATAAGTTACACTTTGTTTCTTCATGACTTTGTTTAGATCCCAAACATCTTTTCTGTTTAGTCATCTATTCCTGACCTAAATGTGAATGAAACAAATATATGGAGCAGAGACGAGGGGGTCAAATAGCCTTCAAGTGTCACATCCATCACATGGCTTCACACGCTGGCACAGTCCACCTTTGCTCTGCCGCCGCTGCCAACTCATCTCCCGTTTGCACACACTGCTGCCACCGACGTCACACTGCTCAATCACGCCGCTGTTCAAAGGAGCCATGATAAATCAGCCCCCTGCAATTACATCCGTTGTGGATGATTCCGCTGCACATGATTTATGAAGTGGGCCAAGATCAGAGGTACTGACTGGTTGTGTACAAATCACCAGCACTCGTCCTCATGAAATGTGGGGAGAGAGTTTCTGGAACTGCAAGCAATGGGGCTACATTTGTATGATAATACGGCAGAACATGTCTCCCCCTCATACAGGCAGAGGTGGTCAGTGTCATGTTTCACATGCATCTTATTGAAGTCGGACATTTGCACGTTGCCAGCTCTGCTTTGTCAGCGGCAGATTAAATGCAGACGACTCCTGCCAAAGGGAAGCTCAGCAGGGCCATCACGCCTGCCAGTCAGAATGAGGCTCAGACAGGTTGCAACCTCGCTCTTTGTCCAATGTGGAGAGGCTGGCGTGTAACATCAGAGCAGGAGACCGCTGGCGGTGGCAGGGGATGAGAGGCGGGCGATCATAGAGAGCTTGGAAGATTCATTTAAGAAACGGGTGGTTGTGTCTCGCCTGCATGCAGGCAGCAGAGAAAAAGGTGGTTGAGTCTATCTAAGATAGAGGCCAGAAACACACAGTAAAGGCTGTTAACTCATAACTCATGAGAGAGGAAAGGGTGGCAAACACACTAAAAGACGGGAAGGGCACCAGAACAGTTCTGGAACAGTCACAGATGGGCCTGAGACATGCAGCTGGACAAGATAAAGTCTCAGTCTGGTCGCTCAGTGAGAACACCCCCCTGAAAGTCGATTCAACAAGAAAAGACACAATCCAAATCCAATATTTTCAAGGCCCACAGCTAAAGTCAGAAATGTCTCCTTTAAAAGTGCACTTCTGCAATAATATGGATGCTCGGGGGGGGTCACACTAGCCTTCAAGAAGAAATTCACCCCCCGACCCACTCGTGTCGCACTCAACTACAAGACTTGAGACAGCTTCTACTGCTGCATCACACGCTACAGAGGAGGAACTGAAGGATGGGAAAGAGAAATGGGGATTTTGGAGGGCCGGTCACGTCGAAATAACCTCAGGATGGCTGGAATCAAAGAGAACGTGGAGGGCCCCCGTCCCACTGATTCTGACTGATTCAGAGCAGGGCTGGTGAAAGATGTAACTGGACAGCAGGCCTCTCTTTGACCTTGGAAACTTCTTCTGCAAGAACCAGTGACATTTTGCAGAGGGTGGGGTTCACCATCGATTTTGCTGCACTTGTTGACTTGTTGGGTTTTAAATGTGTTTTGTTTTTGTCCCTCCTGCACTGTGCTCTCTTCCCTGTGGGAACATCGCAGTCGCTCAGACCCATCAATAGTATGCTCCAATTATTCGTGAGGATGTGAGGGCCCATGAAGTGCAATTACAAAGCCATATGACTATTGACAGATGCAGCTCTAAATTTATCCCATCCAAACCCTTGTGAGAGAAATACAATACTGACCCCCTGCTCCAGGCCTGCTGGCCCATGGTCAAGCATTCAGCCTCATTCATTAGAGTTCTTTCCAATTACAGCGGCACTGTCTGCATTTTTAATGGACACACTCAGTCAGGGGCCATTGTTTCAAGAGCACTGCCCCAGAGTTTGGAGGCTGAGAGGTTGGATATGAAGGAGGTTGTGTTTCAGGGGGAACAATGGATGATGTGCTCAGCATGCGGTCCAGAGCAAACAGACTCCATGTGTGTGAGAACAGGCCAAGAGGCAGCAGCAGACACCAGGAAAGACAGAGATAGATGGAGGGTGAAAGAGAAACCCCCCCCACTGCCGCTGCCGCCGCCGCTGCTTCTCTTCAGCGATTCAGGGAAAAGATCCAATGTTTCCAACCAGTGTTCAGTCACAGACCGATTGTCGTTCCTGCGCGCACCGTGAAACATCCAGCTGAGGCCTCAGAGAGAAAATGTTCTCCTAAACAAACACTTGAGACTTCCAGTTCTAATAAGAGTTCTGCCCCCAGCGAGACCGAAACAATTATTTCCTCTCTACCGTTTGGTGCACACTGTAATTTCTTATCATTATCCCTCTATTATTTTGTTCTCGAAGGTGGAGCCTCAATTTCACAGACACTCTGATGTTGTTTAGCTGCAGAACCCTTTGGAAAGTTACCACAAATAAATGGGCAAACTTGCAGCAAACTGGACACTAAGTGAAAGCATCCGTGATCATGTTGAAAACCAGCTGAACTCCACACTTTCGGATTTAGACTTTGGGCGTTTAGCAGACTTTCCTCATCTAAAGTGAAAGGCCCAATAAAAGAAGGGCAACATCACAGCACCTCCAGTGTGACTGCAGGGAGAAGATTTTTCACCTCAACCCTTTCCAGTGACATTTCTCGTGGCGTGTGGCGCAGTATTCTCAACCTTCTGGAGGCGAGAGCGCGCCAGGAGTCAAAACAGAATGTCAAAGCCTATGAAAATAAATCACAGGGTCAAACAAACGGCCAACCAATTAACATTTAGCGATTATTTAATTATTTACATTACCCTGGCCGCTCTTAATTATCTTTGTTTTAGGGTTGAAAAGTCAAGGGCGCTGCAGAGCACCGAGTTCTTAATGTGCGGTGACATCATATTCAGTGATGCTCAAACTATTTTCAAATGGATAAAGGAAATGTGATAGGTGCCCTTGAGCAAGGAAGTCAACCTGCAACAGCCGGCAGGGAACATGAAGTGATTGTGGGTGTTCTTCTGTTGTTTTGAGATATCCTGTCAGACAGGCAAAATATGCGCTCAAAAAATATCCGCAGGACTGTAAACAAGCCGCGAACGCGTGGTTGAGTATATTTTCTGTACCATTTTTATTCATCAAAAATACAAGAGGGTCTTATTTCCTACGCAACTTTTTCTTCAAATGAGGCTTAACAGAGGAACCTGAGGTGGTCTTCATCTGTTACCGCCTCTCCTCCATAATTAATACCAGGTCAGTTGAAACCATGTGATCTTTATCTCTTATTAAAGTCGTCACATGAAATAGCGTTCATTATCCTAGAGGACATACACTAACCTTATATATTCTCGTGTCAGTTTGCCTATGTAGTGCAGAGCCAACTGTCACCAGACTTTATTAAAACCTGGTAAAAGACCGTGCAGAGGAAGCTGGTGCCGGACGCAGCAGCTGTATAAATAATTTTAACTTTACAGCTTTATTCTGAGGTTTAACTGACACCTCAAGGTGGCATTTAAAAGTTTCCCACCTGGTGTTTAACGGTGAACGTTTGACATCTGGAATATCGCCTGGAAGTGTTGAATGTCATACAGTCTCCACGCATGCATATAACAGGAGTATAAGCAAGTGATGTGGCAATAAAAGGATAAAGGCTCATTGTAGGAAAGTGTCCTCACTCCACGCGATGTGACTTATCTCCACATTCTTTGTGACAGCGGACACTTACGCGTCTCCGCTCGATCAAAGCCAGCACAGCTGTAGAGGCAGATAAAAAGGCAATAATAATCAAATAAAACTCTCCTCACGCTGGCGCACAAAGAGTTGGCCGGGAGAGCGGCAGGATTTTTGACCCATGTGTCGCGTCGTATCAGAGCAAGACACTCGCTCATGGTAGTGAGAAGAGCCAAAAAAAATTAGGCCCCTTTGTGATCTCAGATACTTTGGGATTATTTGAGGTTTTCAGGCCAGAAACATCGAGATAGAAATCCTTTATCAAGTAAGCTTTCACTGAACCACTGGTGAGTGGCATGGAGGAAAAATATAAAATAAAATTCTCCTTTGTTGTTGTGCTGCAGCAAAAATTACCAGACAGCACATGGACAAAGAATATGAGCTGGCAAATGGGGCAATTTTCTGGATTGGAAAGATATTATCCCGCCATGACCTTTTACACGTGATGTTAAGCTTCCATTTATCCATTCAGGCTGCAGAAATCAAGCCAGAGAGGATGTATCAAAACGATTAGCTGAAGAAAATCTATTCAGGAAGAAGTTACTGGTGCTATTTTATCCGAAATGGCATCAGTGTTTGAATGAATTACTGTTTTGATAGAGACACAGTATCACAGTGGGACGGCTCTGCGAGGTGCCAACATTTTAAAGGTCAGAGAAAGGACACAGGGAATCTCTTATAATCTTATATATTATGGATACACGCACGTACAGCACCAGGCTTCTTAAGGACAAGTCTATGATCTGTCAGAGAAGATCTGGTGAAGGTCCTTCAAGCATCCTTGTGTCCATATACAGCCGACTTTGTTCTGCCCTTGACAGCGCTATCTCCCTGGACTAATAGTAACATGGTGAAACTACAGGAAAAGAAATGTATTCATTCTCATTTAAAGCATATGATTTTGCCTGGAACTCAGTACAAGCAGAGAAAGAGAATGAGACAATAAATAATAACAATAAATCTGAGAAATGTACTCAATGCTTGTACGCATTATTACCCAGGACTAGTTTCTATTACTGACACAAGTTCCTCATTTATTTTAGGACAGCAGACTGCTTTATCTGGAGGCTGTGTTTGTGTTTACTGCATTGATCAACAAGCAGCAGTTTCCTTTCCATCCTGTGAACAATCACTCAGTCCCGAATTAACTCAACTTGATTGGACCGATTGATCCATTTTTCGAATGCACCCCACAAGAAAAAAAAAATCCAACAACTTTCCACAAGTAAGTGGCTCCAAAATATGGA
This sequence comes from Pseudorhombus dupliciocellatus, assembly GCA_016785235.1. Classification (NCBI taxonomy): domain Eukaryota; kingdom Metazoa; phylum Chordata; class Actinopteri; order Pleuronectiformes; family Paralichthyidae; genus Pseudorhombus; species Pseudorhombus dupliciocellatus. Next base: position 1,426,872 of record JAFBJW010000083.1, read on the forward strand.
AGCAACAAAGCAACAAACATGCAGAAAAAAAGCATGTGAAACAGCAGCGGAGGCACAACTGGCGAGAGAGAGAGAGAGAGAGAGAGAGAGAGAGAGCTGGGAAAAGAAATGAAAAAGAAAAACAGCAGCAGAGAGAAATGAAAGTTACCCCCAAAAAAAAAAAAAAAAAGAAAAAACACACACACAGCCTTTAATAGAGGGATACAATACAGCCCTGTGGCAGCTGGCAGCTTCACAATTAAGGAATACAGCAAAGAATGTCATTATCGCTCGGGAGAAAATAAGAATCTTCTTTTTTTTTCTCGAGCAGGATGCAAGAATGTGTGGTTATGAATTATTTACCCTACTTAAAATTCCCTGCACCAAAAACATGTGTCGGCCTCACAGCTGATGAGTCGCTCCCTCTCATTCAGGTGTGGGAGCAGAGTTATTTTTTTTATATTATACTTTTCTTGAAGGTGAGCTTCTTTAGTTTTCTTGTCACAGCGCTTCCCCAGACGCCGTGTCCCAATAATGAAGCTGCCGAGGCTGCTGATGAAACGCGTCTAAGATGAACACAGAGAGAGCGAGAAAACAAGCATGGGGATGGTGCGTAGGCTTGTAGGTGACTGTGTTTGTAGCCATATTCAACCATATCTGGTTTTTCAGCAGGGCTGGGAAAGAGCAGTCGGAAGTAAAGTACTGTTTCTTGAGAGAAGTTTTTTTGGAGTAAACAGGTCGAGAGGTATCGCAGGTCGGTACTTCCTGCTTCTGTAAGACTGTACAAACAGAGCAGCTCCCACTACACCACAAGCACCAACATATCCCACTCAGGTTCAGCTTATTTAAAAATTTACTCTACTGAAACATATATCTTGTGTTTATATTTGGTTTATTTTTTTACTTCAACTCCCCATTGATTTTCACTTCTCTTTGTGTCGGTGTGACACAGCAAAGGATTGATTTAGGATCAATAATTCCACAAGTATGGCCTCTCTAGAGCCTATATTATAGCAAATTAAAATAAAGTAAATAACCAAAATTTCTACTTGTGCAAGAGTGTGATACTCTGAAAATACTGAGAGTTAATCAAACTCATAATTTGTGCTAATTATATTGTCATTAAGTGGAATTTTTTATAAATCTGCCAGATTAATGATGACTGAACTAAACTTTAAATTACATATTTTCCGATGTTGGTGATGCTTCTGTATTTTTCTACAAGGTATTTTCAACACATCCAAATAAAGGAGATTATATATACAGTATATGGAGGTGGTATAATGCAATGCGTGGGTACTTTTCAACAGCAAACCTGCTGTAAGAAGTGGTCACACTCGATCATGCATCATCAACCTTGTGCTGAGGGACAGGATCTGTCAGAGGCGAACAATTTGTAAAACAAAAATCCCAGGGAAAACTGTAGCAGTGACAGTTTGCACATGCAAGCTCTCTCTCACTCTCTCTCTCTCTCTCTGCTTGCTATTACAAATTTGATGTCCCAGTGGGAGGCACTGCTCCTGGGGGTCGGTCATTCATTTGCCCGGGGAAGGAATAAAAAAATAGTCGCAGTGTGGAAATTCATTTTGTGATTTATTGTGTGTCAACATGAAGAAAAATTGTTCCGTTGATGAGCGAACCCAAACTGAACAGTGAGGATATTCTCATTAATTACATTTTCTGATATATCTTAATAAAAACGCCTCACATTGAAAGCACTAAATAAAAACTGAACTATTCTGCTTCTCTGATCGTGGAGTGATTCAGGTCTTAGGGATAAAAACTAATAAAAACTTCCCTATGATGAAGGCCTGAGCTAATTGTCATTCAAGTGTCGAGACATTCACACTGCTGAAGGGCACATGGGTGAAATAAGTCTCCTGCAGCTACCATGGGTGGGATCTTCTGACAACCAGCTATTCTTCACAGCAATTTAAAGGAACAGTTCGACATTTCTCCACCACGCTTACATTGTTTACTTCCCGGCGTCTCCTCAGTATCATGAGGTTTCCAGGAAACGAGTCAAGGGCATGAAGGCGCCTGGAGATGAAAACGATCTGGCACGTTCAAAAAGGATGTTCATATACTAATTAAACTGGCTTCCAAATTATGTTGTGGTGGCAACAACACCGCCGGCTGTGTGATGCTCGAAGGCATTGCTGTTCCTTAAAGGCACCAGGGGAACCAGGCTCCTCACTGCTGTCTGTGCCGACGTTAAGGTTATATACAATACAAAATATGTTATATTCTCATTAAATCAGACCTAAACAATAACTCCAACACTGAATCTGGAGCGGAGGCCAAACAATAATAACGTCAGAAATGTTACGGCTTCTTCCCTCAAGCAAACTGCATCCTTCCACTTAGATTTGTGGCCACTCACCAACTGAAAACATTTTACAGATCCAGAATCAATATTTGTAGATTTTGTAGTTTGTGTTTTGCAAATAGAAAACACCATAAAGAGAACAAAATGGTTATTGTTTGGCTGGATTAAACAAATAAAGTACAAAGTGATGACAGCAGTACAGCCTGAACAGAAAATGGGGTAATTCTTCTCAAAAGAAAGTCAACAAAATTATGATTACGATCACTTATAAATGAAGAACTTTGCTGCAGAGAATCCATTGGATATAACATCTGTATAAACAGATGTTCATTCCGTCAACTACATGTCTTCATCCCTCCTCCACCCTCACCTCTTTATCGATTACTCTGATCCCAAAATAGAACGTCTCCGAAAAACTGGTGCAGCACAAAACACAGACTACTGTGGATGAAGCTGCATCTGGCGTGCGTGCATGCTAAGTCACAAACAAAAACAGATGGAAATGAGCTGAGTTGCTGTGTGGGTGGTGGCAGAGGTGTTGAAGGTCCCGATTAACACATCACATAGTTAAAAAAGACCAAAAAAAAAACAAAAAAAAAACGGTTTCGATGCAGATTCTAGTGCCAGAAGTGTACTTACAGCATTTATATCACTTATGTGGATGATAAAAGTAAAATAAATGGATCCACTCAGCTGCAATCCATCACCTCTGCAGTATTAATGACACACTTGACCTGCTGAGTCAAAGGAATATACAGGAGCTGCTTTACTGCACAGTGTCATCTGCTGCTGGAGCTGGAGGGAGAGGGGGGGGCCACACCAGGGGCAGAGAGAGAGAGAGAGAGAGACGGGGGAAGGAGAGGCAGGGAAAAGAAAGAGAAACCAAAATAACAAAAATTCAATAATCTGTCTTCGGGGATAAGGCTTAATGAAGCCATAAAGAGGGAGCAGCGGGACGACGGCGCACGAACAAAGACGACACAGGTACAAATCAGGATTGTGCAGAAGAAGGGATGACTGGTGTAATTCTGACTGACAGGAAATGGAAAACTGCTTTCATGTGGACACTGGCAATTTAATCAGAGCTGAGTGGAGGGCCAGAGAGCAGCACTGTGTGTGTGTGTGTGTGTGTGTATATAGTCTGTTGCCAGTGGAGAATGAGCTCAAAATTCCATCTGGTACAGTGAAAGCTGATCCCTGTTCGCCGGGCGTTCGATGCTGCAGGCCTGCTGCCGCCGACTTACACACACTCCCCACTCCCCCCCTTATGACCTCCATCAGTTGGAACAATACCCCTCTCTGGACCCTGACCTGCACTGGAACCAGAACCAGAATAGTGCCCATCTGCACACAGATGTTAAATTAGTGAATTTAACATCGAAAAAAGTGAATATTCAGCTGTAAATCCATTGAGTTTAAATAACAGTGTGTTGATGTATCCTTCCTACATATTTGATTATTGATTTTTATCTGTGGAAATCTATTATTGAAATGTTTAATATGTGTATTGGGGGGGTTTAGACTGAGGCCAGTTAAAGTTTCAGCTGTGAAAAAAACGATGTACGCGTGCGGCAGCTGTCAGCGCTGACAACTCATGAAATCTCAGCACTGAATTGGGTTGAACTTGTGAACCGGGCTGCTGATGCATTATTGATCAGATATACAAGTGTGCTTTGGTTGCGTGAGGTTTGAACTGTGAGCAGCTTCAGCACAATGGGCAACATCCACCTGCAGGAGGCGAGTTGTCAAATCCAGCACTTCTATTTGTAAATCTATGCAGATTTAAACCCACGTGTCATGCAGGGTTGTGACGGTTTGACAAAGATGGGAACCGAGATAACACACCAGGGAATCTCTATTAGCAGCTGCCTACATATGAATGCAGATATATTTAAATGCAGTTCAATCAGTGGGTTCCACAGTCACCTGCAGGCCACCAGTCCCTTCCTACACCAAAGTGGTGTCACTGGTGAAGAGATTCGGCACATTCACACAGATAATTCGTCTAAAGAGATTCAAACCAAAAATAATGTGCCAGAGTTTCCATCGCAGTCGCCTGGTGGCATCAACAAATAATGAGAAAGGTCCAGCAGGGAGGAGGAGGATTGAGAGTCCCTTCCTACACATGCATCAGCTTCTCTTCCAAGATTCATTTCCCATCCATATCTACTGGCAGGGCAGAATACCATGAACTTTCTAATGCGATCCATTCGAAAGTTCCATAAAAAATTACTACCATAAGTCACCTAATATGAAACCTTTGTGCCACTGCTTCAATAATACAGTGTGCGTGTGGCCAGGCTGATTCATACGATTATTTATAGTCTATTTTTTCCTGCAGCAGATATCCTGACAGAGCCGGCTGATACCCGGCTGCATGTTCAGTAAAATATCAGAACATTTATTTCTGGCACCCCCCCACCAGGCCTGGCAGCGTCCAGATAGCCCATCGCAAATTCAACGAACAAATGTCACTTTGGGGTCATTAGTTGATTTTGGCCGGTCGAGCTGCGGCGCTGGTACGTAGGAAAGAGTGGCAGCGATCACAGCGAGTAAACACAGTCCAGTGACAGGACGCCTCCGATTTACACAGCTTTCTGTCGCCTTGCAGCACAATTTCACATGCAGCCCAACAGCAGATGGCCCCATTAGTGCTAGAAAACACATAATATTGTGAATGCTCGAGTCTTATTCCACCATCCTGCAGAAGAGCAACATGCGCATTGAGACGTCTACACCTAATTTTACATTTTCTGATACAATAACCCATGTGAGGAAAGTAGTAGCTCCGTGTGAGGCTGTAGAAAAGCCGAGGGCCTTTCTCATCAGTGCTCTATTTCCTTCGGTCTTAGGTTGACAATTTATTTGTGTCGGATTTGTTTTGCATCTAGGAGAAAAAACAGCAAGTTGTGTGTGTTTCTGAAATGATCTTTTTCATATTGTTTGAGCAATCAAAAGCAGCATGCTGTGATGTGATGTGATTGTACTTCTGGGTGAGCCAAATTCATTTGGCTCAGATTGCTTTGTCTCTATCACAACAGTCTTTTCCAGTAAATAAATAAATAAATAAATACATAAAATAAAATGATTCAAGGCAGAAAAAATATGAGACGTTCACTGACCATGAGCCTCGGATATCAATTTTCAAACTTGGGCTGATTTGCGATGCCAGTCTGATTCAATCCCAGGTTCAATCGTTTGGGGGGCAGATGAATTTTTCACAATTTATTCCAGACACAATAACATGGTTCAGCTCGTGGGCCTCTGCGCCAGCAATGCGTCCAAAGAATGAATCTGTAAATAGCAATCACTGAATCATATCACCTTAGAAACGCCTCCGACCACAAGCATAATTATATAAATAAGTTAATGCAATATGTTGTTGTATTGTATGTATTTCTCTCTCTCTTCCAGTGTCCACTTATATCTCTTTTCACGATTGAAGCTGGATCTTTTAGATGCATCCAGACGTCTAATCAGAACATGCTGGGCACAGGGTGAGCGCAGCAATAGAAGAACAGCTGGATTTTTCTCTCACTGTATAAATACACAACCAAATTTATTTCCTCCCTCTGCAGTTCATTTTCACAAGAAACTATCTGCTTCCCACAATGACAGCATCCCTGTTATTTGAGAATAAAATGAAATAAAAAGTCCCACCGAGGTGATGCCCGGCTCTTTAGAGGTCGATGATTTTTCCCATCAGCTCGACAAATGAATAAGCACAAAAATGGGTCCACACAAAAACATCCACACTCTCACTGATATCAATAATACTACAGGTATTATTAGACGACCTCTGAATAGGGTGACACTTGGGGTATATTAAATATAGATTTGGCCTTATTCAAACTCATACTCTCTGTTAGTGCAGCCCTCACCCACTTTATTTATGAAACCTTTGCTTTATGTTAAATGTCACGGTAAAATAAACCTAAGGCTAGAATGCTGAAGGCCTTGTTCCCAATTACCACTGGAGGAAATAGAGCCGGCTTTAACGAGAGTGATTCCACTGATTATTGCTTGTGGCTTGAATTGCATGAGAGCAGTCACATAAGAGACATTGATCTTTATGACTAATCGTTAAACTGCAACGTGTGTAAGGGGAAGGTGCCAATAGAAGCTGCATAATTCACTGAGTCTGGATCGTGCCCTATTGATAATGTCACGTATCCTTTCATAAATAGTGAGTGGGTGTCTGCTGCCGTTCATAACCGAACACGTCTTTTTTTTGTCCTGAGCAAAAGAGAGAGCGATAGCTCAGAGTGAAACCTGTGCGCCATCAGCTCTGCAGCCAGAAAAGTGCAGAGTGAGTCAAACTTCCCCAGAGTTCCAGGAGCCGACAAAGCCATGGTGTGACACAGCAGCTAGCAAGTCACCTGACACATCTGTGAGAGCGTGCACAAAGGCACGGGCACGTGGGAAGACATCTGGCGAGCAGGTAGAGTTACGACCCGAAGCGTCAGGGAAGGGAAGCAGATGTTTTCCGTAAAGCTGTTATTCACACAGATACAGGAGGTATAGTAAAATTAATGCTGGTGAGAAAAAAAAAGTAGAAAAAAGGTGAATCCTTGAAAAAAGAAAAGAAGGAAACTTCAGTCTCACTGAAACTAAAGATGCTGAAGTTCTGTCTTTCACACATGCCCTCACTGTGGAGCCACTGACCTCTCCTTATTGTGTATTTGTGCACGTGTTGTGACACTGCAGCAAAGTGACTGCAGTGTCAGAGAGAGAGAGAGAGAGAGGGATAGGCTGCTGTGTCTTGATATTAAAAGGCCTCAGAGTTTATTTAATCTTTAGGCTGCTAATAGAGAGAGGGAGAAGAAATGACAGGAGGAGGAGAGGATGATCAATGGATAGAAAAGCGTGACGGAAAGAGATAAACAACAGGGACTGAGAGAGAGAGAAAGAAATAGAGATGCATTGATAAAATGGGGGGGGAGTAAGAGCGCTTCCTCTTTTTCGATTTCACTTGATTCCTGGCTTCTTCTCTTTATTCTAAGTGTTTCTTAAAACCTGGTGCTCAAGTGATTCCATCTGTAGAATTGACTCAAAGGATCAACAGAACGGCAGCGTAAAGTGGGCATAATTACAGCCAGCTGATAATGACAAATTGGCCTGAACTTCTGAGGAAATTAATGTCAGAGGAAAGCGTGGGTAGAGCGAGTGCGATAACCCACAGATGGCTGTATTAAAATGAGCACTTCCACTTGTGCACATTCCCAGTTTAAGCTACAGTAATTAAGCTTTTGTGAGAAATTCCAACTGGTCCAAGAATCTGAGGAGTTTCTCTCGGGGAAAGTCTATTTTTGAGGCCGTTACTTTAGAGAGTCAAGCCTTTAGAGCTAAATGAAGTCTATGAGCAATTGACCCTAATTCTCACTTGATTATAATGTCAGCAAATATTTTTTTACAAAGTTTATGGTCTCAGTCTGAAAGTTCCAGTCTTGTAATAAACGGCACGATGAACATTTTGTACATTTTGATCCCATTTGCGATGAATTCGACTGAAGAGCCTGGTATCTCACTCTGTTGTGTGTCTGTTTCAGCAAAGTCACACTCAACCGTTGGCTGTGATGCATCCATCGTTGTTCTGTTGCCTAATTACATTTACTGGAGGCCAAATTAGTGCATTAGCCATTTTCTCCTCTGTGGTTCAGGGAATAAGACGTGGAGCGTAAACAATAAACAGCATCATCTCTCTCTCTCTCCCCCTCGCTGTCTGTCATCTCTCCACTGGAGTTTCTAATTGAGATAATAAATGAGCCCCTAAAAACGCTGGGACTCAAAAAGCCAGCGACTAAACACATTCTTGTGGGGAAGTAGATGGTGTCTTTAGACTTTAGAAGAAAACACATGGCACCTGTTTAGGTCGAACATTGAAGAAGTCGGAGCTGGACACTGTATGTGATGTGTCTGTGTGAGATCGTCTCCTCATTAATATTGCTGCTCCCTGTAAAACCACGACAATTAAGCCTGACAAAAGATCCCCTCTGATAAATGGCCTGCACACAAAAAATATAGGCCCCATTATACCATGTCTCCAAGCTAATAACTACCAAGAGTCTGAAACCAAGGTTCCTATTCATCATGGTATTAACGCTCCCCCCGCTCATTCCTTCGAGAACCTTCAAGAAGATGTTTGGGAGATTTCTGACTTTTACCCTAATCCCACGAACGCCAGCGCTCCGGCTCACAGTGAGACTTGACAGACTAATGCAAGAGGACCTCACCTCAAACTGATATTAAGGTATAACAAAATTGGCTTGAAGTCATAGCCAGAAAGTAACTCAGTGGCTTTGTTTCAAAACCGATCACCGCTGCTATACCTCCATATTCCATAGAGCATCTCGAAGTCTGCGATCAGACTTCCTTTTCCAATGTCTGACTGGGTCGTCCTGGGATATTGAAAACCAAACTCTCAAAATAACACAAGGAAACAAAGAGCTAATTAAATACCACATCACAGATCTCATTAACTCTCATACAGCAAATATCGGTGATTTATTTATGCTCTGTTTGCGACAAGTGATTGTGTTTGACTCAAGCTGAAGCAGAATTCCATTTTTTATTCATGTAATTTATTAATGTTTTGCCCTGTGCATGTAGGGAGGGGGTAAAGGAAATAAATGGTACTCAGCTTGGACTTGGAATAAAAGAAATCTTGCAGGTTATTCTGAACAATGAAGCCTTCAGGCCTTCGTTAGCTGCTTTAATTACCACCACTGTCAGAACGCACTAAGAATAACTAACCCCATGTAGGGCAGATCATGTTTGCAGTAGAAAATAAGTTGAAAATAAGATCAGCAAGATCACAGCACTGTGATATATAAAGAGAGTCTAAAATTGTAGGACGGTGTAATTAATAGTGCAGATAAAAGCATTTTCAATTCTGGCATGTCCGAGTGATTCAGATAAATATTCCCCCGCCCCTGGGAATATTAGAACAGGGGTCAAACACTTTCAGTGGTCTTGGTTTATAAATATCCTGATGAAACAAACTGCTGTGGCACCGTTGCAGAATCAAGGCAAACAAATTATTAGGGACGCATCTCTGTGTAACCCAGCACAGACTGCAAAGCAAATTAGAGCCTCTAAAATAAACAACATCCTCTGAAGCTAAATCCATAAAAACCTGAGCATCACAATGATCTCACGGAGGGAGGATTTATTGCAGGGCTGTTGTATTCTACAGTGTTAGTTTTATTTAGGTGTACCTAATAAATTACCAAGCGGGTACAGATTCATTTAATCACTGTGTACCAGAGAACTTCAAACGTTACTCCTGGAGTCATATCCAGTAAACACAGTAGCTGGTTAATGTTTTATTTAATTTGTTTTGCAAGGAATCAATCTTCAGTTTGAAAGCTATTTTCTCAGCAATACAAAAATATACAACCATGACAACAATACTGTAGCTTGACAACAGCAGTGCATAGAACGAATGGTCCATCTGTTAAAAATACAAATATAATCATGACGAGTGGGATTCAAAATAAGCAGAACTATTCCTTTATAAACGTGGAGATTCAACTATGTAGGAGTTGCGATGTGTCTAGAAGCGCTGTGCCCTTTAAGGTAGAAATTAGGCATGTGGATTTCTGGGTGGCAGATGGGCATGTGAACATCAGACTGTCAGTAGATCAGTTTATATCCCATCACTGTCCAACAATTACCGCTGGCATTTCAGCCAGGTCTGAAGTTTGTCTCCAGGGATCTCAATAAAGTTCACTTTGGTTCAGATTGAAATGTTTTAACCACTGGTGGAAGACAGATGTTTGACTTGGAGGTTTTTGGTTTGGGGTGGGAGCACTGTTAGTAAACAACAGCCTTGTGTTGACTGAACATTGCCACTTTTGTGTTGCTAGTTGCAGGTGGCAACAAGAAATGTCCTGGAAGACAGAAGAGTCTTATGGATGACCAGAACAACATCTGCATCTCACTTCTTTGGACTGAAACATGCTGACCTCAATCACAGTGCTGGACAGCTCAAAATTGTGAATTGTGAAACAATTGAGCGGCTGATGATCCAGAGCCACCACCTCATCTGTCAAACATGCCGGTGCTTTCTGTTGTGCTCTGGACATGAATGGCTGCTAATGGACCTGGCACACTGGCAGTTACTGATGATTTCCTGTTGACAGGGGTGACGGGGTGAATGCAGAGGTAAACAGAGGCTTCCTGAGATCCAGCCAAAAGTATCAAAACGCATTGGATGACACTCTCTCATTCAGCAGGACGATGAATGAACAGCCAAAACAAACAAGGTGTTTTCGGTGGAAAGGGATGGAATATTCTCCACTGTCTGATCTGAGTGAGTGTAATTTACACAGAATATTAAAGACTTTAGGAAACAATTGACTTGTAAAGATGTCATGTCATGTCATGTCATTTTCCAACCGCTTATCCGTTACCGGGTCTGCACCCAAATCACATTGCACCAGTAACCTGAGACCTCCTGCGGGTGGTGAGCCTACTGGAGGTGGTTCCTCGTCGGGGAATCGAACCCCGGCAAAATGTACGATGTTGTTGTTGTTAAGTATCTCGTAACACCAGGAAATCTCACTAACAGAAGAAGGTGAAAGAAAAAAAATTGAAGGATTGCACCAAAAGCGGTCGCAGAAGTTTCCTGGAGTTTGGAAGACTTGCAGGAGGAGAGGACAGAAGACATAATCTGTGCAAGAAGAGCTCAATTATTCTGGCGGAATCAGAGTTCAGAAGTGATAAGGCTACAAGACAAGGGCTGTGGGAGGAAGAGGCAAGAGGTGCAGTATTCACAGGAGGAAAAATTATTACGTAGCTGAAAGCAATAGTGCGACCAAGGGGTGTGGGGGTAGATCATCATCAGCCAGCCGGGGTGTCGCGTTGTGATATGAGGGGTAGGGACTGATAAGGAGGCATTGTAGTAACTCGTTGGATGTGAGAAATAGAAAGTAGGAAAAAAAGAGACAAAGCAGCCACGATCTACTTCTCACTGTCAGCTAATAATCCGTTTGAGGTCACCTCATTTGGCAGGGCTACATCCCTGGACTAAGAATTCTGCTCTCGCCTGCTGCACTCACTCTGAACCAGAGCTGGACTTCAAATCAATATCACAAGGATATTAAACTTTTACCTTGATAACGAAACGATTATGTATTCCCACAACTACCAGTGAAACTCCCTACAACCCAACAAATGTGCAGTGACAACACAGAAAGTAGGTCACCTCAAGAATCCAAAGTTCCTTAAGGAATAGGAAAGATTTCAAACCAATATCAGAGATTTCCTTTAATGTTTTATAGTAAGTCTGGCATCCCTGGTGAATATCAAAAAGTCAAAAAATCAAACCTTATTCACACAGAGAGCATACAGATGTGAACAACTTGAGGCCATGATGAAATAATAAGACAGGAGAAATGGCTTCAAATGGTATTAATGCATATTCAGCTAATATATTTAGAGTGACGAACACGTAAACAAACAGAATGTGGCTCTATCAAGATACGAAGCTCGGCCATCTTTTCTCCCACTCACAAATATAATCCCTTCCAGCAGCAGAAAGATCCTCAGGGACAATCAGTGATGTCCTGCCAAGCGCTCATCTCCATTTTAACGCTCCTGAATTAGCTGGCTTTGACAGGCTCGGTTAATGTGCAGCAGCTAAATGACTTGCACCAAAGGATTATCGACTGTCCCCCTCATCAATCAAGATGGCACCGTGGCAATTACACCAACCTTAAAACACAGTCGCTGCATGAAGGAGAGAAGTCGTTTAAAAGCATATTGAGCATATAGATGCAGAAAACAAATGATCCTTCATTTGTTGTGTTTGATTTGAGGATTAGGCTTGTTAAGATCTTTTATGAGGAAGGTAGATTTGATTGACTAAGAATCTGATGTTTGAACCTCTGGCCACTAGGAGTCACACAAGACAGTTAGAACGTACGATAGCAGCATTGATTTGCGCTCTTATTGGGAGGGCCACAACAAAACAATGGAATGAAAACAGCAGCACTGCAAACACGTCATTTATGATTTCCTTCGTTCAACATAATAAAACAACTCATTAGAGGAGAGACCGTCCGTGTCCTTGTCGACTCCTGACCGTCCCTGCACAGCCAACCTGGGCTTTGAATTCTAATTGGTAAATGAATGGATGGTGACAGGAAGAGACAAACTCACAGAGCGGAGGGAGTTCATTGGCGGAGAGAAAGAACCTGATTCTGTCTTCGACTGCATAATGAATCCAGTAACAATTTTAGCATTCAGTTACCTATCTGACAGTCCAGGTAGCCCCAGATCTTTCATCACTCATTACATCCATAGATAAAAAGTTGGAAACAAAAAGAAAAGTGTAAAAAATAAATAAATAAATAAATAAATAAAACCGCTGTGAATGGCGAAGCAGCTTCTGCAGCATTCAAAATGTGCTTCTCTGGGAGCTTGTATGTGTGTTTGTATGTGCTGGCCCATGGGTTTCTAATGCTGTTCATTACTTGGCTGAGTTGTGTCAAGGCAGGCTGCCAAAGCCAAAGTTGCCTGTGCGGCGATGACACTCCTCCCAACGGAGCAGGCCTCACTGTCAGCAACAGAGCATCGCAGGACGCAGAGCTGCAGTCAATTAAAGCGCAACAAGGCTCACATTCCAGCTGCACCGCAGGAAATACCAGAAAACACGTCACCGCACAGCTACTGTACGGCAGGACCCGGCCACACGGATATCAGGAGTGCACCTGACGCGCACATTCCTGCAATAACCATAGTGCAACTTACGTCTGCTTTGGATGATTCCATGAGTCGACCTTCACTGGAGCAGCAGGGAATTGTGAGTAGTGTTAACAGACTTTAAACAGCAATGAGTATAACATAGATTAAACTCAAGACACATTTCTCAATGCTGCGATAGCTGCTCTTTTAAACAGTGTCGGCAAATTCTGTTCAAGTAAACGTATTCAGACATTTGGCTGTATTCCCTGCTCTCTAAAATCATCTGCTCGGTTCATCAGTGAACGGCATGATGCTGTTGGGCAACATCTCATTCCGAGGCTGCACTAATACCATACAACAGAAACCAGTGAGTGCTGGTTTCACATTGGATTTCTAGAAAGGCATCTACTATTTCCAATCGACCAAGAGGAGCTCCACATACCCTCCGGCTCTGGACCTAAATGACACAAGCAGAGAATTTCAAACCTCTATCAGACTTCACTGCGTGTTTTAAGATAAAGAATGATGCTGTTACCCCACTGCTAGTTTCCCATAACCATTGCAATATTGTTTTCTATGCATATCTGTCCTTGCTGATATATGTCAAAATGTCCGTCTGAGGTAAGCTTGGCTTTCATTTTGAAACTAAACAAAAGAGAAATGTGCCGGCTGCATAAAATTACCATAAAACATATTACATCAGCTAAAACAAATCAGTCCCATTCCTTGCCTTCTATCTGCATATACAGGGCACACAACCAAAGGGAAAGAGACGGCAGCACATGTACAACATATCACTTTTTATATGTCTCCTCTGATCAATATTTGCCTCCGGGGACCTGCTTGTACTTCCATTTCCATTTGTATAGGAACACTAAGTGTTTGAAAAAACAATTTGAATATCGAGGAAGGTAGGACACTATTTCTTTAAGGTGCAGGCTTCTACGCTGAAAAATAAATGTGTCTATATTTTTCTGTGCATCTGTTCCAGCGCCATAGCAACAGTGGTCCGTCTCATCTGCTGCTCAGGGCGTTATAGCAAAACAAGAAGACGCTGACGAAATGAATCCCATAAATAAAAAAGAAGACGCTAAATATCTGACCTGATAGTCAAAGTAATTTGGGGTCATTCGGAAACAAATGAAAGTTGCTAATGTGAGACGGCTCATTTCCTTTGGGCTTTTTCTTCCATTTCTTGGCTTCGACAACATCCTGTGGGAGGAATCATTTTTCACCAATCACATGGCGAGTGTTGTGCCGAGAACTAATCCCAGTCCAATTTATTCCATTTAGGTCAGCGAACAAGTAAAGAGAGCCCTCTTAAAGCTTCTGTCTGCATTTAGACACGAATCAACTAATTAAAGGGCTGCAGAGGCTGCGGCCTCCCGTAACCTCGTTTCTTAACTGTTCCTCGTGTCATTTTAGTTTTGTCCCATTTTATTGCCCCAAAATTGGCGACCACAAGAGTGAGAGCAGCTACAAAGAAAGTCGCAACGCTAATGTAAAACAGACATCAAAACTTCAGATGTGGTTGTTAAAAACTAAAACTTAATGTGATGGAAGATAAAGTGTTGCACATATGTTGAAATTGTTTGAGTAAAATGTCTTTATTTATTAATTTTTTTGCATGATTGCTTTTAATCTGTCTTGGCTTGACCTCATTACAGCACTGTGCATGTGGTCTGAATAGGAGAAACCACAGGCTCTGGTTAAGCTGTAGTAAAAGTTTCTGCTTTTTAACGTTAATTTTAACGTCTCTGCATCTGATTTTGTTGTACTTTCTGGAGATGTGTGCATGGATGTGGGAAAACGGCAGCGTGTGCCAGCAAAAGAAATAAAAGCCAGAAACCAAAGGAGTGTAATAAAACTTTAAAGGGACAGGAAGGGACGATACAGTAAAACTGGGTCGCAAAGGAAGGGAGGGAACACGTTAGAATGACATCGTGGACATCTGCTTCTTAGGTCATCGACAGTCCTCGCACGAGAGAGAGAGAGGTGATCATTTCATGGTCTGTGCAACCTTAAGCGAGCTCCTCAGACGACGTCAGATTAAAGAAACAGATAAATCTCTCTGAATCACTCCATCTTCTCTCTCCTCACTGTCTCCAGGGACAACTGCTGACACATCACAGCAACAGCTGTGCAAAAAAGTCTGAGACTCAAACCTCTGTTGACTTCATGTTAGTCATTGTGAAATTTAAAATAAATCAATTTCATGCCTTTTATAGGGGTTTAAAAAATGTACATAAACATCCAACTGAAGTATAAAATAAAGCTGTTCAACAAAAGTAAAGACAGGTTGAGGGAACACGGTGCAAAGACCGTACAGTAGCTGCTACTATGGATTATTATGGTAAACAGTGAGACAGTATTCAATGTCTCTGGGAGGACTGTTAAACTTGATATCATCGTGTAAGTCTGCCATCGATGAAGCTGCATCTGCGACCGATCCCCTGAGGCCAGCTCATTTCATTAGAGCTGTACTTTGCTGATTTGTGCACCAGTGTCTGAAAGTGTCCTGCAGTTAGACACACCAGCAAACATTAGCATTCACCATTCACTGTAACACAATCTCTGCACTTAAGGATTTTATTATTCTGAAGGCTTCATTTCTCCCCACCTGCACTCTCCTGACCACTTCTCAGGCAATATAGTCAATTGCTTTGTTTTTAATGTCAGAACCTCGGGCAGAGGCCTTTTTATAATAATCATTATCCTCAACAGAAGTTATTGGAAGTTATTCAGGCCTTTTCCTTCGCAAAGGTCATAAACAGATGTGGTGGGCTGAGTTCAAATTGAATCAAATCTAAAAGACAGAATTACAGAATGAGTAAATCTGTCAACATGTGAACATGCAGTAAACTACATCAGACTATGACCCAAGAAGTCACCTTTACAAAACTATCCAATCAAAGTCCAATCAAAGAATGTTAACTTGAGTTGTTTCCACAGAAAGATGAATGGGGACAGACATGAAGGAAGAGTCTTTGTGAAACTTTGCAAACAACATTAAAGCCACCATCAGTCGGCTCAATAATCCAAACACCAGTGTTTCAGTCCAAACTGATTGTCATCATCGGTTTAGCTTGTTATCTAAATCAACCAGACGTCGGGTCTGTGGCTTATCTGACTGTGCTCAGACACCGATATATTAAAGATTCAGATCAGTGCTGACTGCTGCGTGTGGCGTCACGTGGGGCTTCACGTTCAGCTGGCAAACTCAGACGTTGTTGTGGCTACTGTTGACGATTCCTGAAAAAATGGCCGATGACCCAAATCTAAAACTAAAGAGGAAGCTCAGGCGGGGACCAGCCCCGGCCCCAACGGACGGTCACAATACCGCAAGTTCTGGTTTGAGTCCAGTCCCAAGTCATGCCAACCTGGGTATGATGATACTCTTCTAAATTTCCATAATTTGCCGTGAAAGAGATTTTCGTGTAAGAAGGCTCGTTTTTCAGACGGAAAATATTTACGATTGTAATGACTAAACAAAGCAGCTCTGCAGAAGCTGATAGGCAGCCGCGCTGGTTGATGACTAAGGCCCTGGCTCTGAAAGGCATCCATCAGTGAAATTTGTTTTGGTCACTGGAGCCGCTCCCTTCTTTTGTTGCGGCTCTGCACATACCGTCTCCTGATTTACTCAGGAACGTGACGCCAACACACATTTGTTGCTTGTTGTGTAGAAAACGACCTGATGGGACATTTTCATCAGCAGCAGCGGGACATGGGAGAATTATACAACATTTTGGTTCAGTCACTCTGGGAATTATATTCAGGTGAAGGATAATCCCTTCTTTGCTTTGGTGCTCATGGAACAGTGTTATTGTCACAATTAGGCAATGAATGGAAGAGTTTTTTCCACATTTAGTAATGGAGACTGCATTGTTGTTTTCATGTAATATTCCAGTGTGTTTCCAATCATGAGCCTCTTTGAGCTGAGGCTGGTTTAGGTCCAAATCTCAGTCTATCAAGTCTCTGAAATTTCACTGAAGATTGATTAGGTTAAACTTCATGGCCACAACATTATGCTTATGAGTTTTCCAGAGAGGCAACGAAGGGTAGAGAGGGGAGGGAAATGGGAAATGGGAAAAGGTAAGGCAGGTCAAGTGTAACTGACATATTTGAGAGACTTGGAGACATTATTTCTGGTAAGAAAAGTGTTTATTCGCTTCTAAAGGCTTACTCTAGCTTTATCTAACTCAATTCCAAACAAACTGGAATTACTGCCCGGCAGTTTTAAGCCTCTGGCGACCAGAGCAGTTTCAGTCCACATCATTTTATTCCCCGACTCAAGTTCACAGTGACTTTGACCCAAAGATTGAGTCAGAGCTTTTTCAAAACGCAGACTTGAGAGATCATTTCCGAGGAGGTCCAAATATGCTCCATGTGGCCACAGCGACCTCGACTTCACAAGTCAAATTAACTTCTCTGTGGGTTTTCCTGAAATATCAAGTTCACAAGAACTGAAGGTCATTGTGACTCTTGGCCTTCGACTACCAAACACAGACTGGTGTGTACACAGCATGGGACGGATGGAGGGACAACCTGACAACGTAATGCAGAGAGGCCTAAACAGTGGATCCTGTTCTGGAATGTTTAAAAGGTCTTTAGGTCCTTCATTGTTCCAAACAGAGAGGTTCATCTTTTATCTCCATTCTCCTCATGCAGGTCTGATTTCTGCCATGCTTCATAACACTACCACCCTGGTGGCAATTACTGGTTAAATTTCATGTCATGTGTGTTTCATGATTAAATGTTAACAGGTAATAATAATGAAAAAGTTGCGACTCTGACTGTTTTCATATTCGGGGCAGTAATGGCCTTTAAATTCTTTGTCCCCTGTTGAGGTGAGTTTGTCAGGGGAGATGAAAAACAAGCATAAATAATTATTGCTCTCGTGTTTCATATTTCCTGTGGTTCATTTTAGATAGCTTCCTGTCCCGATCTGTCACTCTGCCTCACAGAGGGAGCCGAGCAGGGCTGTGCTGCCAGATAGGTCCGTTTTTTCAATTTCGGTGGAAATCAGATTTTCTGACTTTTGGCCAAAATGACTTCTTGGTCAACACAAATCTATCAGAAATATAGAATAACTTCCAACTCTGATATTGTCTTTCCATTATTTTCACCGTAATTTGTTTCCCAGTCTTGTGACTTGTATTCACACATGATACAAAGAAAATTAATCAAAGCTGAGAGATTTTGATCATGGGCACATTGTGAAGTTAATTCCCTGTAGAAAGAATATTCAAAAACTGACAAAGAAGCTAAAATGTCAAGATGGAAGTCTTTTGTCCTAATTTTAATTTGAGTTTTGATTTGAAATAACGTCTGTCTGCTGCAGCTCCTATTTTCAAGATTCAACAAAAATATACACAAGCATCAATGAGTTGTTAGTATTATTAGTTTCACACGATCACATGATCGATGCTCCCTGCTCATCGTAAGCTCTCAGTTAGTTGGGATATCACTTTAGTACTGTTGGCAACAGGAAAAAAATGTCACCTTGAGCGTCAGAGAGCGGAAAACCTCAACAGGTGGGCGAGTGCAGCCCCTCTCTAATGCAGTGCTGGACGCAGAGCATGAGTGTGACGCTCTAAATGTATTAGATGATTTATGTTCATACATTTGCAGGTCATTGGAAAAAATAAATAAATAAATAAAATGCTGATGCAGGCAACAGAGAAGAGTTTCCTTTGCCGGGCATCTGGACTCACTCGTGGGGACAGGGTTAGGAGATCACAAATAAACAAAGAGCCACAACTTGCTGGCTCTGTGCATTGGTCGGGGCATAATTATGAATCGTCCTGAACTCCTTGCTCAGCAGGTTTTCCATGCATATCTAAATACAGGGACAGACCCAGGGGCAGACCTTGAAAACGCTAGATTGATTACTACCTATCCCATCAAGCCTCAGGGAGAGAGAATCTGTGATTAGGTTCGGGAAGTAGCGAGGAAGAAGAGCCTTTGGGCCAATTTGCTTAGTCTGCCGACCCTGGAGAAGCTGCAGAGAATAAATGAATGGAAAGAGAAGAAAGAAATATGATGTCTTATTTAGCCTTGGTGGAATCTAATCAAAGGAAATATTACAATGTAAATATTAAGTGTTGACCCATTAGGAAATTAGAGGGAAGTGTAACGAGTTGTTAAGTGCATTACACACCCTGCAGAATACACTCCTCACTGACTCTGCGTACGAGACTGCTCGCTTACAACTGTGTGTAAAATCCACTTAATTTCTTCAGCGGTCTCATTATACGTATGAGAGTGCAGAGCACAGCGCTGTGCCTGGTCACCTGGTTGGCAAACTGCTCTGCCAGCAAAAGGCAAGCAAAGCCTCTATCGCAACACATCAATGAAGTACCTTCACACTGCTCGTATCAGTGGCTGGCCTGCCACTGAAAACCTGTCTGCGAGAACCAGATAAGTACAAACACTTTGTGGGGGAAAAAAAACTGCACCGAGTGCTCCCACACACACACACACACACACACAGCTGAGGGGCTGACAATGGAAAACTCAAGAGACACAGAATTAACAGCAAACTCTGAGACAAAAAGAGCAGAATTTTGAAGGTTTGAAAGACAAAAACATGTCTTGTGTGAAATCCATTCAGGTTAATATCATAAATAACCACAAAATAATAAAGAATTATTGAATTAAAAAAGTGGAAAAAATGAATGAGAAGCTCTTTCCAGAGCAGGTGTTCAGGGTTCTGTAAGTCTGAGAGCAAGCTGCAACCAGAGGTACCACACACAGCCAGACTGCCATTATATCAGACACATACTTCCAGCAAATGAAATAAAAGCATTCGCCACCATAATGGCAGCAATATAATGCATCCATCTGCGTTCAGAGTGGTCAGAGACTCATGCTCTTAAGCATCCGAGCAGATGCAGCTCCCCTCGGCCATCGTGTTTGTAATTTTCAGGTGGTTGAGTTCAGCGCTTCTTTTTTTTTTCCCCTCGCTGCAGGTGCGTATACGACTTTTCTGCCCGCCCCTTGTGGGCCGGGGTCTTGTGATCAAGCCTCGCTGTGGGTGGAACTCCGCAGCTACAGGAAGATTAGTGGGGACCGGCCCAGCGAGCAGATGAATCAGAGCCGCCGTGTGAAGCTGGTGAGACCGACCGCTGTTTGTTTGAGTGTGTGCTACAGTCATATAACGGCATCAAAGCCAGGCTGAACGCAGCGTGTCAGAAGACCCAGGGAGAGACGTGCACTTCTTCAAAGCAGCAGGCAAAGGAAAAGGTGATGCCATGAATGTATTAGATTTAACACAAGAACCTAAAGCCTGATTTAAACATCTTAAAAAACGGTTTTGTTGAAGTGTTAACATGTCACTCTGTTCAAAGTCTACTTCATGTACCTGGTAGCTGATACACAGCTGCATAACCCCGAGTTAGATTTCGCCAAAGAGAAAACAAACAGGCAGAATGAAGATGAAAGCCAGCAGAGCACATTCTGACGCCAAGGCCAAACAGGCCCACACACGATTGTTAGGGTCTCACAGTGGAGGTATAGAAGAAATCGTTTTTGAATAGAGAGCATCTCCAACTCCAACAATAGTTCTCCTATGAAACTACCAGCAAAATCTGTCTAATTCGATGACAAACACACAGATCCCTGGTGGGGAAAACTGAAATTGGATCAAGCTAAAAAAAAAGGTTGTTTACTCTTACAGATTTAAATCGTTATTGTTGCCGCTCCAGTATTCTGATTCTGATTAATAGAAATTCAAGACCAGCGAGGATCACGCTCACTTTTACTGAAGAGTGACGGGATTGTACAGGACTGTGCAGACTACAGGCACAGTGACAGTGACGCAGCCCAGGTGGGGATGGGAGCTGCTGGTCTTTAACAAACAGCAGGACGATTCCTCGCTGTGACTTGGTAATGAAAGAATGAGTGTTCGCACAGTGACGTGCCACAGGGAGCCAAATGTGGGACGTGCACCAGAGGAAGACAGGTTTTACCAAACGTCTGCAGCAGGTGAGGCTACAGTGGAGCAGGGTGTTACATATGCAAACCATTTACACTTGCATTGTTTACATCTCATGCTGAGACATTGGCTTAATAAGCATTGTGTGAAAATTGTTTCGGCAAAGGATGCACGTCTCACATTCCACCTTCACATTCATACAGGAACCGTTCTTGTAAAGAATTGCTGTGATATAGTCACTGCAGTGAATGGACTATATAGCACCACTGGCAGTAGCAAAATGTCAGTGTCATTCATTTAATATAATGTGCAAGTCTTTTTCAGTCCAACAACAGATTCCAGCCACAAAGACCCCTCTGAGCCGAGATGCACTTTCAAATCTATTCAGGCAACCCATCAGGCTGCTGCCGCGAATTGACCACAATAACCATTCACATTGACTGAGATTACAAGTTTATGTCCTGATGGAGGAAGCCGGCTGCTTTCAAATAGGGTGAAGGCCGCAGACACTTTGATTTTATGCTACATCGGATCAGGTAAAGTGTCTGCTTTGGAATTGGATGAGGTTGTGAAGTGCTACAAACTGCCATTTAATTGCAGGTGTGTAATTGCTGCTGGGGAGTAGGTCGGGCCAGACAGGATTTATAACACTTAAATCAATTGGCATTTTATGCACCTAATTAGGAATTTTGTTTGCTGGCACATTCCCGTGAGAGGAGCCGTGAAGCTCTACCACGCCATGGAGCTCGGCTCCCAGTCTTTGAAGTGAGAGCTTTTTTTCAGCGCAGTCTCTTCATCAGCGCCCACCCTGCTGCGCCTCAACAAAGGGGAGCTGAACTGCCTGCTCGCATCAGATATGTTATATTCTCATGAGCATAATTAGATCTCAGATTAAATAAAATGAAGGGGGGGAATAAAAGAGGAACAAATACTTTCCTGACACCACATCGTGTTTATCGGACCAAGTGCGTGTTCTTGCAGCCTGAACCTTCACTTGAAGGTGAGCTGGCAGAAGAACAGTAACTGCACGCTACATAAAGGCACACACACTAAGACTGAGACCAACATCTGAGCAGTGTGGCTTTCAGGTTTCGGCTGCACAATCGTGTGATTGTTTGGTTATCGTTCACCACAGCCTCACCTGTGTCCTCAAAGTGTCTGCATTGCGCTCATTAAAGGAAAGTTTGAGAACTTAAAGGACAGAGACGAACGGAAAAGCCTTGATGAAAAGAAGTGAGAGTTGTAGAAGTTAAAATATATTTTCTATTCATTCATGTTGGAAAGTATGTTCAGGATATAAACCTTGACTCATTTTGCAGGCGGAATATTTTGGATACAGCAGGAAAGGATGAGGAAAACAACATATACCATCCAAGGCTTTTTATCTTCAACAGCCTCTAATAGACTCAACTCCCCTGAGAGCACCTCCTCTTCTACCTCCTTTAACTCTCCAACATGCCGAACTCACCGTGCACTCCTTCACCCGAGCTCCTCACACTTTGTCTTATTGAACAGATTAAGAGTTTGGTGGTTACTCCAAGGTCTCCGACTGCACTGGAGCTGGAGTGCCCGGACGCTTGGGATAAAAGCCTCTGCCAAATTTGTAAATTCCACCAAGCTCTAATGATTCATCTCCAATTAGTGCGAGTGGCTGTTTATCCTCATAACTTTGCAACACGAACCTGGTGTGTTGGGAGGATTAATCAGTCTCTGGCAGCAAGAGCGATGGAGTCAATAAATTCATTTAACCAGGTGACAGAGACCACTGCGATTCTTAAAAACAAGCCAAGGAGCTGACCTCGCTGTGACTCTTCCATTCATAGCACCTAATCTGATGCTCCAAAAAAATTACTAATAAACACACAAGCCCACACAGGCGATAGCAAATTAAATACAATTTTAATTTAAAGATAAGAAAAGAAGTAAAAGCACAACCAAAGAGCTTGGGGGTCTACCAATCTTTCTCACAGCCCTGTAAATTAAAAGTCTCTTTCTGATTAAAACTCTATTGTTTACAGTAAAAACACGTTCTATAGTTTCATATTAAATTTGAAACTGGCGAGCAGATACCCAGAGATCCATTTTCCACTGCAGAACCCATTATCTGAGTGAAACCACAGTGATCCACTTAAATTATCTTTATTTATCGCAAAGGGCCCTGTTAGTGCGAACCTTTTTAAGAAAAGGTCGCTGCGTGTCTCAGTCCTGGAATCTGCAATTTATCGCTTCATTCCTGGACCAACCACAAACTGACAGGATCTTCTGTTAAACTTGTAAGATAGTTAGAAAGCCATTACCATAGCAACTTCAACAACTACAATTCTCATTTTACTGCAGCTTCCTGGCTGTTTTTTTACGACCAGCTTAAAAAACAAAGGCAGGCTGGAGATGAAAACACCCTCGAAGGATAAACGGTAGAGAGAATGGATGGATTGAAGAAGGCCGGGTGGGGGAGGGGGTTGGGGGGGACTGTGTGACCAGAAGAAGAGGATGACTAAGGGACACCGCTAAAAAAAAGCTGACATATACTGACGAGGGAAATTCAACCAAACTGAGAAGTGAGAAGATTTGTCCTTGAAGATCTCTCATTTGAAGTTCATCTCTAAAGATCTCTTTTGTCTGAGAGAGATGAAAAAACGCTTTGAGCAGGTTCCTCAACCGAACGTGTTTCTACCTTAAATTGCGAGACATTTCCATGGTACACTGACTCCAAACAGGGAGGACGGAGCCTCTTTTATTTCCACTCTCCGACCCTGAAGACTTCACTTCTATGTATACATTAGTGAGTAAGTGGGTCGGATCTCCCGCCTGAACAGTGCAGATAATAGATTATGTACGGCTTAAACTGCCAGAATCAGGTTCAAGAGTAAAGCCAGAGAAGACTTCAAATATGAAGCTGGGGATTATGGGGAATATCCACCTTTCAGCTGCTTCAGTTGCTTTTTCTTCCCAGCGTGAGCTTGTGTCAGGGCAATTAATGGGCTTTGTTTTCTGCACATGAAGAAGACAACGATACAGAAGCTGTGTTGTCGTGTCTGTGTGTCATTGCATTGGTCCAGGGTCTGTTATCTGTGTTTTTCACAGATGAACACAGGGACAACCAGAGGAGGAGACAGGGGAGCATGAAATGAAACTTGTAATAGGTGTTGCGTTGCTTCCCGGATCGCCGAACAACTAAACCCTGGAGTAAACCAAGAAAGGTTCCGTCAAACAAATGTATTTCTGATCAGACTATTCACCCAGGGTCATGTGCTCTTCACGCTTCATGCCTCTCCTGGCAACGTAATTCAGCAAGTTTTTCTATGATTTGTGGTGGCGGGGGAACGCTGCAGGTTTTTCAACTCTGCTGGAGTGGAAACTGTTGTTTGAGGGTGTGAATTGATTTTGAAAGGAATGACAGATGAACGCCTGTTTGCTCTAACATTGTTTGGGGTGGACTATTCCCACGTGTGTGTAGTCTGACCTCAGGAGAGTGATCACGTTACATTTTAAATAGCTGGCCAAGTCAAACTGTGTCTATTCATCCATAAAATATTCAACCAGCCCATGATCCTTTTCAGTCCTCCACCAAACGCTGCTAGTGTCTAAACACAACGCTACAGAAAGTTCTTTGGCAACAAACGTACTTTTACTTGTCAAGTTTACTGACAGCCTACTTTATCTGTGATATTAAACTGCTGCCACAGTTTGTTTCAAAGGTCAGGAAAGTGCTCGACCTCATTTATTCACGATGAATCAGACTTTTCAGGGTCTGTGTGTCAATTAGTGGAATAAAAAGATGGATCTGGTATCCTAGTAATCTCACATCTGCTTTTTCTCCTTGAGTTGTAAAGAGCTGGAAATTATGTCCCCACGCCATAACAGACCTCCATTTCCTTTCAGACATTGTAATTTGAAATTACTATGACATAATAAACTGCAAGAATTTGGATTCAGCCGTAGCTTTTAATCAGCAGGCTGGAGCAGAATGTGTCTCATCCTTCGAAGCTGTCAGAAGAGCTACGAGCAAAACCTTTGAACTTAGGGGAATGCAAGAAATTATGAGCTAAGTACTACTCAAGAAAGTATATCCTCTGCTTTTCTACCCAATCTGACATTATTATTGTTCCTATTGTCACAAAAAGCCACGATACAAAGAGAATAAAGCCAGTACAGTGCAGTATGAAAATAAGTTCCGACCTAACTTTGCAGGTCTAATGAGAAGTAAAGCTGTGGATTTTGCTGCCACGTTAACGGTGGTGGGAGGCGCAGTGTGTGCTCATCCAGGGACCGTGCATGGAGCGATTGTTGTCACAGGAGCTGCTACTTATTGCTTGGGGAGAACGAGGGAGGCGCACTGGCAGCGAAGTTACTGCTGCATTTGTGAGGACAAATTAGGAGAAAATCATTATGAACAACCTGGATGCACATTTGGAGGTCCAGTGGGGGTGCAGATGTGTTATTAGACTCTGTAAACGATCAGGCTTTTCTAAGCAGCAATTAACTGTGACAGTTCTGCTGGGGCAGATGGGACGTTTAATATTTTATCTTTGTTCGAGTGTATGGGGGATGAACGGTCCTACTGTGTGTGATTATAGAAATGTATCCTGTTAAAAATGAGCCCACAGATCATCCACACAAACAGGTTATTATGGCCCATAGATCAGTTGCATTGTTAGGCACATAGCTGAGACACACATATTAGTAAAACCAACACCACCCCCTCCGCTTTGCCAACAGTTTCTCTTGACCGTGATGTTGGAGGCAGAGGCAGTAACACACTCAGCCGAGTGTAGGAGGGAACAATGCGCCATGCAGCTCTGTGCAGTCAGTGGGATGCACTGATGTAGCCCACGTGTAGCACAGAGCTGTAGTCGTGGACACCGTGTTTGCGTGTGGCAAATAGATTCACAGAGAACCTGCTGCTCCAACATCTGCAAGTCAGGCCAACCGGATACAAACAAGATTCAGCATAAAGACATAAACATGTATTATGGTTACAGGCAGCAGAGATGTTTCAATTATAGGGACATGAAAACAAGCAAGCACAAGTAAATCTTTAACATTTTCTTCACAGAGTCTCTCTGCCTCTGGGGGCCGGGACCAGACATTAAGATTCACTGACACTCATCTGCTGTGCACATAGGTAGGATGCAGACGGATGAGGAAAAATGATGAAGGAAAGAGCTTCAAGGGCAAAAACAAACTTCACCAAACAAGAGGAGCGGAAGATAAAAAGGGGTAAACAGCAGCCAGTGAGACAAGCCATAAGTTATCATGTTTGTTTCTATCGTCAAGTTTTAGTTGAATGATCCTCCTCAAACAAATCTCCAAACTGCTTTTCTAAAAGCTCAATCTACGACATGCTGAAAGCTTCTTGCACTTTTATGTCCAGACTCTATCTCAATATTGCCAGTGTGACTCACAAGTCCTTCACTTTCATGACGCCTACAAATAAGTGTTTTATTTTTTTAAGATTCCTGATTTTGAAAAATTTTGTTTTCCCACCACTTCACAAGATTAATTTCCAAACAGCTCTTCATCGCGGCTCTGGGAAAACATAACCAACTTCTCTTAGTGATTAAAAAACTCAAGTATGACAACAACAACAAAACAGCTTCTCATAGTTTTCAGAAAATTAGCTGCTCACTTTACAAACATGCACAACTGTCAATCAGCCACGTTAAGCAGCCTCAGCGTCCGCGACTAATTTAACGGTCGCAGTTGTTTCCTCTCTGTGACGCACCACAGGTCAGTAAACATCCTCCACAGCTGTCACAGGGATGAATGGACACCGGTAATGAGAACGTAAACACTCATGGATCAGCGGGCGCTAATGGCCGTAGCTTTATTTCACTGATTGTTTCAGCAAGCTGCACACACCATTAATTGGTGCTTTTTTTTTCTTTTTTTTTTTTTTTTACATTATCAGTAACTTTCGTGGATGTGACAAAGTTTTCAATGTACTTTCACGGCATTTGTTCAATAGACATTCAGTAATAAAAAAGTTACCATACCTTATCATGGAATCACCATCAGTGTCTTCCCAAACAGGGCCGGACAACTTACATACATAAGAGAGGAGTTTGATGTCCGAGGAGGTGAATGCAGGACGGCTGTAGAAACTCCAGAATCAGTAGAATCCAAAAGTGAAAAGGCTGAACATCCAAAAAGCTGGTAAAACAATGAAAACCCACAAATTCTCTAACGAGACAAGCCAACAGGTAAGAAGTAAAATGGAGGCCAGCAGGTAGGGGGGAAGGCATATAAATACAAGAAGTGATGTCAGGCATGCGCAGGTTTCAAAATAAAACAGGAAATAATTAACTGAAAGTGCAAAGTATCAAACCAAACACAGTGAGTCCATTTAAAGTTCCAAACACATTTAAAAATGCCAATACAAATAAAAAAGTGTCTCACACAAACACACACATGTCTCCAGACAAAGGTCCTGTGAGGCTCCTCATTCCTTCTCCTCCTCCTCAACACTCTGGTGAATAACACACTCCCCCGGGGGAATGTTTCATTCTTGGACTCCATTACAGTCAGCTGGAGATGGAACAAACCAAAATCAGACAGCAATACTCACAGGCACCGAGGGAAATGTCTCCTCCCACGTAGAGTCGAGGGGGGAAAAGTCTAACTTTCTCTGCTTATCTTGAAAAACAGAATTTCTGTCTGTATGTCTGCATGGATTCTTAGTTTACTTTACAATACTGCAGGCTCACATTTCAAAACAGAGGGCAAGGTGGGTGGTGAATGGCACTTGTTCAGGATCTTCCTCATTGGATTGATGACAACTTCTCTACCTAAATTTCCACCCACGCTACAATTAAATCAGAAACTAGAAATATGGACTTTTTAATCAACCCAATTTAAAAAACCAAATAGCTTCACAGTTTCATATCTCATATTTAACTCAGCAGAGCAATTAACCCTGCACGACATTATTATTAATTAACCTAATTGAATTATTGTAATTAACAAATTGCAGCGAGAAGTAAACAGTGATAGTTCGAGGGGTGGGAAGACAGTGGGATGTAAAGTGTCTGGAAGATTTAATGACAGATGCCTCAGAAATATGAAAAAAGGTCTCGACTGTGAAAATTAACAAGGTGTCACACTCCATATAAGATGTAAAATGAGTCTGTAACCACAGAGAAAAAAAAGGCCTGCTGGATTAGAAGGGGAACAGCCTCAATGGCTGGTCGATCTACTGTCTGCTACTAAAAAGAACTCATTTTATGTCTCATTTTAAGACTGCAGGCTTCCATTCTTCCTGCTCCGTCAAAAATAAATGACTTTCTGAGCAGCGCAGGTGGGAGACGTAATAGAATGTCGACACAGTAATGGAACGCAGTAATGTGAAATGGTTCCATTTCATAACAATGCCGTCCAACCCCTTATGAATACGTCTAAAGTGGAGAGGAGGCGAGGATTTTCGGTCTGAGCTCACCAGAGGAACAGGCTTGTTAAAAGTAATAACCATGCCAGTTAAAGGTCCAGTGGAAATGGCCTAAATCCAGCTTAATTAGTGATTTCATCAGCACTTCCTGAGAGATCTCGCTTTTTTTTTCTGCCTCCCACGCAAACAGGCTGGGCTGGGAGTAGCTGCCGTCCATTTGTCGTGTGAAGAGGATTCAGAGGACAGTTCACAATCACAGACGCAAAAATATGAAGAGCTGAATGTGTGCATGGAAAAAAAAAAGCACTTCACATTCTCATTCGGACCGAATGAACAGCACACTGTGATTACAGCCCTCGTCCGTGGGAGCGCCTGGCGCATCTGAACAGATCACGTGACTCGCTGTGCGACGCCCTGGCTTGTTAATGTTGTAGAACAAGCCCCTGAACAACATTCATTTGTGACGAGCAGGGGTTCAGGTAATGGTGGACCTGAAGGGACGGAAAGTGAGAGATGTCAGCCTCGTTATTTTTCAGCATCGCCTAGGAACTGAAGCCCCCGTGGAGACTGACAGGTAAACTGACCTCTGCTGTGACACGGGGCGTGAAGGTCGTCGGCAGGAGGAAAGACAAACTCACGATCAATTGAAACCGGACGTTTATAGTTGGGTAGGAGAATGGAATATTATGAATCTTGTTCTAAAATGTGATGCATAAGGGAGATTGAGAAGGGACAAACAGACAAACTTGTCAGACATATTACAATCATCCAATAAACCAGAGGCTGAATCAAAACATGAACGAAACCAAATTCACAGAGGCAGCAGTGATTTCAGGCCCGGTGAAGAGGATCACATGGACACATTGCTCATGTTTGGATTTTTGCTAAAAAGCAAATGCTCTCTGAGGGGCAGCGAGCGAGCACATTTATCATGTGGAAAAACGGCTCTGGGTGACAGGACAAGGATGCTATCTACCCATGATGCAACTCACAACGAGTCAGGCTGAATGTTGTTGTAAACAAACAGTCGAACACGATGTCATCAAGAAGAATCTAACGGGAAAAGAAAAATAACTTAAATGACAGTAACAGAACTACGTCATTTTGCCTCTTTTTTTTTTTTTACTCTTTCACTGCGACACTCTGGTTTTTATTGTGAGGATGCCGTCTGAAAAAAAAAAAAACCTCCACACAGAAATCTGCGCAACAGAAAAGCTAAATAATTCATTACTTCTCTGCTTCCAGTGATGAATCATCGTCATGACCTGGAGGGAAGAAGGAGGTGATGCAATCTCTTGAAGAGCATGAATTCCTCTTCAAGACTTCAAACAAGAGAAATAGATAATGACCTTTCCCAGACACCTGAAACCACAGGATTCCAGCTTCAACTGAGTGTTACTGTTGAGTCTGAGCGTCAGGATTTAAAAGCTCGATTTAAAATCGACTCTTTCATAATGAACTAAACGGGGAGAATGCTGGCTTCTTGTGATTTTACAACACAAAGCAGCCAACATATCCTTGTTGCTGCCACTTGAGCTGACACTTTTGTAGCCTGCAGGTTTTACCAGAACAGTTTTGATGAAACATTTCACAGCATTCATAAAAGAAAACGCCACAGAACCCGGAATTAGACATTTCATCAATGTCAGAGTTATCGGACGCATGTTGCTGTCCCTTCTCTAGGCGGCCTCCAGTGAAACTACTTTCTATCAGTCACAGATGATTAATGCTTCCCACAAAGTCTTCAACTTGATCGCAGTCAAATTCAATTAATTTCAGGGGATGTATTCTTGTGTCTGTGCGGGAAAAGTGTAACATCGGCGTCTTTCATTTTTATTTGAAGCTCAGTCAGCGTTGACAAATGACTGAGAGACGAGAGGCTGATGCTGTATGTCATTTCTTTATTTAAAAACCTTGGTGGTTCGTTTTCTGAATGTGTAGAGACTCTCAAAACTTGTGTTTTGCTAAAAACTTAAAAAAGTTGATTGGACGTCAGCAAACGTCAAGTCACTGCTTCACAGTGTCTGAAGTGTGGAACTGCTCCTGATTTTAAAGTCGCACGGCTTCAGAAGAGGAATTAATCACAGCGTTTTCTTCAGCAGTGACGTTCACCGCTCCTCTCTCCGGCCACTGAGCGCTCGTTTCGTCATCATGAAAAATTCATGACCCCCCATCTCCCTGCTGGACGCTTGGCATTTTCTTGACAATCCATTGCCCCGAAGAGTGAGATTAAATTAAGGTCTCGTTGTTTTTGTTTTTTTTTTTGCTCTTGGAATTCACGGTAAATTGAAAACTGGTACGTAAACAAACCGTTATATATCATTCTCAAATGTCAAGGTGGCATGTGAGTTATTACAGTGGCTCTGATGAAGGCAGGATGGGATCAGTGTGGAAGAAAATCAGCTGCTTTCACGTGGCACAGAGACCCTGACCGACTGACTGAAGCTCCCTTGGATTCTCTAAACGTGTCCCAGCAATTAAGTATTTCCATTTACTCCTGCGTTCCTTTCTTTGAAAAGCCGAGGAAGCTCATTTGGAAACATGAGGCCGTCATTATATGTGACTGGAGGAGATGCGGCGGCATGTGGCGGTTCACGCGTCCCTGGTGAGGAGTCGTCTTCAAGTTAGAGATGAGCGGAGACACGAGTATTTGATTCCCTCCCCCGGGTGTGCACAGTGACACGCAGGAGCCAACAACAGCCGTCAAGATGACTGAAATTTGGCCCCTGCAATCCCCAAACGTTTTCCCCAAGACACGCATATAAGCGTCTGAATGCAAATGTGCTTTCCGTCAAACACGCCGCAACATTTGGATGAAGGTCCCTGGCAACCGAATGGCATTCTGCTGCCGTCCTCTGAGTCTGAGAATAACCAACAAAGAGCTCCATTTATTAATTATACATGCTGGCATGTGCGTAACACACGGTGTGCAAATGAGGCCCAATCGTCTTCTGTTTGCGCCCGTGAAAAGCTGTGATGTGGTTGAGTCACAGCTTGTTTACATCCGATGAGGAGGAGGGATGCACCAGTCACACAGGTATTTCACAGGAGCTATGTCCCAAAGGGAGACAGCTATGTCCAGGTTCACCTGTTTCTACTAATAAAAACCATATCAAACATCACAGTCATCTCTTTAAAGACCGGGCTTCTTCGAAGGACAACAGGCTGAATCATTAACGTCTCTCTCCCCATTGTCCTAATTCAGACACCTTGACTATCCAGCTCTGTTGCCACAATCGAGCTTTTCAAATTACCCCTGTAATTGTCTTCAACAGGACCTATACCCAATGTCCTGGTGACTTGCATCTTGGGGAAAAATAGGGATTCCTCTGATTCTGGCACAAAAAGGAACAATTAGCCCCATCGTGTGGTTGGAGATAATAGACTAATCATCAACATTTTAATGGAGCCTTCACTCGCTGCAGCTCAATTACTCCAGGTGACTTCTAAAGAAGCTGGAACCAGCATCACCACAGGCCGAATAAACAGGCGGGTTTAGAACAGTTGCTGTACAAGACCAGAGGCGAGTGAGAGGCGGGATGAGACAATCATCTGCTGGGTTTAGGCTTTCTGTTCAGAGTTGAGGTACACGGGGAAAAGTTTGAATGCTCAAGTCCTTTCTTTGATCACAGTTAATGCGTCTATAAGAGGATTAAACTTTCACATTAGATAGATTTGCCTCTGAGGGGATAAATATAAATCCTTCAAGCCTCAGCAGTGGAATCTCTAACCTTCTGCATCCTGCCACACACACAGCATTACCAGAGAAATGCAAACCCTGCGCATTACCTTTTTGAATTTGCCTGTCACCCAGCATGCGGCATGTTGGAATTCATCGGTGACAAGAGGAGTAAAGGATGCCCAAAATATCCAGAATGAGAGTGTCATGTTTGCATAAAAATATCCACGTCAGTTCTATAATTCATTACCAGGATGAGATGCCAGGAAGCCAAAATAAAAGGGAACCAAACAATACACTGAATGGACCACAGA
This sequence comes from Pseudorhombus dupliciocellatus, assembly GCA_016785235.1. Taxonomy (NCBI): domain Eukaryota; kingdom Metazoa; phylum Chordata; class Actinopteri; order Pleuronectiformes; family Paralichthyidae; genus Pseudorhombus; species Pseudorhombus dupliciocellatus. The sequence goes on from JAFBJW010000083.1 coordinate 1,459,182, forward strand.
GGAAATGGGATCATTCTGTCAGCAGCTGTTTCAAAGTTCAAGAGTGAACTTCAAAACTTTGGAACTTGAGCCAGTTTGCTCCACGCGCCTCAGTAAATGAGAGGTTGACCTTTTTCCTTTTCCCTTTATTTACTCTTATTGTTTCCTCCAAAATACAATAATCACAAGCCTTTGGTGCCACACTTACCATCTGGCGACGCCAGTGACAGGTCCTCAAACATCTTGATGCTCCAGGTGTCACTTTTCTTTAGGGATAATTCAGACAGTTTAGATTAGAGAGTTCTGGGGAGGGTGGATTTACTGGGATTAGTCAGGAGCTTAATGAACCTTTCGGGCTCCGATGATTATTTCACAAAGAGAGAAGCCTTTTCAAAAACTCAGGTTAAACAATGTGTGAAATGGATCTATAAATATCAATGGCTTTGCTAATGAAACTCTGCTAATCCACCTGGATTTAGTCGAGAGGGCTGGAGCGGATTAGATTCTTTGTGCTCGTGTGTTCATGCTGTTTATCTCAGGTGTTCCTAATGAGCAGGAGATCAATGCACTGATTAAATATCCACCGAGATATACAGCACTTAGCTTTTATCAGCGTCTTTGTGGCTCGAGCCAGCGCCGCTTCATGTCTCTTCTCCAAATAAAGCGTAATTAAAGGAACATCGGGTGAAAATGAGCCACGAATGCAGCAGAGGGTGACTTACAATCAAGGCTGAGTTTACCACCTCACAGGCTGAGGAATTTATTGGCGGAGAAAAGTAATCCCGGCTGCAAACTGGAGGATTTTCATATCTTAACCTGTTTTTAAAAAGGTGGCAAAATTATTGAACTCCATGAAAAAAGAATTAGACAGAGTCGACATCATTTAGGTTTGAAAAAAAAAAAAAAAAGGAGTTGGTAGTACACATGTTAAAGTGAGATAAGATAAAGTTCATGAGCATTATGCATTAGATGACAGATTCCTACCACTCAGCACATTTTGATTACAGATAACTTTAAAAACACACGGCAGACTCGATGATGATCAGACGCTGCCAGACAGGGGCTCAAAGACGTACAGTTTAAATGTTAAATGGAATTTAAATGAGTGTTTATCATTGCAAAGATTACTGGGAGCCAACACACAGAGACAAGCCGCACCAAGTTAAACATGGAGTTCACAGAGAAATGGGATTCAACCCTTGAGTCCACAGTTTTCAGTAATGGTGGTCGTCTGTGTGGGTACTTCCACTCGTTGCTTGGCTGTGAAAACCTGTGTTTTGTGACAGTTTCCTCTCGCTGTAACCGACTCAGCTCAAGGTGACCGAGCTCGTTCAGTGAAGGAAACTCAAACAAACACCTTCAGCGTCGTTTAGGCCGACAGGAGGCAAAGTGTTCGCCGCTCAAAGGATATCGCATCTTCAGGATGGCATTTACCTCGTGAAAAATGATGCATTGTCTTACACCTCCACTCTATCACGGAGCCGCCCGGCATATGGCACCTCTGCACAGCTGCAGCTGATGTTGGGAGTATTCAAGAATTCATTTACCACTTTGCTTCGACTCTCAGTGACAGGCGTGAAGAAGGATTGTTTTGCAATGCAGTGGGAAGGCAGCGGAGAGGAAGTTCAGCTGTGATGCGCCGTGGTGAATTGATTCCACATATATGAGCTGCAATGAGGAAACTGTTGGGAGTATCGATCAGGAGACGGCTGCTGTGTTCAGGAGACCTGAAGTCTTTACTTTAATGAACTGACCGCAGTCTCACATCAACCTGTGGGCTCCCCGGGTGGAATAATAAGATGGAGGTCAGGTCGGCTGTCGGTGATCTGGTTCGTGCGTACTGCCGACTAGCTTGGTGTTTGTTCCTCGCTTCCTTTCCTCATAAGCACTCCATGTGCTAATCGTTTTTAATTTCACTTCATTTCTTCTCTCTTTCATGCTTTGTCATCCAAATGGATTCCATAAGTTGTTTGTTGCCCAGCTTTGTAAAAGTGGCATTTAGATGGCTCCTGCACTTGGGTTTCAGAGCATCTCTGACAGGCACAGATAGAGCTTCTCGCTCCACCTCTCTCTCTCTCTCTCTCCTCCTCCTGCAGTTAGGGAGGAAGGATCGCTCGTGTGGAGTGGCACAGGATGCAAGGTGTCGTGCAGACAGGCCGGTAAAAAGGATAGAATTCTGCGGTGCCACACCTGGACTGGAGACGGGTGGGAGGGAGGAGATAAGAGGGGGAGTAATGAAGAGGTGAGAGGAAGAGAGACGGGGGATGTGAGGAGACGAGGACAAGTGGAGGAGGTAAAGGAGGACATAATGGCTGTTTGTGTGGAGCCACAGTCCCCAGGCTCTGTCTGCACCCACAGGCAACAGAAGTAGCGCACGCTTCGGGCTACAGAGGAAGGAAGGAAAGAGAGGAAGGATATGTAACGCAGAGGACACTGAACAACACTTGAAGCTGTTTAATCTGCCCCATTCTGCTTCATCCTGATTTGAGAAAGAAAGAGAGGGAGAGGAAATCACTCCAGCATTCTGTAAACTAGAGGACATTCAGGTGCTTCATGGCTTCATTTTGGGATGCTACACGTCCTCCTGTCAGTTTTAAGATGATAAAGATAGACAGCCATCTACCTGAACCCCTACCCTACCTCGCTCTGTACTGAAAGTGAAATGAATCCAGATACTCTAAATTCCCCTGAGACAGAAAACAAGCGCGCTCCTCAGACCCGTGGACGTAATGTTTCAATATATTTCAAACAGTTCAGGCACAAATGCTTCATCAATCCCCTGTGCTGGACATTTTTTGGGACTTTGTCCAACCGCTAAAACATCTCATTCTTCATGGCCGACACGCTGGTACCATTTATTTGCGTATTTGTGTTGGACCAGACGTGATTAACTGTTGACCAACACGGGACAGAACGAGCTGAAGGCGGAGACGCTGGAGCTGCTGCCCACAGGGAGTCAATCGCTCAGCAAATCCTCCACCTTAAAACAGCAGTGGCAGAATTAATCACCTGGAATAAAGGCAGGTCTGCATTTTTCCCGTTTTTCATTTTTCAAAACGACACAAAGAAAACAAGCCTGGCTGTGATGATTAAGCACCATCGCACCTGACACCTAATAAGTCTGAGATCTGAGAGATGGTCCAGGGAGAGAAAAGGTTCCATGTTTGGAGCACAGTCAGAAATGCAGAGGATGATGTCGTTGTTGAAGGAGCTGGCGTGTACAGCTGTGGGAGAACACATGTAACAACACGTGCCTCTCCTTCCTCTTCCTCGTCCACGCTCTCTTCCTCCTCGGTACAGTTGGAGAGTTCTTATCCGCCCTCTGGCAAAGTGGCAGCTGCCCCCGTCAGAGGCTGATTTATGACTGGCTTCTGTTGTTTATTTGAAAGAGACAATACTGGAGCGGAACAACAGACATCGGACGGCTTCAAATTAAATTTAGATTTTTAAATTCTCACTGTACAAACAGGTCGCTGCCGGCTGTCATTTCACTGAGCTCAATGAATCACAAACACAAAAGCTGCGTACGATCAGTCCAGTATTAAAGAGCGTACACGTGCACAAAGCCTTCCTCACAGACTGGAACATTGTGGCTGCACGGTTTCTTCTGCTCCACATGTGTGTGATGTTAATTATTAGTGCGCTGTCACGTCCCTGGTTCTCTCACAGGGGTTTCATCTGCGTGCCGGGCAGACCTGCACTCAGAAGTGTGCGGAGGAGCTTGATTGGCAGCTCCTCTCTGTGTCTCTGCTCAGGCAGAATTTATCCCCTTATCGCTCTTGTTATGTGGTGTTTACATTATGTAGCTTTACGGCGGCAACGACGGGCAGCCGAGTGGGAAAAAGAGCAACGCTATAATCCAAAGTCCGACAATATCAAACATGTGACTGCTGTGATATCCACTTGGAAGGAAAGCCAACCGGCCGGCTACAGCTTCAACAGACGGCTTATTATCCAGTAACACGGATGAGCAGGGAGATTTCTAGAACGCTCCACAGCACCGGTGACTTCCATCCTGCCTCTCGGCGTTGAAGAAGCTTGGACGTGCCTCCATCCACGCAGTCTTTTAAAAGTTTTATTTGGAAGAAATCAAAGTATTGCTCTTTGTTTGCCAGTAAACTGAAGGGTTTGAAGAGAAATCGTTCCCCAGTTTGACCTTTTACACAGCAGCTGTGTCTCTGCTCGACTGGAACGTTTGTTTGTTCTGTGGTTCTGGTGTTTCTCCCTGTGTCCTCCTCCTCTGTGCATGTGTGCATGTGCAGCTGCCTGATTACCTCCATACCTGACCGCAACACAAAGCCTTCTGAGTTCAGGGAGAATGCGTGTTGATGTATCAACGAGACAGTTCAAATGTTAGTGAATTTGACCTTCAACATCTCCCCACCATACGCAGTAAATAGAGTTATATACATGACGTTTGGTTGGGTGTGGGATTCAGGGAATGGAGACGCCATGCTGACTTTCCTCTTCTCATTTTTGACGTCTAAGTCTTCATTTCAAAGGCCAAACGCTGCTGCGGAGATATGAAGCATGAAAGACCTGGAAGAGACGTAAAACTGCTCCATAACAGAGAGAGACGCTTTGCTTTGCCTGAGATCCTCCTCCACAACCTGACAGTTGTCTAAAGTTTCTTCAAGCAGCGCTCAGCCAATGTTGTTTTTCTGTTTGTCGATGTTGTCTGCTTTAAAATCCTTCCTGTCCTCGTCTCGGGGGCAATCCCTCCACATGTTGCCTCCCTGCAGGAGAAGTTGGAAACAGAAGTTGGGCTCGTACAGAAATGTCTCCTTCTGTCGCCAGAGTTTTAATCCTGATATTAAAATAATGTATTCACAAGGCAGTGACCTTTGAGCACCAGATTCAAATCAGTTCATGAGTTCATAAGTCCAAGAGAAAGTTTTGTTGAAATTTGAACAAGTTGGGTGTTGAATTCACGAGGGACAGGGTCTCTGAACTTTGACCTATGACCAGCACATTCAAATCACTGCACTTCTGAGAACGCTCTCGACGCCCGACTATCTCACCACTGACGCCAGTCTGCAGGATTCAGGGCCCTCTGGTTCCAACACCTGCTTCCCCCTCATGATCTGATGAGAAGATGAATGATGTGAATTTAATGGCACACATAAATATGGAGCTCCAATGGAGCCTCAACAAACATATCAAGTTACTGACTCAGTCAGAACCAAGCGGCCTCCGCTGGAGCAGCGCACACTTGTTGATGGATAAATCTGGGCGAGGATTCAAAGTGGCTGACACATCTTCTTCAGACTTTACTCCATCAGGGACGGACTAATGTTGTAGTTATGCAATGCTGCCACAGCCATGGCAACCGTCTAGCAGCCCTCATCATGGACAGTTGTGGTCTGACGACTCTCAGACAGATATGAACAAATTTCCAAATATCTATTACTACACTTATTTCGAACCACTGGGTTTTAATGAGCTCTCTCTAATACCTTAAATTCTAACGACCCGAATGTGCGTCCTGACCTGAATCCCTCATGTAGCTGTGAGAAATGCATTCAAAAGAAACTGTTCCGTCTCAGAATGCAGAGTTAGATGGATCTGAATCCTGCTGAAAGATGTCGACCTGTGTTAATAAATGAGAGCGAATCTAATCTGTCTCTCTGCTCTGGAGAATTAAATTACTTTTAAAGTGCATCGGTGGTGGGGAACAAGGTGCAGATGAAACACAGCAAACAGCAGAGGGACGGCGGGATCTCAGATTGAGGCTGAGATGAGAGAAGAGACAAGGAGACCGATTAAGACAGAGGGAAAGACAGAGAGGAGAGAATGGCATGAATTCAAAGATGTGTGACTCCTCTTTCACTCTGGGGGAAAACTGAATAATTTATGAAGAAAAAGATGATTTGCAAGAGCTACTCATTTGTAGTTTATAATATCCTACATTAGATTAAGTCATTTAAATGTGTGGCATTATTACAGCCCTCGTTAAAACCACAGAGAATGCCAATATTTGATTGAATACAAAATGAGGAGGAGTAGCTGGAAGGCTTTTTTTCAAATATGGACAATTCTCCCAGCAATGACCAGTGTGTGGTTTGAGCCTATGACTGGTATTATTAGCATCGAGCTCAGTGACCTTGGCTCACTGACCTTGGTTGACCTTTGATTGAGTTGGAAAATCCATCCAGTTGTGATTTTGTGCCACACGTTGGGGACACACCCGTTTCCTTACGACCTAAAGAAGTGAGGAGAAAAACTTTTGACACCAACTCTTTTGCTTTCCATGCACTTGGTCCTTGACTTCCAATAAAGCCACCACGCACAGCAGAACCCTCCTCCCTGCAGAACATGACGTTTCTAATGGTGAAGCCTCAGGGCAGAAATAAGCCTTTTTACCTCGCTCCTGGCAAGTTCTCCTTCTCCTTTCTGCCGACTGCTCATCCCAGGAATGGAGAATGATATGAACAGCCTTGTTTCTCTTAAACAAATGAACACGTGGTTTGAGGCTTCACGTCATTTGGTTCGGACCCACTCGCTTGTTTAAGTTAAATTGAGTTTATAGTCGATTTGTTTCTTTTTCTATGTGGATTGCTGCAACATTTAAATATCTTTAAATCTTATACTGAGCAGAGCTGCTCCTAAGCCTTAGTAACATTGTTTAAAGCCAAAAATGCAATAATGGATTTCAACAATCCCCCAGTAATCTGTAATTGCTAAAACTAGGCGGCATTTGTTGAGTAATTAAAAACATTTTGACTTTTGTCACATTTTGCCGGCAAGAGTGTGTGTGCGTGTGTGAATGAGTGTGTGTTACAGGCCTGGGGCCAGTAAGGCCTAAATCATTACACCGAGACAAATTATGAAAAACAAATATATAAATATAAACACTACAGATCATCACAGTGCAGGAGGGCTAACTGATGTTAATAGTCATGAATTACGTGCACACGCTTTTAAACAAAAGGCGTGGACTGCAGGTACAGAAGATGCCTCATGGCTGCTGTTCACTGTGATTGACACCTGATCTCAGAGGTCTGCGAGAGGAGCCACCGGCTGTGGGATAAAGAATGAGAGGGGCGAAGGAGGAAGAAGAGGTGGGAACAGCACTGAGAAATGATGCGTCACCGTTGACTGAAATGTCATGCTGTTATCAAAACGACTGTGACAAATGTCAGTAATGAAATCTTGAGCAGGACACGGAGATTACGTTTCCCACGCCTGCGTCTCAACCTCAGCTAATGTCTGTGTGTATTGTTAGGAGAATATAATGAAGCGTCATGAGCAGGCAACATGACAACTCTATGCCAGGCCCTGTCCGGGCCTCCACTTCATCTTAATCACACAGGTTTCTGCTCCTCTCCAGTGCTTGTCTGATGGAGCACCTCCTCTCCAAACTCCTTTAACACATGCTGCGCCAAAGTGGCACTTACCCAGGTGAGGTTTTTTTATTCCTAATCTGCACTTCATTTGAATTTTCATACTCACACTTCAACCTGTACCGACACTTGAGTAATTAACATGACTGTTGTCGTTGGGGATGATTTTACATTGTTTTGTTCTGTATAGTGTTCAGGGGATCTGGTGTGAGGTCCTCCGCTGCTCCTGCTTCCGCTCGTGAATCTCCGTTTAACTGCACGACAGACTGAGGCGACAGAAAGGAACCCTGTCTGCCAGTGTTCAGCAAATCTGTCCGAGTTAGGGCGCAAGCGGGGAGACAGGGCCAAGCCAAGGCCCTGTCCATTCACATAATGATGATAAACAAAAAACTGCTGCCCGTCTGCCGCCATTACATCAGAAAGAGGCAGTGAGAGTGAGTCTGCTCACGTGTTCATGCAGTCACTAAAACACTCAGGAAACAACGAGGTGCGTTTTCAAATGTGCTGGAACTGACCTTCTACGTGTTCTCTTCAAGGAATCATTTCAGAATAAAAGTGCATAGTTGTAATTTTTCCCTTGACAGCTGCACTTTTCATGAGCAACAGCGTCCTCTGCAGGCACGTGCTAGTCCTGTGGAGTAGTAAATGCATTGAAATGAGTCAAAAATAACTAGACCTGAACAGGGTCCAAGCCGGCACGTTTGGGGTATGTTGCAAGTCATCCCATGTATATTTTGCTCTTGTCTCAAGGCTTTTCCTGATAAAAAACAGAACAATAGGGTTCCTGAAGCTGTTGCTCCTTGGACCCCTAATAAAGCATTAATTAGAACATAACAGCATAGATTGATTTTAATGAACCAGCCCCTGCTGACAGATACACACATGATCTACATTTGCATGAGAAAACTCTCCACTGGAATATGAGTCGGGGTGTTGCAGATCACTGTTGTCGTGGCTGGCAGCCTCAGGGTGTATGGAGGGGAGAAGAAAGTGGGCAGTGGGCACCCAGCAGAGATCCGGCCCAGAACATCAGAGGGACCGGAGAGAGCAGCGTGTCATCGATCTCAGGGGGTTCAGACCAACTGAAGGAGCCACGGCGATGATTAGAGCATCGCACTCATTTGCAAACATTGGCTGTTGTTTGATTCCAGCTCAGAACTCATCACACTTTGTATTCCAGCTGTACATGAGTCCAGATACAGTTCAGCATTTCACTTAATCCTGACTTGATTTGATTTCACGTTCTCCCACCAAAACAACCACGTACGCCGAATCCCTTATCTCTCCCATGATGCACTGCACCGGCGGACTCCTCACCCGTGCCCCAGTAGAACATGTATGACACACTGGGTTATATATTTCTCATCCAATTCTCTTTTCTCCAGCACGCATTTCATTTCATGATCACAAACATCAGCTTTGAACGATGGTTGACTGAGGTTCAGACAGAGAGAGAGCGCGAGGCACGTTTATCGTTCAGGTCTCCTCTGCCCTCCTTCATATTCATACCCGCACATACCGATATTCTACTGTACCTGCGAGGACACACAGATGATAGATGAGCAGCTATAGACTGCGTCGTATGCACTTGTCAACTTGCAAACACTCCTCCAGGGAGGCTGTGTTTCTTCCTCCTATCATGTTCCATTTGCTTCCCCCTGCTCACCTCACACAGGGGAGGTGGGAAAATGATTTCTTGGCCAAGACAAACGTGTTGTGGGCACATACACCCTCTCCACACCCTCACACGCAGGATTTGTACGTTCTGAAAAGGTATCACGTCACTGCTGTGCTGAAGGTGGCAGTTTTCCATCAATGGTCGCACATAGAGGGTGATACAGGAATGAATTTTCACAGGACTGGGGTGACTGGAACACCCTGTTCAGGCTGCCGCCTCGGCACCAGGTGTCAGAGACGCAGAATATGATATTAAGGACCCAATTGCAGAACAGCAGACGCACAAGCACAGTTGGTCTTAAGTGTTGTTTTCAGCAGACACAGGGAAATGACGAAAATCCAAACCATGTGATCAGTTTTCATGATTACTGAGCTCAGAATTTTTTCAAATAGATAAAAAGAAACTTCAATATCATCAGAGATCTGCAGCGATAAAGCATGCAGATAAAAGTAAGCGCAGAGCAATAGGAAGTGCTTGCCCATCGTGTCGTAGCCATGGCAGCCGCGAGGGGAAGTCAGTGCAAGAGACACAGAATGGCCACTTCGCCAAACCTTAAATTACAGCGAGACCTGCAGCAGCGGACGACAGGCTGCTTCCCATGTGAAGTAAGAAGAGTTCAGGCCGTTCACTGGAGGATGGTCACTGAGCCACTGAGAACGCCGCTGGACCGTGAACTATTCCTGTTCAAGGTCTTGTGTCGTCCGATGTGAAAAGATGAAGTGTGGCGAACGTTTAAATGAGGAAGGATTTCTGAAGAATATCAGAAACGAAGCGGTAAGAAATTCAAGAAGTCAAACCTGTGACCACAACGATTATTATCATTATTACGTTTTGACATTCTATCACGTCAGTTTTGCCCTTTTTAAATGACACATTTCTCTTTTTTTCCATTTTTTTCTCAGTGAACCCGAACACAACAGTCCTGAACATAGCATGCACACACACACACACACGCTTTACATGCTAGGCTCTCAGCAGCACTTTCACTGGCGCAGAAAATTGGCAGGAATGTGAGAGGCTTGTTCTGATATGATCTATGAGATGAAGCAGTGAAGCTTGTCATTCCAATAATCTAATATGACAGCACCATCTCTAATCCATTAATCACACAACGCCACTCAAACACACACAGAGAGAGAGAGAGACCAACCAAACATACACTTCCATGAACTGAAACTCACTCCAGTCAGACGTCACATCAACCAAACTTTTTTAATCAGTTAATGAGATTGTACTCGGGAACAATGTCCTTTTTTTTTACTTTTAATCGAGGATAATTAATCTGGACTTTGACTTGGTTAATTAATGTCATCCTTGGGTTTGTTTAATCTCTGATCCATCCATATAATCATGAACAGAAAGGACAGGATATACTAACCATGACGTTGGTGGTTCGATACCCAGCCCCCACAGTTTGAAAAGTCACTGAATCCCAAATTGAGCCCAGTGTGAAAACCTGGTCCTTTGGTCACGCTGGCTTGGCCGTCTGCTCGACTTCCTACATTGCACTGGCCTGTAATTGGATAAAACACTGGGTTTGGAAATAAAAAACAAAATGCCTGTCTGCCTCTGGTAATTGGAAGCGAGCGTAGTTCTAACACGAGGTTTGATCAGGCTGGATTTCAGGACAACGCAACAGGAGAAACCTTGTGACACAGATTTACTGGCGATGTTGTGACTTCAGTCAAAGGTATGCATTCATCCCGACCTTCACAGAAGAACAGGTACAAGAAGGACGGGCACGGGCCACGTCTGCAGGTCTGCTTGTATCAGCAAATAGATGCTGCTGAGGCCCACAGCCCTCGGAGCAGGGTCACCGCACAATGAATATCACAAGCTGAGCCGAGCACAAATGACTGTTATCCAAGTTTTTCTCCACAGCTTCCACACTGAGAGGTGATGACCGTGGATTTTTCACCGTGCCAAAGGCTTGATGCTGCGATTCAGAGGGGTTAAAGTCAAAGTGGACAATCTCGTCGTCCTGTCTGAAACAACATGAAAGTGTCACCTTTAAAGACTTCTCAATTTTTTTCTCAATAATCTGCCGTTCAGCGTGGTTTGAGGAGCAAACACTGACAACTACACATTGTATATCTGTGAATTTGTTTTCCGTCATTTACCATACGGCGAACCTCTTTACTGCCATATTGATTTAAATGGTTTTGTCCCGTGCATCTATTACCAGAGACAAGATCAGTCAACACATTAAGCTGCTAATGGAGACTCATCTGCTCTTTAATCAGCCGATTACCTCCACCATGGGGATGGACGAGGACCGTTAAGAGACACCAATACACAATTTAGAGTTCACATTCATCACTGCCTTGGTTTTTATATCCCCACCTCCTCTGACAATAATAGTGTTGGTGATTATTGTGGAGCAGCAGGACTTGGCTCTGATCTCTCTCTCTGTCTCCCTCAGTTTGACTATTCCTCCTGTGTTTTCCCCGAGATGATTTATTTCACTTTGCACTTTGCACTGAAGTAAAGTGAGGTTGGGGGAAATATAGTGTCTCATCCTGGTGTGAGGCAGGATCCTGTAGTGGCTCTATTTTTGTGGGGGAAATTGCTGCAGGCAATGTGAGAGCCGAGCTCTCGTGTAAAGAGAATCGCAGAAGTTCCAGACTTGACAAGACAAAAAGTATGAAAGAGTCTCCAGATCCCCAAACGGTGGAAAACTAAAATGCGACTCACACAAAATGTGGGAATGTAAGTCCAAACTGAAGATGACACTTTGATATTTCCATCTCCTGAACATTAAGCAATTAAACCAACCGTTCCACCTCTGAAATGTCAGAAAACAAAGGGAGCGCCATCAGTTTTTTTCCCCCTCCGGGGCACAAAACAAGACGCCTCTAACTGGCTTGTTTTTGCAGAACAACCGTTCCACAGCCCGAAGATCCCCAATTTACAAAGAGACGCAACAGAGAGGAGCTGCAAATTGTCACATTTGAGGAGCCGGAACCAGCAGACGCTTGGCATTTTTGGACTTCCACTATCACCTCTGAGCAGGATCCTGCTGTATCCTGACAAAGCGTCGGAAAGTAATAAGAGCTCTGTGAGGAGAGGAGATGCCAGAGTTGAGGGGGGGGTGTTTGCAGCAGCAGCAGCAGCATGATAAGCACCGAGCTCCGTCTGACCGAGGGGCTGGTTAGTTGGAGGAAGAACCCCTGAGCCAGGATTGGACAGGCCACACTCGACTCAGTGTCTGTCTCTGTCTCTGTCGCTGCACCTGGTTACATAATGTGGAGCGAGAGCTGGAGCTGCAAGGACATTTCTGCCTCCTCCTTTTTATAAAATCTCAAGCGTGTCACACAATTAGAGCAGGTTTAGGTTAGTTATTTTTCAATCAAGTCCTCATTTCCACTTATTAGCAGATTTCTGAGGAGTTAAGAGGCTACAGATATGCTTGTCAGAATCCATCCTCTTGAGTGATACGGTTCGAGTGCATGTGTGTGTGTGTGTGTTGTGGCTTACTCCAGTAATCCCTGTGTAAATGTTTGTGTTACTGCCGTCTCCCTCCAGTGCTCTGCTGCTTGTTCCTCTCCCTGAACCCCTGTTTGTGTCCCACTGTTCAGAGGTCGACATGACGGCCGACGAGGACGAGTGTCCACTTCGGTTTGACTCTGAGACGCCACCGGGTGCAATCCAGGCAAGAAGAGCAGCAGGAGAGATGAGAAGTGAGGCCACAAAGCGGTGCCATAAAAAGGCCGTACCTCTGCCACCAGGGTGTCAGACTTAGGTCATGGTAATTTCATTGCACCAGAAGTTCGGTGAATTTGAACCCAGTGTAGAATGTCCTCTTCGTTCACAACGTCAGACGGGTTTATTTGAATTCTGCTGACACTTCCTCAAACTCGCAGCAACTGCAGGCAAATTGGATTGTAAACAGGTTCAAAGTCCTGTCTCCACACAAAGCTGCTTTACTCTGAAGTCAGCAAAGTCTCACTGGCTTTAATTCTTCCTCCAGACGCGCAGCCTGAATATCACAAGCCTCACCACCAAAATCAAAGTGACACCTTTCACCACTCTGCTCCCTACCGTCGCCTACCGGCAGCTGGAAGCAGCACAATGGACACAGTCTGCAGTCAGCCAATCAAAATGAATTGGCTTAGAGTGCTGTCCATTGTGGACATGGATTCAATGTCTTGCCCAGGAACACTTGGACTTGGATGGAAGGGGATCAAACTGCTAACCTTCTGGTTAGTTGACGACCTGCTCCTCCCCATGAGCCACCCACATTCAATAAAACATAAAATCTCCAAAAACAAAAGCAAGAAAATCAAATCAGCCTGAAGAACTGAGACCCAAATGGAACCTGAATCATTGTTCCAGATTAGATTGAGGACTCACTCTTTGTATTGTGTTTATCTGGTCTTTTAAGTCAGAGTAATTAGCATCCTCTCTTCTCATAGCCTGGTACACAGCCACAGATCACTGGGTTCTTACAGCAGCGCAGCTCTTTATGTTGAAGTGAGACGCCTTCACGTCGTGCTCTCCGTGACTGATTCTTCCAGAAGTCAAGTCAAAGCCCTCACAGATACAGCAGTGTGGTGTGGTGTCTATTATTTCCCATTATTTCCTTTTGTCCGGACATTACTTTTAAAATTTCTAAGCATGTGGGAGCTGGAGCACCCTCCTCTACAAACTGAGTCAGAATTTTAATGTTTTTCCCATTTGAATGTGAACGTCTGTATGAGAGCTGGATGAATGGAATATAAATGACTGTTATATCTGCTTCATCTTCACTTAACCTCCCCTCTGCCCTCGCCATTCATCAAGAGGACGTGTGCGGTGAAGAATGACAAGGGGGAGGGGGGGGGCCTTGGAGGTGTGAGCACCGCTGCCACAAGTGGGTGGCAAAAACACAGGGACGCTTCAATGAGATTCCTCCTTGTGCCTTCACATCACCATGAGAGCGAACAGGCAGATTCCTCTCTCTGTGTTCCTTTCTCCTCAAAACAATTTCCCTTTGTCCAGTTTCATCTGCAACCTCATCAGATAAATAAGCAACAAAGCCTCACACCCCCTCTGGGGTAGTTTGAAGTCAGGACACGTTTACATTTACGTCCCTCATTCTGAGAATTATGATGTATCATATTACTTTTGACAAAAAACCTGTACATAACATCCCACTTGTTTTTCAGTCAGAGTCTGCATCACCCAGTGCAAAGTGAGGGGATCACACATTGACAGTGATTGGACATTATTTCCATTTTCAGGAAGCCTGAAGCCAAAAAGGTGTGCGAGGTAGATACGGGAGAGAATCCTGAATCAACATTAGAGGCCAATCCTCGCCACGAGGTGAGAAGCAGAGAGGAGGGCTGAAACTGAAATTAGCCGCTCCCCCCTCACAGGTAATTACAGAGTATCACTTCAGGCGTACTGTTGTGCCAAGGTTACCTGCGACAGGGCCGCCCCCTCCACCGCGACCCGGCACGTTTAACATTCTGCTGTGGAAGCGGCTCAGAGCCTGGAGACAATGAGAGCGTGATGGGTCCCGGCTCAGTTTCAATCAGCGTCACAAAACAAAAGTAAACAATCGCAATCACAGTAATTAGTGTCGGTTAGGCTCTGCTTCTGCTAAACGTGCTGCCGAAAATAGAGAGGTTCTACGTCAGAGGAGGCGGAGCTTCTCACACAGGGCCTCCACCTCGAGTTCAACGCTCACCCTGCATCACTGGGATTTACAAATCAAATCTGTCCCTGCATCATTGATTTCAGTCTTTTAACTGGACAATAAGACTATATATGTTTAAGCTTACAATAGCAGGGGCGTTACAAGAGACTTTGGGGGCCCAAGGCAAAAGAGATGGGGAGGGGGCAGGCAGGCACACATTTCCATCAAAACCGTCGTCCCTCCAACTTTGTTCAGCAGTTAAATGTCATATATTATTATTATTATTATTATTATTATTATTATTATATTCATGGTGCACTCAGATGGGAGAGAGGAGTACTTTAGTGTCCCTTCATTGTCTCTCGGAAAAATGAATGCACAATCAAGCGTCTGCGGTTTTGTGCTAAAAATGAATCAAGACCCATTTACATAAATGGTGCTGGCAGTTTGTTATAAAAGTTAATGAAACTGTGAAGCCAGATCGCCCGAAAGAAAACACCGACAACAAAGTCAAAGTCGAGGCGAGCCAGCGCACCTTCCTGTCTCCGTGTGATACCTGCAGTGTAGACGAGTGGTTTTAAGGACACCCTGTGCCTCAGTACGTGAGGTGAGATAAATACATCAGATTTGAATGACATCTATAGATCATTTTCCATGATGAGATGAGATGATGAGACCCTTTGACTATAGATACATATAAATACTTTGATCAGACATGAACATCAAGGCTGTTCTATCAGCATTTTGCTTTGTACTCTAACTTCAGTGATTCATTTTTCTGTTCACATCATCACACAGATCTTGGGATGTGGTCTCGCTCATCTAATTTACATCTCATATCCCTTTCGATGGGATGCGAGTTACTCGACCTTAGAAGTAATTGCATGGGTTTTAAGTTATCCATCAACAGGAGCTGCTTATTGAAAAGAGATTTTTCTTTGCGGCTGAGTCAGTCTTTGAACTGGAATGGTTCTGAGTAGAGCGCCCATCTCCACCAAGGTCCAGCAGCCTCTTTATAAAACCCCATTTAAAATCACCAGAGCCGCATTTTAAGTTGGTCCTGCACCAAATTGGACACACTCATGAATAGCATCTCACAGTCTGATTTATTTCATCAAGATCCATGATCCATGAAAAGAATTCCCTTCATTTAATCAATGACCAAGATCTGCACTAAGATCTGCAAGGTTCTTTCTTGGGTCAAATAAATCAGCCGAGTGAGAATGACCTTCAAAATGCTGCCAACATTTGTGAATGTGAGATGTTTGTGAGGAAGAGCTGAACATCTTAAAGTCTCTGAAATGCTCCTGTCTGTCTGTCGACCACATATGAGGCGACCTCGTTGACCTGCAGGAGAGCGAAAGCTTTTCTGGGTTTTATGAATGTTGAGAAACGAACCTTGACTCCTGCGTGTGTCGCCATCTCCAAATTCTGCCGTGTCAGTGATCTTGTGCTCGCAGGACACACAGTTAAGAGGGCGAGAGAGGAGTTAATGGAGAAGAGTGCTCCTGTGAAGGACCGCCAAGGGTAGAGCTGTTTAACATTAACAGCAATGGAATGGATTTGTTTTTATTTATGTCATCGGGCGTTAATGGACATGTGGTGGAATGTGACGTGCCTGCAACTGCTCGGCAGGAGCCGGCGTTTCAACAGAACTGAGTCTGAGTGACACTGGAGGTGAGAGATAAACACTCCCATTCACCCAGACAGTCTGCTGTACTCCACTCGCTGCACGCTACACAGCCATTATCACATCCAGCTTTTAATCAAGGAAATAAAAAGGCAATTACGCCGGAACTGAACTGAGGGTACACCTCGTACCCCTGCCCGCCCGGTTAATTAGCTGGTTCACGTGTAGGGCACCTTAAATCCACTTCACAGTTAACTCCTGCCACGAACCAAGCACACATGTGGTGATGTCATCCTTAATAGAGAATGACATTTAAAAAGAGCCGTATGGCTTCAGGAATATAAGAAAGGAGTGGGAGTGTGTAGAAATATTCAAACCCTCACAGAGGTCTGTTCGAAGGCTGGTATTATTGTTGTCCCATGAATAATTCAAAAATACTCTCAATATAATATTTCCAGGTGATAGTGTATTTTAATTCTATCCATTTCTGCTTTGACAAGATTACACAGGAGGTACCAGACACACACACACACATACACACACACACACACACACACCAACAGCTGGACTCCTGCCGCTGCTTCACTGGGGACTTATCATCAGCAATGTGGCAAAATTGCTTCCCAGCTGCCTGCCTGCCGACTCCTGAGTGTACCCGTCTGAGAAATCACTGCTAAGCACTGCCAGGCCCTGCCAGCAAGCATGCATTATTGATTTCCATTGAAAACTGTTAACAAGAAAAAGTGTGGGCTCGTACTTCTGCACTGGTGGATCATGGCAGGAAGGTTGAGAGGTTAAATTCCCTCCAGGGCCACTTCTGGTTGTCGGTAATGAAGCGCTTCTCCTGCTGTGGGCGTTTGGGCTGATGTGATTTTATTGTATTGGCAACAAGTGATTTGAAACTCTTCTAATAACACTAAATAAACAAGTTTTAGGACAAGGCTAGCAGCTGGCACACATCTGCTGGCCCAGAGCCTGCTCAGTCTCTTACTTGAGTGTGGACCGGACTGACTGATAACTGGAGTCGTTAGCAGTGTATTAATGTCCAGCCAGAAATAACAGCGGAGTCTCCAGTGTCGGCCATTGTTTCACACCAGGCCCGTTGGGGACAGGAGAAGACCGTGAGAGGGATAAATATCAGCCCTGCTGCACCTTTTTATTCATAAAGCATAAAATTACCTTATAAATGTTGGCTCACACAGCGTCAGCATCACAATATCAGTATAATAGTGAAATATATATCCCCACAAACGTGTTCTATGGTCTTCTTTGCTGACTCAGACGTCACAGAGGGAACTTCTTGATTTTCTGCCAGAGCGTTTCTCATTAAAGTGCAGATAAAGTAAAGTATTTCTATTGTCTGGAATGTATTGGATAGTGATTATCAAACGTGATTCTCTTATTATTAAACCTGATTCCATTGTATCTGATTCAGCTATTGATCATCTATCTATTAGTTAGATGATTGTATGTCTTTTATTGTTCCGATGTTCTCATGTCCCACAATTGTTTTCATACAGTTTTCCCAGATGTGTATTTAAAAAAATATATATTTTAAAAGTGATTTGAAAGAAAGCATGATGATGATGGTTTTTTCACTTTGTGGCCCTCATATGTATCAATATTAATGTTAGAGCGACATCTAGTGGTCGATAGAGAGAATTACATCAACATTTTTTAAATCGATATGAAATAGAATTCATTCATATCCTGCATCTGATACGGATTTGTCAAGTCTCTCCACAAACACATCCGGCTGGAACCATTAAATAGTTTTTGTGTAATTTTGCTTAAACATAGACAAACACAGTAAGTGATGAAACGTGGCCTCCATAGCCGCGGAGAAGCTCTTCTGTCCTCGTCATGTTTCATCGGAATGCCATTGCTGTCTTTATCTTCTGTCCATGTTTGGAGCCATTTCGTGTGTCTGTGATATTCCCCGTGATAAAGAAAAGCAGAAGTGGCTGAACAGGTTTATCGTGGTGCGATCATTGCCTGCCAATGAGTGAGCAAACATCCTGCCACACCCTGGTTAACTGTGAAGATCCATCTGCTCCAGGAAATCATCCAGACTTTAGCGATTGTAGCAGCATGAGCGTGGTGTTTTGTTTCTATCCATTGCCATGGTGACGCCAATTTCCGGGGCACGCTTCTACTTCCGGTTCGCCCTTTGATTACATCGGCTGACAGCTGTTCGCTTGATTACGGCGCCGGTATATAAGCGGGCGAGAGTGCGGGGCTCATTCTCTTTGGCTTTCGGCGCGTGCTCCGTGTCCAGGGTCACCTGGCGTTAGACGCCACAGGTGGGCACTGTGCGTCACTTCTTTAAAACTCACGCTCACTTTAGCCGCTACTTTGTGCTCTCCAGCCGCAGATAGAGAGCGTTCTGTTCTCTTCACCCTTTTCTTTTAGCCTCGTGAGACACTTACTGATGCTAACCGTTGTGTTGTGCACGGTCCCGCTGGGTGTTTTTGTCATTACAGGCTCCAGGCACACGTGGCTGCACCGTGCTCGTGTTCGGCCCCACTTCCCCTTCCTGCTTTTACACGGCTGTGTTCCAGGGCACTGATGTTTTAATTGCGTTGCTTTAATGCCTGATTTATTTGTTTGCTTTGTATAATTCTGTATCCAGTTTATTTCGCTTTGTGTTAATTTTGTTTGGTAGTTTAGATTTAAGATTTGGTTTCACTGTTTATTATTTTGTTCCTTGCTTGTTTTTGCGACTGATCTTGTGGTTTATTTTATCCAGGTGCTGGGGCCTCACTGGTGACGGCGTCCCTCCCTGGGTGTAGTCCACCCAGTCACCCCCCTTCCTCCTTTTTGCGTTATTCTGCATGCTGTGTGTGCATGCCACGCGTGACGTGGGGTGCTCTCCCCACGTGCTAACGTCGTCCTCTTACTTCCCCCGTGATCTGGTAGGTTCCAGCCCTGGCAGTGTTTGTTTAATTTCAACTGTGGCATCTTGTATGGTGGATGTTTTTATTAACAAGGAAAATATTTTAGCTGTTATACAATAAACATTTGTAATGAATGGAACCATGTCTCTGGCCTCCTCCCAGTATGAGTGAACCTGTGTGCCTCTGGACTAAAATTATTCTGTTCTATTCTCTTTCATTACTCCCTTGCCTTATTTAACTTTTCTTTTCCCTGGGTTAAATCCTGGGGTGGCTTTGTTGGTTCTTTTTGTTAGTTTAAGTTAACCCTTACGTTGTCCCACGGGCATCTGGCCCCCACGCCCATTGTATGTATCCGTGCCTGCCGTTGCCACACAAACACACCCAATTCTAAATTACACCAACTGTCCCTTGAAAAATGACAGTGAGCACCGAGAAACAGTGAAGACATTTAGCCACCCCAGGGACTCGCTGCATTATTCATGGACTGCTGATGGGAGAGTGAAGGTCTTCTCTGCCTGTGTCAGTCATGTGAAAAGGCCGCGCTGCAGGTCTCTGAAGGACCTGGGATTTATCTCCCTGCGGGTTTTTTGTCTGAGGCGACAGTCGCATTGATTCTTAAATTAGAACCAGCACGGAATCATCTCCACTTAAGAGACAGAAACGAGTCCAGTCACAGCATCATCTTCCAGCTGAGCGAAAGAAACTCAGCCCAACTGAGACAGAAGTGAACGAGGAGGTTACTGATGGAATTAATGAATCTGGGTAAAAGTGTAATATAACCATTCATAGCGCAGGAATGCAGTTTTACAATAGTTACATTTATTTTAAAGGTATTTTATGACGTGATGTTTATAATATATTGTCTGGACAAGTGGAGATTGAAAGTCCCTCACAACGCCCCCTCAGGCAGGCTGTAGAACAACATCCACTCCGGGGCTGCAGCTGTACCTGTAGCTCAGGTGTTGTGGTTGTAATGGATCCGGGATCCGTGGCTCGGTGACGCGCCTGCGTGCCCGCGCTCATTCTCCCCCAGGTGTGCAGAGGACAAAGACGCAGGCTGCAGGTCCAGGTGGAGTCTCACCGTCTGCTGAGCGACGCGACCAGGAAGTAATGTCCGTTAGACTTTGTCTTCTGGCTGATGGGGTCGTTGTAGTGTTTGTACTAATGTAGCTGAACACTCGGGAAAACTAGGAACAAACAAAGTCTCAGAGCTCGGTGGTTTGTAACCTCCAGCTGTCAGTTTGACTCCTCGTGTTGATGTGTTTAATTGGCTGTGGTGGATGTGCAGCAGCTGGAACAGCAATAATCTTATTAACCTGTATGATCTGCAGCAGAGAGCAGAGGCAGCATGGACGACTTCTTCCAAACGGTAAGCCACTCATTTTCTGTGTTTTGTCAGTGTAGCTACTGTTTGTGTACAAGCGTCTGTGTGTGTGTAGGTGGGGGAGGTGAGGAGCCTCATTGACAAAATCTCCTGTCAAGCAGAGGAGGTGCAGAGGAGCCACGGTGTCATTCTCTCCTCTCCTGAACAAGACCAGGGTGAGTGCAGCCGATCACCTTCACCCTTTATTCTCTCCCCAACGGCTGATACCAGTTGAGTTAAAAAAAAAAACAGAAGTAGTAGTACAGAGTGGAGATGTGCTGTGCTGATTCCTGAGATCAGTCTCCTCCTTCAGGGCAAACAGTCTCAGAAGACAAAGAGCAACAGAAAAAACAGACCTGTGGTGACATGTTGTCCCTCAGAGTCACAAAATATATATATAAAAAAAATTACAATACAACTTCTCTGTAAAAACCTTCAATATACTAAAGTTTATTCTTGGATCCATGGTTTAGATTTATGAACCTCTCTGATCTGTCTGCAAAGTGAATCCATTTTGTCGTGTTTAGCCAACAAACACAAGCTGGAGCTGCTGATCAGTGAGATCCAGAGCAACGCCCACGCGGTCCGAGCCAAGTTAAAATGTGAGTTCCTGTTTTTTTTTTTTTTTTTCATCGTACTGTTGAGATAAAAGACTATGTGCCGGTGAAACGGTTTTTCATTCATTGATGTGTTTATATAATCACTCACCTATGAGGAAGGAAGTACAGCAGCTTCCACTTCTTCAGTCCTGGGACTGTTTAGCATGTAACACAAGATTTCACTTGCAAATAGACAGAGGAGGAAGGGAGCAGCAGCCTGTGCTACTATGTCACTTCACATACATTTGTACAGAGGTAGAAAGTAAGCACAGCTTTTACCAGCAGACTTATTTTTATTTTCCTTGTGACACTTGTTTGTCCCAGCCATGCAGAAACCCCTGCCCGTGGGGGAGAACGGTAGAAGACCCTCCGTGATTGAGAGGATAGAGAAGAACCAGGTTTGTGTAGGATTAATTTTGTTAAAGATTCAGGAGGCTGGTGGACTCGTAAACTGACTATCTAAACTATGATTTTGCTGGATGTTTCTCTTGACTACCTCCCACCAGCACTCACACCTGACCCGGAGGTTTGCCGAGGTCATGCGAGGCTTCCATAACTCACAGATGTCCTTCAGAGACAAATGCAAAGCACAAATTCAGAGACAGCTGGAGATCGGTGAGTTCTGCTGAGTGTCATGTGAACGCAACCCGTGCCTCCCAAATCTCACCTGAACGTTTCCCTCCACCTTCGTCCATGTCAGTGGATCGAGTGACGACGGACGAGGAGCTGGAGGTGATGCTGCAACGTGACAGTCTCAGCATCTTCGTATCTGATGTTGGTGGAACTCCATTTAATTCTCTGCTCAATAAATGACTCTTCAGGCATTAGCAATAGATGCTTGAGTTTAGTTTTTGTTTATTAGCTTAATTTGATCTGAAAATCTGAAAAAATAATAGAGTTTCCTCTCACAGATCAACTCCAATAAGCAGATTTGCAGCCGGGCTCTGAGCGAGATTGAATCTCGTCATCAGGATATCCTCTGCCTGGAGTCCAGCATCAAAGAGCTGCACGAGATATTTACTGACACGGCCATACTGTTGGAACTACAGGTGAGATGCTTCACTTCGATACGCCGATAAATGGGAGCAAAATCTGACCCGCAGCCATTCTGCTTTTCTTCCATCAGGGGGATTTGATCAACAACGTAGAAAAGAATGTGACGAGTGCTGCAGAGTACGTAGATGCATCCAAAGCAGAAACCAATAAAGCGGTCACATACAAGAAGAACCCGTATAAGATAGCCTCTCTACCAGACTTCTTTAAATCCTTCAAGAGGCAAACGACTGCGAGAACTGCGGCTGATCAGAACACCTCCGACCTGGACCACGACTGAGCTCCAGTTTGATCAACTGTTTCAAAAATGATTGACATCAAAGCCTCAACTCAGGTGCCTCATTTTAATATTTGATCACGAAACTTATTTTTAAGACAAAGCTGAATTTGTCTAAAAGGGAAAATGCAGTTTGTTTCCTACAAACACACAATCTTAATGTTAATTTCAACTCCTACATAGATCCAGGACTTGCCTGATTCATATCAAACGTCAGTAGCTCACTCACTCAGCTTGTGTTGCTCTCAGTGGCCAGGAGGGGGCGTGACAACATCAAATGTGACTCAGCATCATGCTGGTGACCCTCGGTGCTGTCCTTATTGTCTGAGTAGAAATATACTGTAATGTATTGTTGGTAATTCTGTGTGTTCATAAACTAATTCCAATCCTGAATTAAATCTGCTCCGTCTTTGTCACCGGTTAAACTTTTTAACTTTTCATCATCATCATCATCCATGGACACTTTTTAATTCAAAAGTGACCAATCCTTACAGAATTTACATTTACTTCCTCCTTCGTTGTATAATTTGTCAATGCTTGCATGCTAAACCAAACATCTTTAATGCATTGTTTAAATGCAGTGAAGTTTCCCTCTGGTGTTTGTCTGGGTGCTGATCTGAAAGATTAAAGTCATTTTATATTTTTATATTCATCCTCCCATCCTGTGACCCTGAACGACCTCTGTAACCAGACGGTTGATGCAAGTGTTTCATCGTGCATTGATTTGCTCTGATGTTTTCTCTGGAGTCAGACTGTGCCAGAAAACATCACTTGTTTTGATATATGCATTAATTTGTTTATTCATTCTAACCCTCCACTCACCTATTTTGGGTTTTCCTCTGAGTCATGATCCATCTCACTGGCTCCACTCGCTTCTTAAAATTACTCCTGTTTGTGTTTGTCATTGTGATCAGAGCAGAGCGGCGGGCCTTCTCCTGCATCATGGGAAAACTGCCAAGATGAACCCATTGACTCTCTCAGCCCCCCCACTTCCTCCTTCTCACTCCCTCTCTACCTCCCAGATTAGATTTCACAGCACCTTTGCACTTTGCTGAAACCACTCATTTCCACATGGGAAAGAATAGGTGTAAGGAACCAGGATGATATTGTAATCTCAAGAAAGCGACCATCAGCATAAAGAAATAGCGCACACACAGGCCTATACATAAAAATATGGTTTCTTTATTGGTTGTGTCAGCGCGGTGGGGGCCCACAAAATAGGGCTAGGCCACAATTTAAAAGGGCTGAGTGCGAGGCCAGGCTGATTGACAGGTCGTCACTCCTGCTGTCGATTAAACAAACGAGGCTGAGGTGCTGAAAATGGCCCGTCTCCAAAAGAACCATTAAACAATCCCCCCTGTTGGAATGGACTACAATGTTGGTGGGAGGGAGGGGCGAGTCTCTTTTTCTGCCTCCTCTCGGGAGCGGGTTTACTTCTTGACTTTGCCCTGGGCAGCCACGGCCTCCATGGCCTTCTTTACAGTCTCCTCATCGCCGAGGAAAGCCATGGGCTTCGTGGGCTTCAGGTCTGCGTCCAGCTCGTACACGATGGGGATTCCGGTGGGCAGGTTGAGCTCCATGATGGCTGCGTCGGACATGCCTAGAAACACCAGCAGACAAGCAGAGATCAGCATACTGAACCGCGGCAGTGTAACTGATACGGTGTAGGAGTGTCTGGAGCCCATAGGTTTACGGGAAGGACAGCAGGTTTTCTATCCCTTTGTATCCCTGGTTATTTTTATCACAGCAGTTTACGATGAATGGGGAAACTCGATCTACTTCTGTGTCTCATTCTTGGGTTTGTGCAACTCCTCATCCACGCTTGGTCAGTCCTGGAAAAAGTTTAACCTTTCTGCATAAAGGTCGTGACTGTAACGGGAACCAGACTCCTGACCCGCTCCCCTGTCCCTGAGCTGGAGTGTGAGAGTCCCTGCAGGCTATTTATACTCACTGTAATCCACAACTGTCTCTCAGTGTCTTTCTGCCTGGTCCTTCTCTGTAAATGCAGCTAAATCTCAGCGTTATCTATCTTTCACTGCACCACTTTTCTCCTCGTCCTTTGTTAAATGTCCACCTGCTGCAGTGACTGACTCTGCAACGCTCACCCTCTAAGTGCTTGACGATGCCACGGAGACTGTTGCCATGGGCAGCGATGATAACGTTCTTTCCAGCTTTGATTTCAGGAGCGATGACGTCGTTCCAGAAAGGCAGAGCACGAGCGATGGTGTCCTTCAGGGACTCGCACAAGGGCAGCTCGCCGGGCTTCAGGCCCTTGTAGCGCCGGGACTGGAGGCGGAGACAGGAGCAGAATGGCAGTTGTTACATAACATAACAAAGAGCTGTATCATTAGAAGAGGCCATATTAAAAGTTGTTAGTTTACTGTTGTGTTACCTCGCTGATGATTTTGTGGTAGGGGTGGTCTTTGTCCATGGGTGGAGGTGGGATGTCAAACGAACGGCGCCAGATCTTCACCTGCTCCTCGCCATGCTTTTCAGCCGTCTCGGCCTTGTTGAGACCGGTGAGGCCTCCGTAGTGGCGTTCGTTCAGACGCCAGGTGCGGATCACGGGCAGCCACATCTGGTCCGTGCCCTCCATGATGGTCCACAGGGTCTTGACGGCACGCTTCAGCACGGATGTGTAGCACACATCAAACTTGAGGCCTGCGTCCTTGATGGCCTGGGCGCCACGCTTGGCCTCCTCCACGCCCTTCTCACTGAGGTCGGCGTCGAACCAGCCGCAGAAGCGGTTCTCCTGGTTCCAGGCGCTCTCGCCGTGGCGCACGATAACCAAACGATGCACAGCAGCCATGCTTAGTTTCTCCTGAGTTAACCCAGACACAGTGCCCTCAGCCCTTCTAAGTTGTGCACACACACTGGCCGACAACAGTGAGGCCGGACCAGCATACCGGCCTCCTTTTATAGCAGCCGGGAGCGAAGGCAGGGAGCAGCAGACAGGCCTCCTTTATTTTCCACCTGTGAGTGACAGTCACGCACTGACGGACACACAGGAGCAGCCAGTGGCAGCAGAGGTCTGGAGAGCAGGGGGGGGCCTGTGGTGGGCTGGAAGGCCAGAGGTCAGACATTAAGCCAAAATAGCAACATGACTTTTAAACTGAGGTCTATGGAACAAAAGTTTAAAGATCAGCATCTGCTGCAGAAACTGGACGCAGCCTCAGAAGAGCAGATTCATGAAGTGGAGCTCTGGTGTTTAGAAAACATCACGGATGTTTGCACAGGGTTTTTATTATGTTGATTAACAAAGACGCTGAGGTTCCTGCAGGTTTGCTCAGTTTATGACTGTCAGGGCGAGGTCCCCAGGTGACATGTAGCCATAACACAGTCCAGAGCTGTGTACAACGTGCGCTCATCTGCTTTAAACCCGTACATGGGCCAATGCCAACACAGGACCACAGCTGCTCAGACTTCTCCTGCCACCATGACGCTGCTCGTTGTACCTGTGCTGGTTTAAAAGGAGCAGATGCTGTTTCTTGAATCAAATGAATAGAAATACCTGAGCACAATCACAGAGTTTGTGAAGCCCTAAAAACTGATTTACTCTTTCTGTGGTCTGAAAAAGAACCATTACTGTCCTCTGTGCTGGAACAATTTTAAGAAGGATAGCGGATACTCCCCAGATCTATATCATCATTGACCAGCAGGTGTCTCTAGTGTTCATTCAAAAATACAGAGCAAGCTTCTGTAAACATCTGGTGAGGAAACATCATGAAGCTTCCTCTCATCCCCTAAAGCTCCTCACAGATGTTTGACCTTTTTCTGGGCTCCCCAGGTTCGATCATTTCAATAACACATATAAACGTGTTAAATGTTAAAATACTACAGAGCAATTCTTAATGTGTTATTTCTCTATATCACCTGTAGGGGTAGATGTAGTATCATTTACACAAATGTGTTTTCTTGGCGTCATGCAACAATGAGGCTGCAGTCTGATCGAAGCTATTAAATAAAAGAATGGGAGCGACATGTGTTACCGGGTGCATCAGTTTTATATATGGAACATGTTTATGGACCAAATGGTTAAATTTCCATTTTTCATTTGCGCGACCACATATTTATTTTACTTACCGATTCAGTGTCTCGATTAATTCCACTGAAAATGTTATATCCTGTATGTGGAGACGAAAATATTCTTCTTCTAGTTCTCTTCCTTAAATGTAAAAAACATCAGCTCTGTGAAACTTACAGATGAGACAAAAGTGCTGAGGAAGCTTGGAAATGGAGCCCCGGTGTCAAAGCTGAGCTGTCAAACAAAGTCTTCGTCTATTGTCCCTTTCAGTCAAACTATCATCCATCAAAAGAAGCAAAGAGAAACCAAACAGTCCCCAGGAATAATGAGAATGGAAATCTGGTCAAATCTCAAGTCAAGTTGCAGGGTATTGTAGATAAAATAACAGTCAATAAACTAAATATGAAAACACAAGACAATGGAGATTTAAATCTGAGCCTGTTTTAGGTCATTGTTTTGGTTTAATGCCACAGTTACTGTACAATTGTAATTAAATCCCATTTAAGAAGTTTTGTGCATCCTGAATTTGGGGAACATAACTGTGAAGTCTTAATGCTTGTTTTTCTGTGTGATGCTGTCATCAGAGACCATCAGCCCATCAGTGTGGGAGGAGAAGTTCCTGGTCTGTTTCTCTGTTTCATTTCCCTGTAAGCATCTAATCTGCTGAAGATAAAGAATCAGACTGTCGGGCTGGGAGTACTGTGCACAGAGGAGATTGTGTGATCACAAGTGTTACGATGACTCAGCCTGCAGCAGAGCCACATGCAGAGCA
Organism: Pseudorhombus dupliciocellatus; assembly: GCA_016785235.1. NCBI lineage: Eukaryota > Metazoa > Chordata > Actinopteri > Pleuronectiformes > Paralichthyidae > Pseudorhombus > Pseudorhombus dupliciocellatus. The sequence continues at coordinate 1,486,417 of JAFBJW010000083.1, forward strand.
CATCCCCCCCGCCACCCACCTCCCACAACACCGAGCACCGGGGTTTGTGCTGAATTGATAAATTACTGGAGCAGGTCATGCACATACACACACACAATGATATTCACACTTCTTGCGCACATGCAGGTATTGCTGCAAAGCACTGCAATATATGCTTCATTTATGCATGGGGCCCAAGAGCCTCTGCATACTGCACCTGCTCACACACACACACACACGTCTGTTTGTGGTTTTGTACAGTTCCATTATGATTTTGCACTTTTGTGCAAAAGTATTTTTTTCATTTCAAACTGTTTTGCATCATCTTTTGCACAGTGGAAAGTAATATGAGGTGTATCAGTGGTCCAGTCTGTAACAGATAAAATACTAAAACAAAGTTTAGACCTTCTGTTCAACTGTACACTTTAAACTTGAATCAGGTTAGGAATTTTCACCAGCAGAACTTACTGTCACAGATACTCTCACATCGTGTTTGGGTGGGATTGTGTCACTGCAGGTCTTTTGAGGCTATGGCTGCAGTTCCACTCTCCACCGCAAGGAGAGATGCTGTGTCATGGCTGTTAAAACAAGGACATCCCCTCACCCCCCCCCCCCCCCCCCCCCCCCCCCCCCCCCCCCCCCCTCCCCCCCCACCCCCCTCCTGCGTCTGTATAAGCCATGTTGTTATTCTAGATAAAACAAAACAAACATCATGCATCACAGTTATTTGTAGTTGTTTGCTGTTGTTCCAGACAAGTTCTATAATATATAAAATTTGTTTATTGTGTTGTGTTTATTGTTCATTATTTACATTAATGTTTCTATTGTTTAAAAAACTGCTGAACACTTTTTTAAACAACATAAGGAAAAACAAAAAACAGCAAAAAAATGTTTTCTGCATTTCTGCATGACTGATTTATAAAATAAAAACCTCTTACTTTCCTTCTCTTTTCCCTCCTGCACTCCTTCCCATGGTTCCTCGCTGTCTCACTTCTGTTGCAGTGTAAGCCTATCGAGCCTGCATTGTCAGAGTTTGGAGAAAGCGCTTGCGTCAGAGCTCGGTGTCGGACTATAAAAGCTCAGGCTGCTGCAGCAGAGAGCAGTTGAGGCTTAAACCTGAGCCCTGCGTACATCTCCACACACACTCACACACAGAGGAGAGGGAGAGCAGCCAGTGCTCCCACCACTCAGCCATGAGTAGCATTGGATATGACCCCTACTACCCCACCTCGTCATATAGACGCTGGTATGTGGAGGCTCCCCCTCGTGTGACGACCAGAGGGAGAACCCACTCCGTCTACTCCTCCCATGCCTCCCCGCTGTCCTCCTCCCGTCTGCAGTACTCCTCTCCCGGCCGAGGGCTGCTCTCCTCCTCCTCAATGACCTCGTCCCTGGAACTGGAGCTCAGCCAGGCGTCCCAGATCAGCACTGAATTTCGTGCCGTTCGCACCCAAGAGCGCAGCCAGCTGCAGGACCTCAACGACCGCTTTGCCGGCTTCATCGAGAGAGTGCGTGAGCTGGAGCTGCAGAACCGTGCTCTGGAGGCAGAGCTGCTGCTGTTGAGGCAGAGGCACTCCGAGCCGTCCCGCCTTAGAGCGTTGTACGAGCAGGAGGCCCGCTCCCTGAGAGCTGCAATGGATGAGGCCAGGGCAGAGCAGCAAGCGGTCATGGGCCAGAGGGAGCGACTGGAGCAGACTCTGAGCGCCCTGCAGGGTCGCTATGAGGAGGAAGTTCTGGCTCGAGAAGAAGCCGAGGGCAGACTGATGGAGGCCCGCCGTGAGGCCGACCAGGCAGCTTTGGCTAAGGCTGAGCTGGAGAAGAGTATTGAAACTCTGCTGCAGGAGCTGGCCTTCCTCAAGAGAATTCACGAGGGCGAGGTGGCCGAGCTGCAGGCCCAAGTCCAGCTGGGCGTCCAGGTGGCCGTGGAGTCTGAGGCAGCCACTCCAGATCTCTCAGGGGCTCTCAAGGATATCAGGTCCCAGTACGAGAGGCTGGCAGCGAGGAACATGCAGGCGGCCGAGGAGTGGTTCAGAGGGAAGGTGGGCTCCCTGAGTGAAACCGTGGCCCAGCACAGTGACGCTGTGAGGAGCTCCAAGGACGAGGCCGGAGAGTACCGACGTCAGCTCCAGGCCCGGCTGCTGGAGATCGATGCATGCAGAGGCCTGAACGGATCCCTGGAGAGACAGCTGCATGAGATGGAGGAGAAGCAGAGTGCTGAGATAACAGCCATGCAGGTCAGCAGTGCCACTACGACGTGACAGGAATCCTTCAGACTCTTCATTCAAGGTTTTCATATGGTCATGCTGCTTGTTTTATTTTGTCTTGTCTTTCTTCCCTTTCAGGAAACCATTGGAGATTTGGAAAGCGAGCTGAGGGGCACCAAACAGGAAATGGCACGCTACATGAAGGAGTACCAGGACCTTCTGAATGTCAAGATGGCGCTGGACATCGAGATTGCTGCATACAGGTGAGAAGCCAAAGACATCCAAGAGGTCATATCACTTTGTTTAGGTTTTAGTGCTGCATAAATCCATGCATTAATGAATTGTAGACTTTTCTCTATAAATTACAATAATTCATTACGTCAGTAAACAGGTTACTGTTGTTAATTTTAATGATTTAATTATACAGGAAGCTGCTGGAAGGGGAGGAGTCCCGCTTCAGTGTAGGAGTTGCCGGGGGTGCGTCCTCTTTCTACAGCCAGTCTTTGTCGGCGCCCTCCTACGCCCGGCCCCTCCTCTCCAGCATGAGCTCTGGCCCCTCCTACCTGATGACGTCCCGCCTGCTCAGCTCCACCTTCAGCGCCACCGAGGGGGCCATCTCTGCCAGCCACGCCCAGCAAGCTGAGGCCAGCCCACCAGGCGAGGAAGAAGAGAAGGAGGAAGAGGGAGAGGAGGCAGCAGAGGAGGAAGTGAAGGGGGAAGAGGGAGAGGAGGAAGTGAAGGAGGAAGAGGAGGCAGAGAAGGAAGAAGAAGAAGAAGGAGGAGAGGAGGAAGGAGATAAAGAGAAAGAAGATGAGGAGGAGGCTACAGAAGGAGATGAAGAGGCTAAGGGTGAAGAAGAGGGTTAGTGCAGCTTTTTCATTCATCAATTGTAATGAATTAATTATTTGATAATTATATTACATATTATATGATTAATTAATAATGTATTGACACAGGTGGTGATGAGGAGGGGGTGACCGAAGCTGCTGCTGAAGAAGAGGAGGAGACAAACAAAGAAAATGAAGAGGAGACTGAAGTCAAAGAAGAAGCACAAGAGGAGGAAAAAGCAGATGACAAAGAGCAGGATGCAAAAGAAGAGGTGAAAGAAGAGAAGGAGGAAGCAAAGGAGAGTGAAGAGAGGGAAGAGAAATCTGACGCCAAGAAGGAAGACAAGGCAGCTGCTCCCAAAACAGACGACAAGGCTGATGTCAAAAAGGAGAAAGCTGAAGAAAAAGTGGCAGCAGATAAGGGCACAAAGGAGAAAAAGTAGACAGGTAGTCTCAGTAAGTACAAAAACCACAGCTTGATAGCCAGGCCTCAGCTCTATCTCTCAAACCTGCGTATCAACCAGTCCATTTAAAGCAGCAAATCAAGGTTAACTTCCTGCAAATATCCAGAGTAGACTCTTGTGTGCACATGTCCCGTCTATGGAGAGTAAACACTGTTCTGTTGGTCCAATAAACACTTCTCAAAGTCACATGTGTGTCCTCAATTTTGATCAAACCTGAGTCCTCATACTGAGTTCAAACCACTAGGAGGCGGTGGTGCTGAAACATGTCGCCGCTGCTTGTCAATTTGACCTAATGTTAGCAATTCTCTTGTCTATTTGGCCTCTGTTATACATGCAGTGTTACACGACACACGACCACAACAAAAAACAAATTAAAATCACTTTACTTTGAGATATATCGTTTTTTGTGGTTCTCTGATGATTTGTCAAAACTTGTCAAAAGTCTTGTCAAAAGTAGATATGCATATTGAATATAATTGAATTATCATAATATGATTGACCAAGAATAATCACTTAGCATTAAGAAAAAGGATGACTTGTATTTTTAATACGTCTTTTTACACCACTAGCTGACATGAATCATGGGACATGAAGGACATATTAATACATTCATGCTGGGACTTTGATTTCAGTTCAGCAGCGGCCACTGTGACCACATGAGGTGATGACAGGATGATTCAAAGTGCTACAGAGACTTCAGCAGAATGATTCAGCAAAATCAGTGAAGCAACACAACAACATGTTATCTGTAGTACAAAATGTGAGTGCAACAGTTTTTGTAGACTTTGTATGAAGGTGGAGGATGCATCTTTACTTCCTCTCAGTACCCAGAAATGAAGCCAATATACCACCGACAGAGCTGCCGCCATCTTAGGTTTTGCACATCACAAGGAGCTGTGCTGTAGTGATCATGCTGTTGATCTTGGAGCTATTTTGACATGGACTTTCAATGTTTAGGTCCCTGCCCTTGCAACTAACATGACCTCTGACCTTTGCAGCTCACCACCGGGGGGCAATCAAGTGGTTTTGGCTTCACTTTTGGGAACTGTCAAGTCATCCCTCTTTTTCTATTGGGTCTGAAAATTAGACGATACAGAGTTTTAATGTCTGTCGTCTTATTTAATGCAGCTGCTGACAAGAACAGAAAATCCACAGACTCTCTATAATCAAACATGCTGAATTGAAAAGATGTTGAAAAGTACTTCAGAAGAACATACATCAAATCTAAAGCCTCAATTCAATAAGCACAGAGATTTCATCTGGATGACTCAACAAAATTAAATATCAACACTGAAAATGATATGATGACAATTTTTAAAATTAATTCTCAACAAAAGGTTAAGATTATATTATAAGATACTGGCTTTTCTCCAAATGATATATTAATGTTACTTAAGATATGGCCACTTCTTCTGGTTTACTGTGATAAGATTTTGGCTATAGTCGAACATTTTAAGCATTTAATTATAGCACCTAACAGATGTGGGTATCAGTCCTCAGCATATATCACTATATAGTTGATTTATAGTTTATAGTGTATTTATTTTATAGTATATAGTGTATTTATAGTGATTATTATTTAAAATATCAATCAATTGCAAAAAGATTATTTTTAAAATTAGTTTGTAAATTAGAGCTATTAATTCCCGTAAAGCAGGAAAACTAGTAAATTATGTTTACTTGAGATAGTTGACACATGTGCATGCAGTAATAAGACATAGAAAATACAACAATATGACAAGACAGATTTCGTTTGATTTGTTGTGACATTTATTGAGCAAATGCTGTTGGGAAATCGTTCATGATGAGTAAAGTCATGGGATTGCAAACAGTAGCACCTCATTTATTTCTGTATTTAAAGTCAAGTCCATCCTATATGCATACAAGAATGCATGTATCTGCGCATTTACACTTTAATATATATATTTATCATTTATTTTTCAGTTGCACTCAGGTAAACATAACAGACACTGATAAAAAGCATGTTTAAGGCTAAGAGTTTCTTCAGGTTTGTTAAGCTTCAGTTACTGAATGTATATGGTCTCGTGTTTCTCGCCGTCTCTTTCTTCACTACGCGTTGTGTGTATATTGTTAGTTTCTTTTTGGCTCAGTTGGCGTCTTCGTGTGTCCTGTAAGGCGTCTTCAGTAGAGTGTCTACCATCGCAACAATCTCGAATAATATCTCTCTCACTCTCCCAGCCACATCGCATGTATCCCTTTAACATATGTCTACTGTTTTTACAGTGTATTTCTACCATACATACATATAAGAGAGGAACGTACTCCCTTCCCCTGAGCTAGCATGCAGAGTCCCCCCTCCCTCCCACCTGTGAGCTCACCCGTGAACTGCGAAAGGAAAAAAAGAAAAAAAGAGGAGAAAATGACTCAGTCACTTGCTTCTGTCCGCATCAGCAGCGAAGCCCGTTTTTAAAGCCTTCACTCAACATGCATTTTTGAAACTTGTTGCGTTGGAGGTTTTGGCTTCTCTCTATGGTTTTGTTTTCATATGTTTGAGAGTGGTTATCTTTATTACATCGCTCTAGCTGTATGATTTTCTTTGTTATGTTAGTTCTGGGTTGATTGCTTGTCTTCGCGTCCCCTCCCCCCCGATCTTCAGACGCCTCCTCATCCCGCCGGGAGTCAGCTGTCTGGCCGTCGGCTCAGTTGGTCTCGGTCACCTCCTTGACCAACTGTGTGGAGTGCTTCTCTGTCTTCTTGGTGGCCACCACCTTCTCCTGCACTATGTCTTCTACCTCCTTCACTGTCTCGGTCACAGTGATGGACTTGGTGACGTGCTTGGATCCGTCCTCTCCAGTGGTGATCGTCTCCACGGTCTTGGTAATCACCACCTTCTGGCTGGCGTCCTCCTTTCCGGGGCCGTCATCCACACCGTTAGCCATCACGTCGTCTTCCTTGCCCGTGTCCTTCACTTCCTCTTCTGGGCTCTTGTCTAAGTCACCGTTCATGGCAACATCCTTCTTTTCTACCTTTTTGTCTTCAGTTGCGTCGCTCTTTTTCTCAGATTTCTCTTCAGCAGGTTTAGGCTTCTCTGTCTTTGGGGATTCAGCTTTTGGTGATTCAGCCTTTGGGGATTCAGCTTTGGGGGATTCAGCTTTTGGTGATTCAGCCTTTGGGGATTCAGCTTTGGGGGATTCAGCTTTGGGGGATTCTGCTTTTGGAGATTCAGCTTTGGGGGATTCAGCTTTTGGAGATTCAGCTTTGGGGGATTCAGATCTTGGAGATTCAGCTTTTGGGGACTGGGGTTTAGGGGACACAGATTTGGGGGATTCAGACTTAGGAGACTGAACTTTTGGGGAACCAGGTTTGGGAGAGCCGGCCTTTGGTGAGCCTGCCTTGGGAGACTCAGACTTAGGAGATGCAGGCTTGGGAGACTCAGACTTAGGAGATGAAGGTTTGGGAGACTCCGATTTTGGAGATTCAGGCTTGGGAGACTCAGATTTAGGAGACTGGGGTTTAGGGGATTCAGACTTAGGGGAACCAGGCTTTAGAGATTCAGGTTTTGTTGCTTCTGTTTTTGTTGCCTCTTCCTTCTTGGCCTCGGGTTTTGCAGCTTCCATTTTCGGAGCTTCTGCCTTGGCTATCTCTTTTTCTGACTGGTCATCTGCTTTCTCATCTTTTACCTTCTTCTCTTCCTCCTGTTTGTCTTTTTCTGCGTCTTCCTTTTCCTCTTTCTCATCTCCGCTTTTGGATGCTTTGTCATCCTCCTGATCACCACCCTCATCTTCAGCATCAGCCTCCTCTGCTGCTTCCTCCTCTTCTCCAGCCTTCTCTTTGTCGGGAGAGGCTTTCGACTCAGGAGCTTTGGAGCACAGAACTGTCTCCTCAACCTCCTCCTCCTCTTCTTCCTCCTCTGCTCCCTCTTCTCCTTCTCCCTGTGCATCATCTGCCTTATCTCCCTCATCCTCACCTTCATCTTCTTTCTCTCCCTCCTCACCACCTTCTCCCTCTTCATCCTCCTCACCACCCTTTCCCTCATCTTCCTCTTCCTCATCCCCCTTAGCAGGTGCACTGGAGCTTACTTTGGCTTCTGTGGCGCTAATAACTTCCTCCTCCTGTCCTTCCTCCCCTGCATCTTCCTCACCCTCTGCTTCCTCACTCTCTCCTCCCTCCTTCTCCTCCTCATCGTCTCCCCCATCTCCGAGCGTGGCTGACAGCTCCTGTGCTATCTCAGCCAGGGCATCGTCGATGTCGGACTTGTCATCTTCCACCCGCGTCTCCTCGATGATCTCCTCCACAAACTTGTGCTGCACCTTCAGCTTGGTGGTTTCCGATTTGGGTTTGGAGAATTTGGTGGAAGTGATCGTCTGGCGATAAGGGAAAGTGCTGAAGTGGGTTTCCTCACCTTCCAGGAGTTTCCTGAATGAAAAGAGATTTGATGAAGTCACTCTGAATATGATTTCTAAAATTACTCATAAATTGTCAGATTACATCATCAGTAAATACCTGTATGCAGCAATCTCAATGTCCAGGGCCATCTTGACATTGAGGAGGTCCTGGTACTCGCGCAAGTGACGAGCCATCTCCCACTTCGTGCTCTTGAGCTCATTATCCAGTTGGTGAATCGTCTCCTGAGGAAACACAGACCAAAAACAAAGCACGGTTGATGAAATGCATCAAAATAAGAGATGCTCACTGGGCATGTAAAACCTCCTTCTCTGCGTGTCCTTGCCGCATTAATGAAAGTCTATTGTATCGCCATCCCTTTTTCTTGTAAGTTATTTCGTCTCCATTCACCTCTGCTGCTGATTTAATAAATTCTGACGTAATGCCTTATTGAAGGCATGTTTTCAAGGGCAACCTCCACACTTGTTCAATACACAAACACACACACCCACGCTTCAGAATCTCAGTGATGTGGTCCAAGGGCAGAGCCAATGAGAGCACCCACCCTTACCTCTGACTCAGCAAAGCAGAGAGAGAGAGAGTGCTGCAGTGTCTCCCTCCCAAACGTTTTCCTATCACTTAAGAATCTCCCAGGGCACGTGAGGATGATGGAGTGCGTCCCAACAAGTAATGCACCAGGAAATGTTTCACAAACACTATGATGCAGAAATCTGAGGAACGACTTGGTTTGACCGCTTCAAATAAAAACTGCGTCACCAAGATAGAATATATTAAATGTTGTGCACGTTCATTCACTCCTTCGCGTGTAGTATTGTTACGTTTTAAACATATACAAATGTGTTGAATCTTAAATAATTATCTAATGCGTAAAAGTTTGGTCACGCTGTGTGGCGCCATACCTGCAGACTGGCCAGGTCGCTGTTGTGACGGTCCTCGATGTCGTTGAGCTGCCGCTCCAGTGAGTCTCTCGTCCCGCGCACGGACTCCAGCTCCACCGTCTTGGACTGCAGCTGGCGGCGGTAGTCGGAGATCTCGTCTCGGGCGGACTTGATGGCGTCCTTGTTCTGCTCCGCGGCTTCGGTGAGCTTGGAGTAGCGGCACATGAACCAGTTCTCCACCTGCTGCAGGTTCTGGTTGGAGTGACCCTCCAGCTCGCAGCGGATCTCCCGCAGAGCCTCGGTGATGTCCGTCTTCTGCAGGTCCTTCCTCTCCACGGTCACCTGAGACGCCTGGATCTGCGCGATGAGGTCGCTCACCTCCTCCTCGTGGTTGTTGCGGATGAAGGCGATCTCGTCCTGCAGCGACTGAACTTTCTTCTCCAACTCGGACTTCACTAACTCCGAGTCGCCCATGTCCTTCTTCAGGACGCGGATGATAGCCTCGGTCTCCTCCCGGATGCGCGCCTCCTCGTCGAAGCGGTCCCTGAGCCGGTGGATGTCCTCCTCGATGTGGTCGGTGTCGATCTGAATCTGCGCCTTGTCGTGGTGGATCTGCTCCAGCGCGGAGCGCAGCTCCTGCAGCTCCTGGTCGTACAGGTCTCCCAGCTGGGAGCGCGACACCTGCTTCTGCCGCAGCGCCTGGATCTCCGCCTCGATCTGCTTGTTCTGCTGCTCCAGGTAATGCACCTTGTCGATGTAAACCACGAAGCGGTCGTTGAGCCCCTGCAGCTGCTCTTTCTCGTTAGATCGCTTGTAGTCTCCGTTCAGGATGGAGGTCTGGCTGTAATCAACGCTGTCGGCGGAGCTGAGCACCGTGGAGCTGTAGGCGCGGGACACCGGCATGTTCACGCTCCTCTTGTAAGACGCGGTCACGGTGGAGCCGGGGCTCGCCCTGGACCAGGACTGGGAGCGGAAGCCGCTGGAGGGGGTGCCGGAGCGGCTGTAGCTGCTCGTCCTAGTGTCCATCGCCCTCCTGAAGGGGCTCCCTATCGTGTCCACCGGGTAACTCATCCGGTCAGACTACCGGAGGGGATGTGCGCAGGAATGAGAGTTGTATGCGGGTGTGTGCGTGTTATGTGGGTGTGTGCAGGTGAGGGGAGTGTGGCTCTCATAGCGACTAAGACCCGCACAGTCTGCTCCTTTTATATCATCAGGCTCAGCCACTGAGAGGGAGAGTCCAGGCACTTTAGTCCCGTCCATTGATGGGAGGGAGGGAGGGAGGGAGAGGAGGAGAGAGAGGGGGGGCTCCTCACTCTCAGCCACGTGGGCTGGAGGATACATGTCTCCAACTATAGACAGACAGATAGAAGGATGGCTGGATAGATAGATAAATACCTGGTTGATTTTAAATGAGTGATCGTCACTGCTGAATTGGTGCTGTCATTTCAGCACCATGGACAGAAAACAAGTTTCCCCTGTGTGTGTGTGTGTGTGTGTGTGTGTGTGTGTGTGTGTGTGTGGGTGTGTTGTTGGTGAAGTAGCTACTAAGGTTAAGGTCTGTTTAGTCTCCGGGAAATGTTTTTCATGTATTGTCCCCTGAAGTCATCGCCCAGGAGCCTTCTGACTATAGTGGTCTAATTTAAAAGCATCTTCTTCCTTATTTGAATGGAAGACCACCCTCACGCTATTGATCTCCCATCACCCCCCTATACTTCACTCTAATCTCAGGTCACGCAGATCAATGACAAATGATTAACATTCACTGGGGCTAATGCAGCTAAACAGCTGCATCAGATTCTTAATTTAACGTGTTTAACTCGGTGGAAATCAACATGCCTGTGGTGCAGCATGTTGGTCTTGGGTTGTTTCAGTAGAATGGGGATCAAATTAAATCTAAATCAGGAGAGAGTTGTAGGACTCTGCTGGAAAGTTGTCATCTGTAAACATTCAGCTTGTTATGGATTTTGAAACAAGAGCAGAAAACTTTTCACTTGGGCCTTGGCTATAAATCATGTGTCTACATTACCTCGTCCTCTTTTTCATTTGCTTTCCACTGCCTGAGACAAGCAGAGCTAATGTATCAGGCCAATTTTAGATCGCTCCAGAGACAGAAAGACAGAAGGAGAGACAGAGAAGGAGGGAGAGATGGTCACAATGACGATTTCCTCCAGAGTCTATTTTAAGCACGACTATGAATTGTAAATGTAAATGATAACAATCCAGAAGTCGCATTCCACTGCCTCCTTGCTTGCTGCCACTACCGTGCCCTTGACCACTGCCTCACGTCTCTTTACTGGATATCAGATGATTTGATTTCATTGCCATGCCGGTCGCTAGAGTGCTTTTTTGGATGTCCCCACGAGGACGGCGGTAGTGCAATGTACACGTTGAAATAATGGTGTGTGTGTGTGGGATGGGCCTCAGACCTGAGCTCCAGTGCACTGCAGGAGGGTTGGAGCGTTGTCAAGTGGCACTGCAGCACAAAAAAGGCTCCAGCAGCCAGACGAGCCCATCCCAGCGAGCCCCCAGTGAGTCTGCCCCGGCCTCCAGCCTGCAGAGTCCACAGAGTTGAGGAGAGTGCATCTGCATGAGGTCAAGACACTGGCGTCCTGAGGCGACGTACTGCAGAGGCATGTTGTTATTTATGCTGATTCATGGACCAAAAGGACGACATGACCTTGATTTTGCTGATGCGCCTCAATAAGTCTTTCTAAAAGCATGATGGCAAATATATTTCAAAATTAATATTGATGACCATACAGTGACAGACACCCAGCGAAGACACATGCAAACGAGAGCTTAATCCCTCCAGACAAATTCAACACAAAGACTTTAGAGAATCCCCTGGTTTCCACATCTAGTTTGAGCAGGAGAGGTACAACCAACATGGCAGCAAATTAGGCTTCTGTCTCCAGCATATATTCACGAGAGGAAACAGAGAGTGACGAGAACCAGTGGAGAGGAAAGGACATTCAAATAGAGAGGGAGGCATGGACTTTAATTACAATTTGCACTGTGTGCGTGCATGTGTGTGTGTGTGTCTATAAACTGGAAGATTAATGATCTGTGTCATGAGTTCTGTCGATATTCTAAATGCTGCACATCATTTTCATATGCTGTATGTAGTTTAGCCACACAGTATGTTATTTTTGGTACTTCATTATATTCAGAATACGCAGGCTTTTGTCTTCTGCTGCTGCAACATTCTGCAGTGTTTTTTTATTTTATTTTTTTACATGATTTAAGACTTTAGCTGCAGAGATTTAGCCACAGGATCATTAGAAGTGCCACACTGAGGCTTTGTGCACAGTGGGGGTTCCAGTTCATCCTGAAGGTGGTGGATGGAGATAAGGTAAAGGGTTTTGCTGCAGACTGGGACAATTGCTTTTTATTGGGTTGTGCACTGGGGCAGTGTTCTGTGTGTGTGTGTGTGTGTGTGTGTGTGTTATGAGTTAATGTCTCATTCTTTCCCTAACACATGACGTCATCATGTTCTCTTCTTTCCAATAGCCCCCCAATAATAATAATGTTTTGTTTTCAACATTTGACTGTGTCACGCATGTTGTGCACCGGTGCAGATCTGTTTGTGCACATCTGTGCACTTCAGGGCCTTGTCAGTGCAGGATTTAGATTATTGCATGTTCAGCTCCCAGGTTTGTTGTATATCGATCTACATTGATTGACATTTTTCCCAGAGGTTTCCTCTGAGGCTCTGCTGATGCACATGTTTGTGAAAAAGGGGCGTCCCATTAGTTCCTAGTCAGGAGGAGATGTCCATTCTATATTGAACATGATTCAAAAACAACTGGAAGAGAAGGGTGGCTCTGATGTGTGTATAGGATAAGAGGGAGTTATGGATTCATTCGTTTCTTGCAAGTGCAAAATCTGAAGTAGCTGCAGAAACGTGTTACTAGCAGCCTGAGTCATTGCTGATGTGCGCAAACAATCCCTGAACCTTTGTGATGGAGCTTAAAAGTTCCGACTGCAGTAAAAGGGCAAACGGCTCTGTCGGCTCTGGAGACGGATGTGTGAGAGTTGTAAGGTTGAAGAGGAGGAGATGGTGAGGTAGCGCTGGGTGTGACAGGCTGGAGATGGCTGTATGGGGTGATGGTGGTGGGAGGTCTGATGGGAGGGGGGGCAGTGACGCGAACAGTGGCAGGAGCGAAAAAGAGCAACAAGAGCGGCAGGTTGCACAGAACGAGAGGAGGGGAGGGGTTACACCAGGATCTGCAGTTTATCTGCAATGCATCAGTAGCTCTCTCTCTCTCCCTCTCTCTCTCTCTCTCTCTCTCTCTCTCTCTCTCTCTCTCAGATACACCTCCTTATGGGCGACCCTCCCTCCATGGAGTGTACACAGTGAAGTAACAGCAGTAATAAGGCTGTCCCACATTCTCCTGACACATGGGGAGTTACCTGGCCAACGCCCAACATGTAGCTGTGTTGCCTCACATGCATTTCACACTTAAACGTAAACATGCCATGAGAGTATGGAGCGTGGCTGAGTGGAGAAGGAGGAGGAGGAGGAGGAAATACGTTGGCCAGAGATTTATGCGCCCTCGATCTTAATCGGAGTCGCTGGGTAAACAGAGGTTTAGTATGCGCAAACACATTGATCATTTGCTGTTGTGTTAAGTTAAGGGATATCGTTCCGGAGGTCCTTCGTCAGCAGGAGACACATCAAGCTTTCAGGAAAAAATGTGAACATCAATTCTAAACTTTTGCTTTCTAATAAAATCCTGAGATTAAATGTGTAATGAACAAAGTGCATGAGTGTGGTGTAAATCAGTTTGCCTTCCTTGCACACACACCGACACACACAGAGGGACATTTTTGTTTCTCCACCACAGCCAGTGTGGCTAGCATGGCCTTGACCGTCAACTCGCTACTCAACTAGCTGTGAAATATCAGAATGTGTCTGTGCATGTTCAGGGTCATTCAGAACAACAAGCAGGTGAATCCCATGTTGTGTTAAACACGCCTCAGGAACACGCGTGTAGTACACAGCAGATTAGTGTCATCTTATTCTCACACACGCCCACAAGGCGAGTGGATTCCTTTTAAGCTGAAGTCAGCAGCTTTTCTCATCTACAGGGAGTGAGTGATCAGCGGAAAGCAAACAGATTAAAGTGAATTAGCCCACTGTGAGACCCCTATTTAATTATCCCATCGGAGTCTGTTTTCACAAAAACTCACTCCATCTCCACAACCTGGCATTTAGCAGGAGTTCGACAGACAAAACACTAATGGGAGAGAAAACAGGACAATTGTACCTGAGTCATGCACCTGATCGTCAGGGGGAGGCTGCAACCCCAGATTCATGAGACGAGCGTCCGTGTTTGAGGACGTTCAGGTCAGTGAAGCTGTGTCTGTCTGTGTCTCCGACCACCTGTGATTCCTTTGCTTTCTAGTTTCAGATGAACATATCATGTGTGTGAGTCACTTCAGATTCCAGAGTTTCCCTTGATCCGTCCCTGATACCCTGGATCACCCACAGTGGTCTGACATCATGCCTCTAATCTGCAGAGTCACTCATCACCCTCTTTCTCTGCAACCCTCCTCCCTCCTCTGCTGTCTCACAGACGCAGATTCACCGTCTCTCTTTTTATGTCTCGGTGGCCTTCCATCATCTTTTAGACGTTTTAATGTTGCGCCCTCTGTGGAATCGTCTATTCGCTACCTGGGCTTCAGGAAATTACCTCAGCCAGAGTTTTATTACTCTGGTTATTGCTCTGGTGCGCCAGACAAAGGGCGAAGGAACCAGAGTCCAGAAAATTTGAAAATTTGGAGATTATATTTGCAAAAATTGCCTGATGATATGTTCGTCTGTGCACTCATCCACGTAGACGCGATCTACTCAGCGTGACCTTTGAGGGTCACAAGGGGGTGGAGCCAATCCCAGGTGACATTGGAAGAGGCAGAGTGACAAGAAACAGATGCTGAACACTTTGAAAGAGTTGTTTCATCACACAGATGTAAACAAAGAAGTGAAAAGCAAACCTTTGATGTAAACAGAATGTTTTTGTTGTTTTATGTTGTTGAGAGACAACAGTAAACCCTTTTGTCCCTGCTTGACTTGCATGACTCAGCTGAATCCATCAACGTGATGAGTCATCAGCTGTTGCTCAGTGTGTGTGTGTCTCTGTGCACCTCACGCCTAAAGTGCGAAACAGATTCCATTCAAAGTTTCCAAACAACATAACCAGGTACCCTGAAGCCGTAACATCACAACAAGACGAGCCGTCTGCAGCAAAGAAGAAGAAATAATTCATCTTGGATGTAAAAACAGAGCGATATCGGTCACATGAGATGAAACCAAAACCTTTTTTTCTTTCAATAAACTTTATGTCCTGCATCTCATTTCCTCAGCTGATTCGGATGCTGCTCACGTCACGCTGAGATGAGGAGCCGGCTGCACAGGCCTGGTCCCATCCCTCCCACTCCACACCTCCACAGTTTTTTTTTTCATATTCTGATTTGTTCTCCTCAACCTGAACGGCACTGGAGGCCATTAATCAGCAGTAATAGCGTTATTTTCCTCATAAGATGAGCTCTGTTCTTTGTCCTTATTTGTGGCCGTCGTGAACTGAGCTACAGCCGGATGCTCGTAAATCACTGAAACACAGTGTTTCAGCCGTGACTCGGGCAGCTCAGTGTAAAGCATGAAGACAAGCTGAGGCACACGGACACAATTTAAGTAGGGATTCAGGGACAGTGCTGGTTGATGTGGAGCTGTGGAACATTTATCTAAAAAGCTGCTGCAGAACAACTGTTTGTTCTCTTGTTTACACTAAATCCATCTTTTAGAGTCCTAATGACTGCGTCAAGACAGAATTAAACTGTCTGGTTGTAAAAACCACGGTGCTGTGTGTTGTCAGCAGAGTCGAGTGTGTGTGTGTGTGTGTGTGCTGTGGGTTTGCTTCAGCCCTCGGGTTATTTCGGGCCGTCCCAGTATTTCTCTGGGTCTCATCAGCGAGCTGCTGGAGAGGCAGACTGAGGCGCAGCGAGGAAAGTGGAGTCATGCTGCAGAGGCTGAGCTGCAGAATCATGATGGAGCCGAAGGAGGGAGGGAGGGAGGGAGGAATGGGAGGAGGGAGGGGAGTCAAAGAGGAGGGAAGGGAGGGAGGGAGTAGGACGAGGGTGAACCTGAGGTTTAAGGTGTGTGTGGGTAGGGGGTTACAGTCTATATCAGCAGATCCTCTTATATAACCCACAAAAGCGTGGTATTCCCTCCTGAATGAGTCATACGTCTGATTTCTGATCAGCCTCGGCCATTTCTGTTGATAAGTCAAACTGGTCTTTCTTATGTTTAATTCAGCACGTGCAGCTAGAGTCACAACATATCACACACATGATAGAGCAACAGTATTTTTACATTTCTACAACCAAGCTCTCGTTTACTGTGCTTCCTGTTTTATTTTGAAGTCTTCCTTTGTTACCTGTGGGTACTTCCTCCTCCTTGTCTTGCTTGTTTTGCTTTTCTGTAATGGCTGTCCCCACCATGGTGATTGTCCCCTTCTCAGGTCTTCGTCTGCTCGTCAGCGTTCTTCTCTTCACTCAGAACTAGTTTGTGAGTCCCAGCTGAAAACTGTAAGTCCTCAGCTGTGCTTAATGTGTTGTGCTTGGATCTCACATGAGAAACAGGACTGTAAAAGAACTCAGTCAACTGTCCACAGAAGATCTTATCTGCAGTGTTTTAGTCTGTGTTCAAAGCACCAGTGTCAGTGTCAACGTTGGTTTTGGGGGATTAAATTGAAGTGATTGTGATTCAGTGAACGACAGGAGGTTAACGACAACAACATTTATTTTCTTACAGTAATAGGGTTCACTAACACGACACCAGTGTGGGGCGCCTGCAGCCAATCCTGCTAAGTAGCACTTAGTATTCTGAGACAGTTTGTAATCCCTCAAATCAGTGACTGCCTCCTGGAAGAGTGTGTGTGTGTGTGTGTGTGTGTGTGCTGCATCAGGCCGTTTGCACCTCATCTGTTTGAGGCTGAAGAGTTTGGATTCCGGGTTGAGGTTGTGAATACAAATGCATCTTGAAGCTGATTATCAGATTTATGTAAAAACAATTGAACAGATTACCATGACGTTTGGTGGATTGATGCATTATGGGTTTGGGAGGAATCCATGAAATACTGGTGAAGATCTGGATTATATATTCCCATGTAAACATCAGTTTCTGATTGCTCTTACTTCAAATATAATCAGATTTTAAAGAAGTCATAATCCATAATCGTTCTTGCTTGGCATCATCAGGATCTTTTTTTAAGATATACTTTTGGATATGGGATAGGGGAAGGGGAGGACTTGCAGCAAAGAATTTAGAAACAGAAGCTCTGGAAAGTTAACTTATTTATTTTGTATTAAATAGACAGAGTTTGCTAAAAGAAAACATCACCCCATTCTGTGGATTGCATTGACATCTACTGAAGTATATTCCACCTCTTTCTGTTATCTGGAGCCATGCTGAGCAGCTCTGCTCTTCTTCACTATCTGACAAGACATTGTAAATAAAAACAAGTTTTTGCTTGTTAGTGCTGAATTTACTGCATTTACTCGCCGTGCTTGCAGTCTATAAAGACACTAGATGCATTAAAGGGAAGGAGGGATGTAGGAGGGATAGAAGGATGGAGAGTGGGAGAGTGGGAGGGAGGGAGGGAGCGAGTTTCCTCAATGCAGATGAGTCATGGTGGTTGGATCCTTGCGTCATCTTTTGTGCCTCAGCTTTCATGTGAAATCCCAACAGTTAGTGCTTCCCATTTTTTATTTAAAAAAATGAACAAACCCCGCAGTCGCAGAGCCGCTCCTGTTTCTGTTGTGTGAGCTCTGCACTGTGCACTGTTTCTTTCATGGGGTGATTTGCACATTTAAATGGCTTAAATAAAAGCACACTTTAATTTATTTTACGTCGCCAGGCTTTACTGTTGTGACTAGATGTCCCTGCAGGGAAAACAAAATCGAAAAATGACTAGAAAGCCACCATTGCCCTTTAACAGTAACACAACACTTAGAGAAAAGGATGATTTATATTCCTTAATTTGTTAAAACGTACTTTAACAACTATTTTGTTTATCGCAAAATTGACTGTGATTGCTGTGAAAAGGTTTTTTTAGATGCTACTGTAAACTTAGTGCGGACAAGCCAAAACACAGCGAGGCCATAAAGTTTTTGGCAAATGGAGCAGTGGAATATAGTGTGGACTTTATTATCATAAACTTTATATCACACTTTACATTGAGATGATATCAGGAACAGTAAGGAACACATACTGTGTTTAAATATGAAATAAAAAGCAAAGCCTGACATGTAACTTTTTTTCCAGTAATCCACCAACCTTCCTCCTCCCCCTCCTCCTCCTCCTCCTCCTCCTTCCCCTGCCCCTGAAAGCTGTGCCGTGAGCAGACGGGCTGAGAGGCAGAGTAGTAGTATCACGGTTGAATAAACCAGCTCCCTGGTTTGGAAATTGAAACTCAGAAGTCACGCAACCCCGACCGGTGAACAACGATTACTGAGGTCAAGTCTGCATATTTCATGAGTCTGAGACAGGCTGCAGAAAACTGCACTCTGGCAAAACGAGAACGAGAGTTGTTGAAGGTAGCAGTATTTTTCAGTGGAGATTTTTCAAATTAAGGATGATCCGGTGTTATTTATTCCTTCCTGATGCCGATACTTTGACTAATTGTGGCCTCTTTATGGCCCCTTGAGTTTGAAATATCCTAGAACCACAACTATAGTGATTATGCAAAAAGTTTTTGAGAAAGTGGCTTCTCGGAAGCATTAAACGGACCCAAAGTTAGTCCTCTGAGCTCTGGGGGGAGAAGTGGGATTTGGTATCAGAGACACAAAAGATTCACACGTCCCATCACACACACACTTTCCGAGCACAGATAGACACCACGAGGAAGACGCACGCATTAAAAGCACCCAGAGATGAAATATCACCAGCTTCTCTCAGAGTTTTCCTGACTCACTTTGATGTCTCATAAAGAGCCAAAATGGTTCTTGTTCATCCAGGAGAGATGCAGCAGCTTCATCAGCATATCTCATTTCCTCTGAAGAGAGAGGGCGAGGCCGGGGAGCGTCAGGATTTGGTGTGTGTGTGTGAGCGTGTGGTGGGGTGTTTTTGCATTTTAGGAGGGGCAGGTGTTCCCTTGTGTACCATGAGCGGGAAGTTTCCCCTCCAGGGTTTTTTTTTTTTTTTTTTTTTTTTTGCAGCTCTTTATTTTTGTCCCGAACATGTGTTGCTGTTTTTTTTCCAGACTTAAACAGAAGTTTGATTGAGAGTTTGAGGTGAACACACTCAGCTTCATAAAATATTCATAATATTGAAATATAAAACAAACACCCACAATGCTTCATTGCACCTTAGAGCTGCTGAATTTCAATGCATTCATTTGTGAATTTGTGCCAGGACATGAAAAATGAATCTGCATTTCTATATGAAGCAGAAACACTGCATGTGGGGGTTCATTATACTGCAGGAGGGCAGTTTGCCACGTGGATTAGATGAGCTGGAGATTGAATTATGGACTTTGTGGTCACTGGGCTCTGATCCTGGCCCTGTTAGTAACACGTGCTGGAACTTTTTCCCTCCTGTGTGTGCACTGCTGTATAAGCTGGACAGTATAGGTGTTAACGTTCTGTGTCCTTGTGTTATTGTAGTTGTATACCACAGTGTTTCTGACATTATCATTACCACAGAGAGCCTGGAGACCTCATCAATATTTAAGAGGCACATTCGTTGGTGGAGCAGGTCTGACGCAGTCGGGCACCGATGCTGGAAAACCCTGAATTGTAAATAACTGCATCAGCAACAGTGCACCCACACAAGGGAGGGAAGGAAGTCAGAATCTTTTTTGTTTCAGCTTGAGCTCAAATTCAAAATGAGATTTTTCCTCAGAGCGAGCTGGCAAGATATGAAAAGAAACAGTTTATAGTTTCACTGATGTTTGAATTTCAGATTTCCTGGGTTTGGTAGCAGTGCACTGTGATGTCTGCACCCTTTGCTACAATGAGGGAACAAATATAAGGATTAAAAATTTAATTGCTGCTGCTCATTTTTTAATGCAGGATAGATTAAAGTTTTACATTTCTTGAGGGGGAACTTTGGTATAAATGTGTTAAGCGCATAGCAATCCAAGAGCTGGATTTTCATTAAATTCTAAATTAGATTTATCAAACTGGTTTTAAAGTCTTACTTTTTGAAATAGCCAGATTGGGCGAAACTGAACAGCTGACCTCAGGTGTGAGTGACTGCTGGGCTGAGGATGTCACATCTGGTTCAAGTCTTTGAGCCAAATGGTGGGTAAGATGGTTGATCGATGACTTGGATGTGTGGGGGTTGAGTTGGCAGTGCAACAGGTAGCTGAGTGATAAGACTTTCTTTTACCCAAAGACTGAAATGGAGTCTGGCCAGGGCGGGCCTGATGTTAGCCCAGTCTAAAGACGCTGAGCTAATTAGAAACTAATTGGCAACATGTCCAGGATGGATCCATGAGGCCCTTTAGGGACAATGGTGGGATGGAGTGTGGTTAGAAAAAGGCATCACAAACACATAACTACTTTGTGAAAGGTACAAATACCTCGCCCTGTAATCTGTCCTCCCGCTGGCTGACTTCTCTCTCTCTCTCTCTCTCTCTCTCTCTCTCTCTCTTCATGTCCGCCTCTGTGACTTTCTACCTTTTATCGCTCTCCCTTGACTTGTGCTCCCTCTGTCTTTCTTTCTGTCTCGTTTCCTCTAAAAGCAAACACAGCTCTCTTGATAGCAAGGGCAGCAAGCAGCACCATTATCAATTACTCCCGTCTCCTGCACCAAATAACCCCCCCCCCCCCCCCCCCCTGCCCACCCAACAAACCCACCCCTGCAGACACAGCACATTTCCCCGTCCCAGAGATGAAGAGGGAAAGAAAGAAAGAAATGATTAAGAGAAAGGGAAGAAGAAAGAGAGGTATACACAGAGGAAATCAGAAATGGAGATAGAAGGAGTGGGATAGCCGATGTAAGAGGGGAAAGATGGAGACGGGCCTCGTGTGGAGAGGACGGTAAAGAAAATGCTTACAGCGTTAAACATTATATAGCCTGTCTTAAGGTGGGTGGAGGTGATAAGGGAACTTCTTGCACATTATGGCTGTGTGCGTGTGTGTATCTGTCCGCAGTTGACCTGCAGGACTGTACTTACACATGCACGGTATGAAGTAGAATCAGAGCAGTATTTCACGCTGGTGACAACTGATATCAGTACTGCAGCAGATCATGAATCTAAATCTGGCGACATTTTCATCATTACAGCTCAGACTGATGGTATGAACAGAGGAGGAGAACAAACAGCAGCAGATGACATAAGAGTATGAAAAAACTGTTGTTACTTCAATGCGTCACTTTCCCATTCACAGATATTCACCCAATCCTACCTCCCTGGATTCCCTGATAAATGCATTTGTGGCACAGTTGCATTAAATAAATAGTTTGAATCATATTTTTAAACTTGTTTTTATTAAGGTCTGACACATCTGAAGTACTATCTTTCGTTTTTTAAACTCTAATTGGAAAGAGGTAAAGAGGTTTGTCCCAACTAATTATACATAAGCATCGTGCTAATTTATATTAAAGGGAATATTTTATATAAATATTTATATAAAATTACATTAAAATAAAAAATTCCTATACCAAGTTAAGTTTCACCATGAAGTGGAGTAATAAGTTTGTCCTCTAAAAAATTGCTACAAGTACAAAGAATCAACAAATGAAAATACCTTAATTGTTTAAATCCTTTGTTTAGATGTTCATCGTTACTTTCCTCAGAGGAAAAGATAAACTCAAATTTAACCTTGATTCTGAACCTGATGTAGTTTCAGCCTTACCAGGAATTTTCAAGTTTTCTAAGAATCTTTTTCAGACAAACCAAATCTATATTTCATGTCTAAATTTCCTCCAGAATCAATCAGACCCACTTCCCCTGCAACAATCATCCGGTTTCCTTTTCATCAGACCCTTTTTCTGCCTCTCGCTCAGCCAACGCCCAGTTGCTGCAGTGCAGCTCACTTCCCTGTTTCCAAAAACCTCTGCCTCCTCCCTCCCTTCATCTGAACCCCCTCGCCTCTCTCTCTCTCTCTCTCTCTCCCTCTCCCTCTCGTCCTCCCTCCATCTCTCACTGTCTCTCTGCAGTGAGGCAACGAAGCAGGGGTGACGGGACAGGACGTGAGTTTTGGTGCACAACCTTCATACTGCACTGTCCTATAGAGAGAGAAGGAGCCCGACTCTACAGCTTGTTGCAGATTTACAGTCAATAAACATGTTGTGACATGAGAAACTTGTGTTGAGGAATGTAGGACTTCTGCCCCTCTCTCTCTTTTCTCCTTCTTCCCATCTTTCTCTCTCTGGTGTATTTAACTTATTAATAGCAGTAAAATGTACTGTTGGTAGAAACACTGCAGCAGGCAGAGATCAGGATTTATATTTCTCCTTCCTCCCTTGTCCTCTGCGATGCTGGCCAACTTAATGACCCCAAACAGACACACACACACACACACCACTTCCCAGTGGTATGGATTGTTTTTTAAATTTTCTCAGAGACCTTGTTAACATTAATAAATAATGGCTGAAGGTAATTTATGTTTCGTTATCACAGAAAATGTTTTTAAACTGATGAAAACCTTGGAGCAGGTCAGTGCTGCACCTCTGGGGGGGATTTAGTGGAAGATCAAACATGTAAAGCTCCACAGGGGGATTCGACTTGTTGCAGCAGCTCAAAAGATTAAAAAGTCTATTAATAGAAACTTGTCTAACCACTCTAGTTCATTAAAAAAGCAAATAGAATGAATTTAAAAATGTTGAAGACAAAGTTTGTAAAATTCAAGCCTCTCTCAGAATACTGAATTTTTTAAAAAATATTTTCCTTCTTAAAATCAGCCGTCTAAAGTATAACTACATTTTTGCATCTTTCATCTCCTCAAGTTGGTTGTTGTCCAATGTTTTTCCTCCTGAATGACGCTTTTATATTTTCATGCTTTCAAAGAGAAGATGTGATTGAAAAAAACATGTTTAGAATTTATTGTGTGGGGCAAATAAAGGAAAATTCATTTCTGCTTTTTAAAATTTAAATAAAGCTACAAAACCTATTGGCACTGGCCATGGAAATGTTCACATCATGTCTTTAAACTCATTTTATTGCCGCCCTGTCCCCTTGTCCCCATGTGACCCCCAGCTGCGTGGACGATGGATGGTCTGTACCAGCAGCCACTTGACGTGAGGGTGCCATCGCCTCTGTACCTAAGTGATGGTGATGCGCTTGTGTCATATCCATCATATATTATGCCACATTACGTGACCTTGTGTCCCATCCTTCCCCATCACCTTGTGTCATGTTGGATCATCCCAGCACACAAACTGTAAATCACAGCCGCATTAAAGGATGACACTTGCTCTGTCATCCACTGAGTGGCCATTTGAACAGGAATAGATCCGTCCCTGCTAATCTATGGAACAGCGTGTTTGCCGCTGCAGTTTGCCGAGCCTCTGCAAAGCGAACACATTTACTGTAATGTAACGCTTGTAAAAATAAATAAATATATAAATAGAGAAGACAAGAGTCAATGAGCATTGATCAGAGGCAGCGCTTCCCTGGTCCTCAAAGTGCATTTGAGCTGCTCTCTCAGGCCCTGTCAGGTAATCCAAGCCTCAGAGGTCAGCAAGTTTCCCGGCAGCAGACCGGGGGCGGAAAGGCTGCAGCCTCCGAGAGAAAGCGACTAGTCCAGGACGGGTGATTTTCAAGAGTTAATCAACACCTCTCCACATGCTTCGTCATTTTTCCGACACGCTCAACGACAGAAGCTTGGACGGCGATGGGAGGTGTCAGTTAAGGGCAAGAGGAGAAATCCAATGACTGTTTAATAGCTGATAAATATGCAAGTTGCACGATCATCAGCTGCTAACAGAAACAGCTTTGGCGATGAAAAAGGAGACTGTATTATAAGCGATTCAGAACCGCCGCGTGTGCTAGTCCCCTCATCAGCATTTCGAACAGAAAGAGAGAAAGTTTGCCTTATTCCTCTTCTTGACAGGAAGCTGGTCTGCAGTATTGTGGCGTCTTGGCGTCCACCGCGGTGACTCTGAGATAATTTCTGGGTGTCGGCCAAGGGCAGTTCACCCCTCGAGCACTTTGATTCTCACAGAGTGGCTCTTGGACGCCGGGTTCTGATGATCAATGTGTCGTAATGGAAGAGCGGTCACGCTCAGTGTGACATTAAGAAACACAACACAGAAATCTTTTCAGCCTGTCCCCCCCCCCCTAAAGCCACATTTCTTTCTGGCGTCATAAATCAATCAGATTTTAACCGGGTAATTTGATTTTCATGATCCGTTCAAATATGGAGGAGACCTGACAAGAATATGTTGTAAAGCTTTTTGACCCTTGCAAGTACTAAAGTGTTAGAGGATAATGATAATGAGTCCGCAGCATTAAACATGCAGTGCTTAACTTGTGTCCAGATACGGAGACGCCTACACCAGCCAGAGGTGTGCTTGACCATCTCAAGCTAAAAATAGACTTCAATTACAACGCTACTGAAGTGGAAGTAAAGTCTACAGAAGTAAGTCTCTTGTAAAATGTTTTCACATTACCCCTTGTTAGAATAATAACATGGATTTAACTTAACTCTGTAGTTCTTTTCTGGGGCCTCAGTTGTATTTAATCTCTCAGCGTGAGAACACAGAACATTTCATTGTCCCGCGGTGCAGCTGCTGAGCTGCGGATTAAATTCCAAGGCTTTTTTTTTTGTCTCATTGTGTATTTGTGAGTACACAACTCTGCTAAGCATTGTTTAAGACCAACTGTGCAATCTCGAAAGTGTCATCCCAAAGCTCCTGTCTTCTGCTGAGGCTGCTCAGTGAGTATTTCTGCAGTTTTGAGCAAGTGACCCCTTAAGTTTCAGAAAAATAAACAATAATATTCATATGTGCCAGTGTGTGTTCCCCTATAGACGACTATAAAGAACAACAAACATTCAGCAAAGACTTTCTTACTCAAAGCTGTGTAGCGGATTCATAAGTCGAAACTGTGCTGACATCTACAGTTACAAGTGTGTAACTGTACTGAGTTTTTCCCAAACTCTGGTAAAAACCACTACGAGAGGTGATGATGGCAACAGAGGAACAGTAACAGTAATATTAGGTTTGGAAGATAAATAATCAGATAAATGTACTCGGACAATGTGAGGTTAATATCTGAAAAGGAAATCTGTCAGAATCATTAATTAACGTTGATTAACATTGAATATTTAGTGAGTGGCGGCTGATAGAATCAATTCTGAGAACATTGCATGAAAACGTGACCTTCTTGCTGTCAGAGATGACCGTAGACTTTAGACTGGACGCAGCAGAACTGGCTGAGACCCAGAATGTGCAGAGGGAAGTGCAAGTCATGGTCAAGGGCAGAGAGCATCGGATGTAGCGGATGTAGAGTCCGCTCTGGAGTCAGGCCAGACGGCATGTGACACACTGCAAAACAGCAGGGCCATTTTACAAGAGTAAAATTAACATAAAGCACGTGAGACTGTTTGTGCAATGTCTATAGGAATAATAGTGAAAAAAAAAAAACATTTAAAAAGCCTGTTCATTTAGAAAAAAGAAGAAGTGATTGAAAACAGTGAATGTAAGAAAACACATTTGACTTTATATCTGCAATCAGACTGTAAACTTTTCTATCCACAGAATTCTAGAATCTTACTATTCATTTTCAGAAACAGCAATTGCAGCCATAGACGGGTAGAGGGGGAAATGAAGTCAGCTTAGCTAGTTGCAATAACAATCAGCTGCCACTTGATGGCAGAACAACACAACAAACCCAACATGGCTCCAGCAGCTTGGGCCTTTAAATGGCAGACATGCACTTTGAGAATCTCTGCACTCTCATGAATCACCCTCCACTGAAAACAGAGTAATCCACTCAGGAACGTAAAGCACGACGCGGTGGCAGTAAATACAACACTTCACGCTGTACCATACGTTAGGTGATTGTGCCACTAAAACAATGAGCTGTAACTCATTCATTCATTCACTCACTCCTGCTGCCACCACCCTGCTGCCTGGCTTGTTTTTAGATTACATTTTTGCAGTTGTGTCATACAACGTGTGAATTATTTAGCTGTGGCCATACAGCTTCCGAGAGAATCTCCTTCAGCAAGCTAAATATTCTCAGAAGAAAACTGGGAGCGATGCCTTTATCTGTTGTGCTTATGAAATATGCAACAACTTGCCCAAAGATCTTTGAGCAGCTTAAATTTTATCCCTCGTACATTTTTAAATTCCTTAAGACTAAACACGCTATCTTATTATTTTAATATTGCAGAGTAAATACAAAATATTACTGGTAAAATATACTTCATCATTTCTGTTTTGATTTTTTTGTGTCTGTTTATACTAAAATTGAATTCAGATAAACCAATTTTCACATTTGTTCTTCTGTCAGTCGAGGGATCCCTCACATGTTACTCTCTGAGCTTTCTATATTTATTTCCCCCGTTAACACTTTCTTAACTCTTGAAGGTTCAGAACAGAGAATGTCACACCTTGTTAAGCCTGATGAGACAAACCGAGATAAAACATGATTGATTGAAGTCCAGACCCTGTTTTGTGATCTGAGATCAAAATGTCAAGGTCACAAGGTTAAACCCATGTCCCAGATCTGGACTAACCTACAAAAAATTGATTGGACTACATTGACCTCTGACCCTCCCTGACATTATTCCCTCATCCTCTCGCTCTCAGCTCCTGCTATTACCTCTGAGTACCTGTGTTCACGTCTGCTTCATCATTTTCCATATTTAGCTCGGCTCAGTTTGGCTCTGGAGCCGGAGTAATACGCAGCAGTGCTGTTTTCATCAGTGACAGATCTCAGCTCCATCTGCTGTAGCTCTTTATCTCCGTTGTGGCTGAAAACTTCTTCGTCACTACACTGTCTGCACAATGTCCTGCATGGATTTCTGAGCCTTGTCTGTGAACAGTACTGGATAAAATACAAATATAAGAGCAGTTAGCCCTTATTCTAACCTGTCCATCTGTCATATTAGTATGCTGATATTAAATCTTGACTGAATTAGCAGGGCCATGGCAATCAGGTATGCGGGGAATATATCTTCATATGAGAAAAAACAATTATACAAAATGATTTAACAACATTTTAGAGGCATGACCTCTCTCCTGTCAAAAATTGATTTAGCAAGGCAGCACAGAGACGTCTATATACCAGACTGATGACTCAATTGTGGTTCATTTGTGTAAGTGTCTAAGTGACCGCTCGTCTGAAAGATTTGTGCCCACCAAAGATAATTTGACCAACGCTGTGGGAGCATCAATCACAAACCCTTTTGTCTCGTCGTCTTTACGCCTTGAAGAATGTACATGTGCTTCTCTGGAGGGTAATTTCAATGTGGAATTTGGAATGACTCTTCTGGGTCCATTGACAGCTGTTCCATAAGACCACACCTCTCCTTCCGGCAAATCCAGACTGCTGCTGAGGTTATGCCGTCATTTGGTTTGTGACCTCCAGCTTAATAGATCCATTAGGCACAAGACGATGCAAAGCTGTCACTCGAATGAATGCAGAGTGAAATATTTAACCCACAAATACTCGTTGTTGAAGCACAACAACGATTATAAAGATGGGCAAAAATTATCCCTAGAAATTTTGACTGTCTGCTGTATGAAATGCCCACGCTCCTCCAGTAGTGGAAGAAGGGAAAGCAGTGGAAGCAAAGGAGAAGCAGAGGACATGCAGTTTTTATGAAGCATTCATGTTGTTCGTGTTTTTTTTTTTTTACTTCCTGTCTGTATGGCACCATGTCTGTACACCCCCATTTTACACCCCTAAAATGATCAAGCTACACAAAGAACTCAGTGACTATGTGTTGGATTTTCCAAAAAAAAAGCAGGATATTAATTTCTATGTTACGCCCTTCCATCTCTCTCACCACTATTCTCTCTCCCTATCTGTTTCCAGGAGGGAGGTGCCATGGAAAAGCCATGGTCAGAGGGAGGGAAGACGTGAGAAGAAAAAGATCCTATTTGAAGGCATTCCGCAGCACTGGCGCCCTCATCTTTTCTACCTCAGTTATGCAAGATGCAACAGCACCTATTGTGAGAGAAAAACCTTGAGCAGAGAGGAAAACTGTGGAGAAAAGAAGAGGAGCAGCAGCTGAGGGGAGCACGTTTGACAGAATGAAAGAGGGAGCACTGCTGCAGGATTCCCACTGTGCTGAACACGGGACTGCGTGACAGGTCTGTGCTGGCAGAGGGAGAGAGGGAGGAGAGAGGAGAGAAGGGAGGAAGGTAGGATAGAAAGAGGGGGAGGGGAAGACAATTCAGCGCAGTGCAAGCTGACTGGATGAGTAGCAGCCGCGGCACAGGCACCAGCATCAGCATCAGCACCACTAGCTGTAGCATCCTTCTGTGTGGCTGCTGGAGGCTGTCTTGTGGCTGCTGTAGCATCAACATCACCCACACACACACATCCAGACACAGAGGTTTCCACCTCTTGCCTTACACACACACATGTCGTGGTGGCCACCAGAGAGGAGTAAGTAAGTGACAGGGCTTGGGGGACACGGGAGGAGGAAGCAGGGGACGACTCCTCCACTGAGGAGGGCTGGAACGGCACTGACTGAAGCAGCAGCAGCAGCAGCAGTAGCAGCGGCACCATGGCACAAGCCGCCAAGCAGCTCCGCAAGACCAAGGACCTTGCGGAGGCCGCCGCCCAGGAGCAGAGGGAGAAGGAGGAGGAGAAGATAAAAAAGAGGAATCGATCCAGGGACCGCAGGCGCAAGGTATGGCTGTGTCTCATGAGACATGGGAGGGGATGGGGTTTCTCACGTCCATCTTTCTGCTCTCTACCTGTCTTTCTCTCTGCTAGTCTCGCCATCACTGCATGTATTGTGCATGATTGGCAAGGCTGCAGTTACACATGTATAATCACACATAATCCCAGCTGAGGTCTTGCAGCCTCAGCTGGTGTGTGTGCGTGCGTGCGTGCGTGCTTGCAGGCCAACCAGTCAGGCACATTTGCTCTGGTGCAGGTTGTGTTGGCTCCATCACATATTCAGCTACAGGGGGAGGAAAAGGAGGCTGATGAGGAAGATGAGGATCAATGTGTGAATTACAGTTTTCTCTTTGACATGAGAAACGCTTTGTGGTATTACATGGCTGCAGCTCATTCATTTTAATGCAATGCAAGTTCAGTGCACAGCATGTGCACGTATTTGTATGCATGTAGTCACATCATCATTGATATGCTGTGCATACTCTCCTCTTTTCTCCTAAATGGTATATGGTGGTATTACAGATTTGGTTTTCTTTGGGGTAGATATAAAATGGAGGGGGAAGATGGGGGTACACCCTCATAATAACCCAACTGTGTATTCTGAATGCGTTGCTCACTGGAGACATCTGGGCTGATTATATAATATATAACAGTATTTGTTGCCAGTATTATTAATTGTGCAGAAAGTGAACATTTAAATGTATTGCCACTTACATGAAGAGTATCATCCTGTAATAATGACAACCCTCAGTCACCCCTGCATTTCACTTCCCTCCTTTAGAGCTGTGCCTTTGGGTGCAGATTTTTTGGGCTTGCACCACCGTGCACGCACCCTTAGCAACACTGAAACCATGGTACTTGTTGAGCAGATATATGAGCAGAATAATGTCAGGATTTTGTCATGTAAATTTCAATATTGCAAGTTCCAGATTGTACAATGTGTGTGTACATGTAGCACAACAAGGAAGAGGGTTTGTCAGAAAAAGGAAAAAAGACAAAGGAAAAGAGGCAGAGTACAAACAGAAATGGAATCTGCAGAGGGAGCTGGGAGTGCTCACTGCTCATGGGGTGGAATTCCTTTCTCTTTAATGATTGTTGTTGGGCTAGCTGAGGATGTCAGTGGACATACAGTTGGGATTTATTCGTGTGTTCATGCTTGTTTTGCAGATCTAGTTTCCATTGATGAATAACATAAAATAACTTCAAGTATTACTCTATGTGATCTTATACTTCTTAGGTCAATTGAGCAGTTTTCATTGATCCAATTACATTAGATTGGATGTATTGATGATGTCATTGTCCCATATTTGTTATGTAATGAGGTTAATAAGATAAAATCCTGTTGGCATGAAAAAAAAAAAAAAAACGTCCTGGTCTATGCATTCAGATGGAGGGAGGGAGCAAGTCAAAGACACAGAGGAGGCCCAGGCAGGTCTTAATGTCCTGAGGATGTTAATTAGCTTCCTTAGATGTGAATCAAACTTGGCAACGTGGCATCTCTCTTCTCTACTGCCATTGTACAAAGGTCATCCACTACAGTGCCAACAGAGATCCTGTGATAACTGTGGATCGGGTGGACACTAATGTAGTTATGGGAGGGGAAGTGCAGGGCCGCTCTGCTGGCTCTGCTGGCTCAGGTGCTTGTTATTAGTCCAACAGTAGGTTTGGAATAGATCTATGACCTTTGTCAGCTTCTTCTAGACTTCATTGCATGTCTGAAAAATGAAAAGGTTGACAAGAGAGAGAAGAACAGGAGCAGAAATGTCATGCGACAGGCTTTAGTATGATATACTGATGTACTTGCTAAATACAATCATCAGGGGTTTGAAATCCAGCTAAATCCAATGCTTTGTGTCAATAAACTGTGGAGTTTGGAAACTGTTTGGCCACATTGACGGTATGTATTCTTGACTGGCTGTAACCTTATCACTATGGATTATCATCCCTATCTATCTCACTATATGCTGTGGGCAGTATGTGTATCGATCCCTGCCGTATGTTGACTGGTCAGAAGTCACAACAGTCTCAGGATTGTCGTGGATTTACTCAGCTATGAATTATGGATATTCTGATAAGGGTTTCTTTGGCTGCAATAACAATCCATCTAGTCCAGCCACTGACCAATATTTACCTGAATGTTGACTGAGATATGAATCTGACTCGGTGAAGCACACTCCAGTGGGACAGTTGATCCCAGTCCTCAAGTTTTGTATTTGAGATAAGGAGCACCATAAGAAGGCAGCTGTTGAAAAAACAAAGTGGAGGAAAACAACGGATCTGTTTTATTTTAGCAAGTGTTTGTCCCGTAAATACTGTGTGCCTGGATCAGCTACAGTACTCATCCTTAGCATCGGCATGCAAATTTAGAAATTATAAATCCAGTATCAGAAACCACTTAATGAGTTGGAAACCAAATATGCTCCTGGGCTGCAGTCAGTTGGCATGAGATTCATACCAATAACAACATGCTTTAAATAATCTGCACTCTTCCATGGCAGCGATAAGATAAGGACTAACTTCAAGAATGGAATGGCATGAATGAGGCAGCCCATTAAGATGCTTGGCAATCTTCAAATCGCAATAAAGATTTTGTTTGAGTTTGAGTTCATTTTCAGTTCCTTGTAACCGATGAGACCAACTAATCTGGGACATGAAAGCTTTTACTGCAGGAACACAGCGTGAGGCTCTTGGGCCCTTCAGGCATGCACTTAATACAATGGATCCAATGATCTGCTAATGGACAGTGGGAGCTCCTGCTTGCTTGTATTTTCTAAGAAGCTGTGTGCACACAATTTGTGTGTGAGTGGGAAAAAACAAGGCTGCAGGCTATCTCATTCCACTTTCATGTGACCGTAAGGATACTCGGGCCTAATTAGCCCAAACTCTCTTCTGTGTCTCCCCCTCATTCACTGGCTTTTGTCTTCATGCAAAACAACATAGAGGTTGTTGACATCAGAAGTACATCAGTGAGGCCTAACATCAGTAATTAAAGATCATACAAGACGGCACAGTGGCGGGTAGTGAACATTGTCCCCTTACAGGATAATGGTTTGAATCCCACCTTTGGCCAAAGATTGTGTGCAAAGATTAAATTCTGCCCAAATGAAAATGTGTTGCATGTTGTCCCAGATTCAGCTGAAGAGGAGGTTTAAGAAGAATACTCTCATACACTATGTATTTGCGTGGGGAGGCGGAGGAAATGAGCATGTTTACGTGCGCCCATGGGAGTGGAGCTCTTTAGGAAGTGTCCTAGAATCCAAGGGTCTAATTTGTGTGATAGTGATAGTCAGTGCTTTTTTTGGCTTAACCTGTGTCCTCCTGTGGAGACATTTTGCATTAGCCATTATTTAAGTTTGGGTACTGTACGTGTTTTTGGGCGTTGTAGACTGGAGGGTGTAATCCAAGCCTATAAGTACCTGTCAGCACCTCTCAGCTTGGGTTGAGCATATGAGTTCATATGAGTTTGTGTCACTGGACGAAGTGAATGGTCTAAAAGAGAACAAAAAGCTAAAAATACCTTAAAGCTTCATTGAGCTTAAAAGTTGAATGTTTGCATTTCCAGTTTTTGAACCCAATATTATCAAATTATTATTTCTGCTGCTTTAATGTTGCATGTGATATGCTGCTGCACGGCTGTATGAACCAGTGCCTCTCAACCCCGCTGAGGAGAGGGAGGGCAGGATGAGCCAAGGTCAAGCAGAGCAGAAGGGAGCAGCACTCAGCCCAGCAGCCACAGGCTATATTTACCTGTCAGCCTTGGATTACACTGCATCTGAGACCAGAACTGGCCATCTATCTGCACACACAACACGGCTGTTGTGCACCTGCTCTGTTCATGTGGCTGATGTTGCCCCAAATCTGTACCTGCTCGAACAACACAGGAAGATTCCAGGACAGAGGCATGATAGCCGATATTTATCAGACCTCATGGGGACTTATCTGGGACTCAACTCCCATATTTTGATCTGGGGATCTAAGTGACTTCATAAAACCACGTCTGTGCATGACATCTATGATATGAATCAGTTTGCAGTTTCTTTTTATTGATTTTGCCAATAGATTGCTGTCTCATAAATCTTACACAATACATCTTTAAATTAGGTTCATGCAATCTAACAATTTAGACAGACTGACCTTCACGAAGTTTACATTTTCATTTCTGTTGTGGCTTTTAGAAGGTTTGGGGTTAGATGTCCAGGGTCGGGTCTTTTGAGTGGGACATTTTAATATTTCAGCAAGCTGTTGAACTCTGTTGTGGTCAGGGAGTCAATGTGCCGATGGCCAATTTGATGAGCATGCAGTCGCAGACTTCCTCAGGAGTAATGGCTCATATGCCAGCGTGCTAATCAGAGCATCCGTCACCATTATTAGCAAGGCCAGGCAGCACAAAGCTGTAAATATTTTTGCAAAGTTTATCGTGACCCCGGGGTCAGCGGTGTGGAGTGACTGATGACACCATGGGGATTATGGCATGTCAGCACGTGGCGGGATGATGAAGGGAGGGGGGGGGGTGGACGAGGGTGTGCCTCGGTTCGGAGATGAAACCTGCTGCACGCAAACTCCACCAGGCACTAAATGCTGGAAGGGAGGGGAAAAGTGATGTGATGGCCACACTCTCAATCATGTGGATGCTGAATTTCATTTCAACTCACAGCAGCTCTGATGAGACTACATCAATAAGAACAGATGACTCACACGGCCACTGTATTTCAGATATTTCTGAGATACGCCTTGCATCCCAAGTAGCTCCAGAGCATATCACAAAGGGCCATCCAGGATATACAACAGTTACAAAACACATCCCATTTACGTAATTGACCTACATACTGTGAGTACTGCACCTAGCGCTAGCAAAGCAATGGCGTTGAGGGTCATTTGCAAAGTCAGTATGTGAGCGCTGCTAATTCTGAGGAATCATTAGAGGAAGAGTGAAAGTGATACAGACTGGCACGATGCCACATGCACTGATACGCAGATGACACACACACACACACTTTGAGCAGGAGCTGGGCATTATGTAATGGAATTAGCGCTCCTCAAGGTCTACATAGATCGTGTGGCCTGCACGAGCCCTAATGCACTGAAGCAGCCGCTCTCAGGCACACCCTGACTCCATCACCCTCCTCTGCTGCCTTGAACACGTTCTGCAGTCTACGTGCGCTGGCTAATGGACGCGCTGCTTGATCAGATCTGTTTGGTCTCATATTGTGGTGGGTTTTATTGTAAGTGTTTGTCTGTCGTGGTGAAGACGTACCTGTAGTGCAAATATAGATTTGTCACATGCTCATGATAGACTGTGGATGTTATTGATGTACTTTACTCTTAACTGTCTTGAAAAGAATGAAAACAACAAAATGTAACACCAGTGGTTTCAAACAACCCTGCCAAGACCAGCTGCCATTCATTCTCTGATATCGCTTCACACTGTCTGATGCGACTGGGCTTGCATCAGCACTCATTGATGGCAGCTGAGCTGGGAACACGACAGCTCGGGGTGACAGCAAGAACTCAGACTGAGTGCTTCTCCTCAGTCGACGCCACATCCTCCAGTCCTCTCTCCTCAACACCCCCCCTCACCCTGTGGGTATGATATAGCATTTCTGCTGTGAATGTATGACTCGCATGGAGAAAAAACAAAAACATGAATGGCAGGAATCACCGATGCTCTTGGTTCCCTCTGCTGCCGACTGCACATGAGGCATCGAGTCGGAAAATCCACTTGTATAAATACTTCATTGCTAATTCAATTTTAAAATCTAGATGGAAGGAGGGAAAAGTGTAGCAACTGTTTGTTCCCTCACTGTGCCCTCAGTGCTTTCGTCCATCGGCTGCCTTTTTGTCTCACTGCTCACCTCTTTCTCTCTCCCCGCTCTCCTTTTTTCTCCATTTCCCAATCCGGTCTATGAGCTTTGAACCTATCTTTTTTTTTTGTGGTATTGATCAGTAAGAATAAATGAAGCTTGTGTAGCTAACTGAATGCTAATTCACTGCTTGGTGTGCAGATCCAGCCTCTTAAACTGACATCGAGTGTGAAATAGCAGGCAGGGACTTCTGCACTCTCACATTCAGGAAGATAGATGACAGTTCATCTATTTATCACTCCTCTCAATTTCCTTTATTTCACCCTTTTCCTGCAACATGACCTGTTATCACTGAGCCATGCACACGCATTGCAAAGTGTCTTGTCTGTACCGTAGCTCCAGTAAACAATCAGGTATCAGAGACCATCCATTAGCCAAGCACAATAGCCTGTGGGTCATACAATATGATTTCCATGTATTGAGATGATATCGAGTCACAGCAACAGACCAAGAGGCAATATGGCTCTTCACTCATGCTATTTGCATACCCATCGAAGGACTTAATAACTCATAAATCCATAGAAGGGAGGATTTAGAGTTTCATCTCCCCGTCTCTGGCATGCTCTCCTCCTTCCCTACGCTTTGTTTACTTCCTGTTGGCTTCTGTTTCCAAAGTCACAAGAGCATGGAGCAGAGCCAGTGACTAAACTACAGACAGTGAGAAACTCTGCCATCATCCACAGTCTTTCGCTGCTGTTACTGTATCACTGTATGATTCATTCGCACCAGCGCCCCTGACCTGAGACAAACCAGCCACGGGACAGTGACATGATGACAGGAGTCTGCACTATCACAAGTGGATCGCGGAAACATCTAATTAGAATCCAGGAATGTGTGCTCCCCCTTAAACCCACACTTGAGTTCTTACATTGTCAGTCTCACACGTGTGACTCATACAAACAACTATTTGTGCATCGTGGCCTGGTTGTAATGAAGCAGAGCTACTCTGACTCAGCTCTTTTAGAGGTTTGACTGACAGGGCAACAGGGTGTGTGCTGCTGGCTCTGTACCAGTGGTCTCTCAAGGGAGACCAAGGTGAGAGCATCCTTGCTCAAAGATGCACATAGCTTGCATGTTAAAAAACGACACTTTAATCTTGCAGCTCAACACACTGAGGTGTCATCAGAATTCCACACACTGAGTTCACCGGCGCATGCAGAAAAGTCCAGAATGATTGATTGCTCTTAATTACGCTGTAATTTGCATCTAATTGAGAATGAGAAAACACTAACCTCTAACCCTGTCTCCTGAGAAAATGGTGACTAAGCTTTATCTAAAACAAACCGTTAAAACCCTGCAGTTTCATCCCATACTGGACTCTGTGTATTGTGACACGTCACAGGCGACAAGCATCCCCACCTGGTGAATGATGAGTGTGAGTGATGCCACTCTGGATGAAGTGCAGCTTAATGCTGCAGTGTGTCAGCTTGTCGTGTCCATATTTTTAGCTCTCCCTGGTGCATAACGTTTATTATAGCATGAGCTTTGGAAAGAGCTCAGGCACTTCTCATTGGAGCATCAATTGGCATCACAGTTATGCAGCTACCCCTTGTTCCCCTGCATGTACTCCAGATTAAGGTTTCTAATGCGTGGATTTGTGTTGCCTTAACCCGGAGGTTGAACAGTTTCCACTTTTTTACTGTGCTGGTGACAAATCAGAGCAAATGAAAAGCTGTTGTTTTGATTCTTACGCATCAAACAGCTGCATGTTTCATGGTTCAGGTACCTCTGAGAAATCTAACTGACTTGTGAGATGAATAAATTCTGGCCGGATTCAATAGTCTCATCTTGCGAGTGTTTATGTCGCTGTGATCATCTCACCATCTGCTGTTGCCCTCGACCCCCTTTATCAGTATGTTTATGTCTGACTCCCTCTAGTTTCCTCTGTGCATCGCGCAGCATCTCAATTCTTTCATCTGGACTTTGTGGAAAATTATATTTGGCTGGCCTCGGGGGGACAAGCCACTTGCTGTAGCTTCAAATTGATGCGTGCAATGTGTTAACCCCTACTGGACCTCGTGCTTCAGGTGTGGCCCTGGCATCAAGAATTTGTCCCATTGACAAATGGGCTCCTCTTAGACAACCCCTGTGAACCTGCGCAGAATGCTGAATCACAAGAGTGGGCTCTATCGACTGGCTGCAGGAGCAGTCATCATCCTGAGCAATCCATCAGAGCAGCAACAGCATATTTGTGGCACAGGAAACAAGCCATTATTCTCCTGTTGGGGCATGTTGAGGTGATTTGCCAGTTTTGGGTTCATAAGCTATGATTCTTTCTTCCATTCTAATATTATCTTTCAAATACCCTGCGCCAGCCAGACAGAGTCTGGTGCTGATATCCTTAATGCTATTGCTGCATCATCGCTATTTTTAGAAGCAGTAGTGATCCTTACATTTATAGTGGTAGATGTGAACTCAGAAGCCGTGCCCTCCTTCAGTCTTGTCTTCATCTTCATTTCTGCTCGTCCCTCTGTGACTTTTCCTCCTTCACCCTCCATCAACCGCTCGGTGTCCCCGTCCCTCTCTCAGCATGTGGCTTACTGGTATGACTCTATGCCCACAGGGTGATTAGTGATGTCCTGCTGTCAACACCACATGCACAGTGGGGACGACTTACCATGCTCATGTCAGAACTTGGAGCCGCTGCATGTTAATGCACAGACTCACACAGATACGCAAACACGTGGGTATAAACAAAACGATGACATATTTACGGAGATCTTAATGTGACCTAATAAAAATGGATCTTAATTTCTGGACATAAACATACATGATCGCTGTGAATGTGTTTTCATGTGAGGGAAGATGATAAAGTCAATAATAACAGCTGTTATTATGTTATTCAAATGGCTTACAATTTATTGAATGCACTTATTTTCTTGTTTTGTGACTTGCAGCTGTACTTGTTCACATCTTGTTTATGTCCTCCAGATAGTTTGAGAAAAAGGATGGAACGATATCCAAGGGGATTTTCTTTCCCATCGGAGGTGCAAGCTTTAGGGAATTTGTGGCGGAAGGAAAACATCCTTTATAGGTACAAATACATGTGCATGGGGAAAATTATTAATAATAAAAAACAAGTAAGGATGGAGAGAACACGATTATATATTGATATGCACGTTCTGAATTTATTCCAACAGGATTCCCAGGTTTTATGGAATGTCTTTAAGGAGGGTGTCAGGTGGAAACTAATCCTCTTCACAATGAATGTGTATATTCAGTGGAATAATCCAGCAGAGTGGTGAATGCAGTAACCTGTTGAGCGGCTTTTGGACATTCCGTGATTTGAGTGTTGCTACAACGTGCTTCCCACTGCGAGCAGTCAGCTGACACGTGTGTTCTTGTGTGTGTGCTGTCTTTACATCCTGCAGTGAGGAGCATATGTCAGCTTCTGTGTCCGCCTGTCACACGTTACTGTGTGTGTGAGTGTCTCTCATTCTTATATGACAGTCTGCACATAAACCATGGGAGTGCATTAAAATGTGCCAGGTAAATCTGTGCATCTGCATCTCTTTCTGGGTGCATGTGCATGTGCATGCACGTGACCACAGCGTGCTTTCCACTGCATTTTAGCCTCTGTGCCTGTATGAGTTATACATGTCAGCTCCAGAACCTTCTGCAGTTCTGATTCATGACATGGCTGATTTGGAAGTCAGTCAGTCAGTCAGTCAACATCATGATCAGACAGCAGCCCCTGCTCCCCACCACCACACCCCCATCCCTCTCTTCGCATCCATCTCTCGCCCCTGGGCCACAATCACAGATAACCACCTCACATGCATCACGCTGCAGTGGCCTTAGAGTCACTTCCATGTTGAGTTCTGTTCTCTGTTCTCTCACCTACATCCTTATATCTTGCACAGATTTTTATGAATCGGTCAGGTTGAGTGTGTTATAAAGAGCATTGCCGGCGGTCTCAGTGGTTTCATATAGTAACTTTTACAGATGTGTGCTTGAATGACCCTTCTCTACAAACACAGCTTACATTGTATATTTATGCAGTAATGGCATAACCCAATTCTTACCGTAAAGCAGAAAAACATAAATAATTGAAA
This sequence comes from Pseudorhombus dupliciocellatus, assembly GCA_016785235.1. NCBI lineage: Eukaryota > Metazoa > Chordata > Actinopteri > Pleuronectiformes > Paralichthyidae > Pseudorhombus > Pseudorhombus dupliciocellatus. The sequence goes on from JAFBJW010000083.1 coordinate 1,524,864, forward strand.
CCATATCAATAATTAAACATTGAAATATAATTTTAGGAAAGCTAACAGAGTCATTATCACTAAACTGTTGTGCATAGGTTCAAAGATTTTAAAGTAATTACTAAAAAGGCACATGCATCACTATATAATTCAAAAGTAAGATATTTATTCAGCAGTAAAATATGCCTTTGTTTTATTAATTATTCAAACCTGGAGTAAATTATATTCTTTGCCAGTGCCCAAAGGCATAGGCAGCGGCTACAGCTTTAACCTGAGTTCACCTCTAAATGTCACTCTGTGTCTTCCACTGAGAAAACACCACAGAAAAGCTTTTATTTCCCATTTGTGTGTGGACTCCTCTAAGTGGGTGCTTGTGTGTGTAAATAAGTACACTTGTAATGTATGTCTGTCTGGTGAGGGATGTTTCGGAGGAAACGAGAGAAGCAGCCAAATTATATTACTGATGGCTGAGCTCCTAAATCCAACTCCTAAAGATTTATACAGTGTGCATCCCTTGTCAAGTGCAAGGGAATCGCAGGCCATTTCATTTCTAACTTCAAACTTAAGAGGGTTTACCTGGACTTTATTCAGTTTGGTTACTTGACTTTTGTTTTCCAGGGACAGTTGTAGTGTAGTGCTTTTTCAGCAGTGAAATGGACCACTGAAAATATGGTTCTGCTATTCGGTTATTTTCTTGTAAAAAAAAAAAAAAAAAGAATTGCTGTCATTTTTTCCGATATTTCTGTGTTGCCTATTTTCTATTTATGGGTTGTCTCTCCAACCATCAAATTGTCTTGTGGGCCATATAAAGTATGTTGCAGAGGCCAGAGGTTCCCAATCTCTGGTCCATGAAACAGACATAAACATGGGCTGAGTCATTGCACTGTCAGATGCTATCAGGTGGCAGCGTGTTGACTCCTACAGTACAAGCTGGGGTACCCACCCCTACCCGCCCACATGATTATCAGGAAGAACTGACCTCGCCTCAGTGTCTTGGAGCAAGATACTGCATCCTCTGTAGCCTTGAGGCTCATTCTCTGTATCTGACTGTGACCTCTGACCTCTCCTCACTGAGGGGAACAGAAGCACAAAGAGAATGGCGTAGGGATTACTTCCTCTAAGACATCTATCTCTCCCATCACGCACATTTGCTTCGACACGTGACTTCTCATGGCTCACTTTCACTTTCCCCCCTCCTCTCTCCGTCTTTCTCTCATGCGCCTGACCTCTACCTCTCTCTATCGCTGGAAGAGTCATGTCCACGCTAATGGAATTATTCCTGCTGTGGCCCTTGAACCACTCTGAAGCTCATCACCTTCAAGTTTGACATGTTTTCCACCAGGTTAAATGCCAGTTTTAAAATGTTTTGCATTGAAAAAACATCTTCATCAAAATCTCCTTCCTTTCTACCTTTCCTTGCATTCCCCTTCCCCCTTTCCTTCTCTCTCCACACACCTCTGTCCTCTACCCCGTAGCTCCTGCTCATTATTTCCCTCATTACCCTTTTATGTCCCTAATGCCATCCGTTATTTGGCTTTACACTATCACACTTCCCGCATGCTCCCTTCTATACGTCCTTTCTGTCTTCCTCTGTCCTCCCATCCATCACCCTGGCTCCTCCCTCTGCCGATTGCTCCCTCCTGTCACCACTGATTGTATATTGGTCTTATGGGGGGGACCATGTGCAGCTGAGTGCTGTGCATTACTTATGCACACATGACTTTCAGACATTGTGGCTCCCAGGGTCTCTGTGTCTCCTCATCTCTCCCTTCTTCAGTTTAACTACACTCCAATTTTCATTAAATGAGATGTTTCTGTTTATCTCTTTTTTTCTATTTAATTTCTCCACATGTTTGTTCAGATGAGCAGCGTGAATTTAAAGCTGTTTGTTCTACTGGATATTGAGATACCTCGACCAACACCTGGCACTCACATACTAAAACCCTTAATAATTTAGGTGCAAGTGTTTTTACTGTCGTTTATGTGTAAATTCCCTGATGGGTGTCTTTTATTACAGCACATTTTTAGATACTGGTTGTTGCTGGCGGGGAACTTGACTTTGTTTGGGTACTGAGACGAGGCAGGGAGCCCAGAATGTCAGCACAGAGTGATGACGTCAGGGGATGACTCTGAGGGACAGTTCTACCCAGCATGCTTTGCTAACAGCATTTCTGCAGTGCTCATAAATATTGAAAGGTTATGAAAAGAGAGAGAGGAAGGTTGCACAAATCTGCAAGAGACGTGAGGATGAGAGCGAGATGCTGAAGGAGTAATGATGAGGAATGAGGGGATATGATGTGTAGCTGAAGTGAAGAAGTGCTTATGAATTCAGGAGTTCAGGGCCGCTCCGCCCCGTCACTGTTGTTCTTTACTCCCCTCCCCTCTCCCTTGCGTATCTTGTTTTCTTCGCTTTCGGCAGAAAGGCTCACAACAGATTTTCAGTTGTAAAGAACAAATGGAAAATGAAACCATGGAGAGGAAGAAACATGCCCATGGGAAAACTGTCCAAAGGAGATCAACATGTTCTGTAAATGCAGAGGAGAATGTAGAAAAGAGATCATTCTAAACAGACAGACAGAATTGTAATAGTTATAAAAGGCCCATTATTGGCTCGTGTGTGCGCGAGCATGATGTGCATGGACCTAGACATGAAGACATATGTACAGAAATAAGGAAAAGCACGCTTTGATTGTAATGGGTTGCAGAAGCATTGGCCTGACAGCGGCTATAAATTTTTCAGATGCTCTGTTTTAGTGCAGGGACGGAGACGACGAGAGGAAGATCCTTGTTTTTAATGCATCTCATTGTTTCACCAGGGAAGAGGAATTTTGGTTTTGACGCATTCAATAAATCATTTAATCTTTTATTCCGTCTTCAACGTGTGAAGATAAAGTTAGTCTCAGACCGAGCCGCTTTTTGAAGTAGAATTTAGCAACAGAGAAGATTCAAGAACACAAATACAAACCTGAATGTTAGCTGTGCTATATTTACATTTTCAATACTATTTGAATGATAGATGTACTCTTAAGAATTTCTTATGATGATGGTATGATTTGGAATTGATTTAGAATCAGCATCTCAACCATCTTTATCCTTCTCTCTTGTTACAAAGCTTTGTGCAGTTGATGAACCTTCATGTGAGATTATCTGATCACTATCTGTTCGTCACAAAGGATTGTGAGTTAAAAATGTGTCAGTCTTTCTTTGTGCAAACTGGAGAGCTTCAAAGAGTCACACAGCAAAAGTGTATTTTTAACAACCCATTTATTTTTAATTAGGTCTAATGTCTTGACTTTTATGACACGAAGATTTTTTTTAAACTCAGCCGCTGGAAAATATGTTATGTCTATGACTATCAAAAGCCAATATCTCGCCACCTATTCATCCATCCATCAATACCAAATCAACTCGCACTCCTTTGAGCCGGAGCTGGGCTCTATTGATTTTTCATTTTCGGCTCTATGACTTCATCTTGCCCGGCAAGATCTGAAGTCTGAACTTTCCTCTACAGTGTTATTGAGGTTTATCCATGACAGAGGACGTTATCAACAACACACCCTGATGATAGAATCATGAGCTCGCCTGATGCTTTGATGCTATGGATAAAACATGCCGTTGTAGCTTTGTTTCATCTTGTGTTTTGCGTGTTTGCCTTTAGACTCTCTACATGGAGATGTTCTGTTTTTCGTGCACGCACATTTGTATTTGCTCAGCTGGCTGCGCTCGTAGCTGTCACTGTGGAGACCTGCAAGGCTTCTCTTTCTTTCGGAGCCTGCAATCAGTGTGCGTCCTGGCTTTTTCCGTAAATCTGCCATCGACTGTGAGACTGCACAGTTATGCTTCACGTCTGCCCCTGTCTCTATGTATGCACGAGTTTGCTGGGATCCTGTCTTTTGTAATAGAAGCGGCTCTTTGATAAAACCCATGAGGATTCATTACTGTGATCCATCTCCCTCCCGGTTGGTGCCAGCGCTAACATACTGTGGCGTGTGTGCCGCTATTTTTAGTTCTGGTTTGTGCGCATGTGTGTCTGTGTTTGGAGGTAATTTGTCTCCATATGCATTTGTTTTCAGCCCTATGTGAATTCAGTTTCTCATTTATGCACACTGGGACAAATCCACACACATTATCATTGTGACTCACTGTTACATCGTCAGCTACCTGTAGAGATCAGGATAACATATTTCTCTATCTGAATGCAGAAAAATAAAACTCTTTCTAAGGTTGTTTGCTATAGAAGTAGCAAGCCGCAGTGCAAAGGAGACAAGATGAGAAGTCTCAACTTGAAGTGACACAAGGACTCCTCCCAACACCAGAAGTGACAGGAGCTGTCACTACAATAAGTTCACATATGCAACTTTCTGTCAATGGCTTCTGTCAGAGAAGACCCACAGAACGAGAACCCATCAAACTCCTGCAGCACACAGAGTTCTGTGATACCAGGGGATTGGAAGTCTGTATGTCATACCAACTCCTCCCAGGATCTCGCCTGTTTCTCAAGAAAAGGCTTGTGGTTGACATTTTCCTGACATTTTCTGATATTAATCCTTCTGAAAAGTTATTGGTCTGAATTGTACATTATTTTGATTTAAAAGTTTAGTTGGAGTTACTAATAGAATATTCCAGGTTGCAGCCATCCAGTTAAACTTGGTTTGTATAGAGCCAAATCATGATTATCTCAAGGCACTTTACACAGAGAGGTCAAGACCTTAAATAATGAGCACTCTGGCTCCTGTGCAGAGGAAAAACTCCCTCATCAACAGGGAGAAACCTTGAGCAGAGCAGAGCTTATTCTGATTATGACTCACATTAGTATTTAATCTTGCTTACACTCAAATCCAGGGCATGTGTCATCAAGCACGCTGGTAAATGCCATATGACAATTTTGCCAAAACATTATTAATGAATAATGCAGCTAAGGCTGGAAGACTCCTGATTCGTAATATTGGCTTTATTTTAGTTAACGTAGGTAAATGTTGGTGTCCATTTTTCTCCGGATGCTTTCCCATTAAAGTTCCCAGCAGCAGCAGCAGCAGCAGTTTATATAACGGCTCATATTAAGTGTGTGACTCAGTTCCATGTGTTTTTTTTTAGGACTGAGGTGTTACTCATCTTGTGAGAGACTGCTTGCTATCAAAATAGTTTCACTTGGTCTTGCTCCATTTATTTGTGGTTTGAATATAATTAGCGTTTGTATTAGCGTGTCTGTGTGTGGAGATATTTTGAAAAAGTGAGTGTCGATTGAACAAAAGCAGAGAAAACATATCTCTTTCTTTTTCATTTGCATGTGTCTAGGATCAGATGTCTCGGCCTCTCCCGGCTTCAGTCAAATCGACTTTTTTTGAGAAACAATCTATTTTTGGCTCAGCATGAGGTTGTATGCGTTTTGAGCTGTGAGAATATTCAAATCAGATTCTCAACACTTGGGGATGCGTGGGTAAAAAGCATTGCACAATGCAACACCCAATATTGCATTTAAACCAGAGCGCATGGTGCTTTCTTCTGTTTGACTGTCTCTGCCGTTCACTGTCTGCTGTGGCTGGTGTGTGTGTTGTCTCCTCGCCTCACGAGGGTCAGCGCTGACTGACTTGTGGCCAGAGACGTTTATCCAAGCCTGAGGAATATGGCCCTTAAATAAACAGTGTTAAAATGCTTCTGTTGCACTTAGTTGCACTCGGCTCATTTCTTCCACACTTTGTGTCCTCATCAGCTGATGCAGGGTTTCTTAAGACATTTAAAATAAAAAATGGAAAAAAATGGAATGAGGAGGGGGGGGCTGCAGGTGAAGAAGAAAGAAGAAAACAAAAGCTTTTAAGTGATATTAGAAATGGTGGATTCATGCATGTTTTCATTTGCCAGTTTCATCATTTAAAAATATTCATGGTGGGACAGCTAAAAACATACAGTACCGACGCTTTAAGATGTGAATCTGGAGAGGCTCCTGTCAGAGGCTGTTTGAAGTTCTGTCCCTCAGCTCTCTGATGCTGAGTAATGTCTATAGCTCTCCTGTTCAAAGCCACCAGATGAGATAGGGAATAGATCACATAGTCACTTAGCGATGGAACAAAAGAGGCAGCTCACAAACACATCAAACAAAGGAGATTGTTGGATTTCAAGCAAAGCCAAATATTTTTAGTTTAAAGTGGATTTCGGAAGTGTTCAGACGCTTTGGGTCTGTTTAAGGAAGTTATACTGTAATGGTTGTCAGTGACAGAACCTTCTGGTTTATCAGTGGCTCTAAAGAAGACTTATGTGTAAAATTGAGGTTTAGTCTTCAAAACTGTTTGTGTGTATGATGAAATCAGCACAGATATGACGGGAGGAGAAAGAAGCCTCAGTCATTTGTAAAGGGCAGGCATGTCTCTCAGCAATTCAAGATAATGAAGCCACTTGAGGATAACAGATCAAACACATGCGTAACTCTGCCGGTGACGGAGATGGAGAAGGGCTGGGTCAAGAGGAGTATCCAGTATGCTTTGTTTTCCTCTTCAGGGCATTGGAAGCATCTCATTGTGCAGGTCAGCTGCATCACACTGTTGGCTGATGAATGAATTCAGAGGTGGGCGTACAAACGCTGACACACACACCAGCCACGGGTGCTTTCCCTCTGAGATCAGGCAGGCAGACAGCGGAGCTCGTGGCAAAGTGTGTTCGGCTATGAAGGCCTGCCAAACGCAGAGTGTGGGCGAAGCTCAGCCGCAACCGGTCTGACATTTTTTGCCTCTTACAGAGGGCAGGTGAGCAGAGGAATGAGATATCGTATTTCCTATTGTATGTCTCGCCTTTAAGTGGTTGTTTTATTTTATGACAGATTGAAATTCAGTTTGCAATCTTCCTTGAGGCTTTGAGAGCATCCTGATAACAAGCACAAGCTGCTGTGTATAGAGTACGTAACAAGCACGAGACATTCATCCTCCTCTCCTTCCATCGCAGGCTGATGCATCCACCAGCTTCCTGCGTGCAGCTCGTTCGGGGAACCTGGACAAGGCTCTGGATCACATCAAGAATGGACTCGACATCAACACATCTAATCAAGTAAGACGGATTCAATCAGCTCACTGAGCCAGAGATCAGTGTCCGTGGCAGCAAGATTCCATTCACAGATTCCATTCAGCAAAGCAGATTAAAGTAAACTGTGGTGAGGGTCATATCGTATCCAGAGACGTCGATAGAATGAAATGTAATTGTGAAATGGGATCATGTCTTCAGCTGCTATCTTCTCCCATTTTCCAGATTCATTGCCATGTGGTGTTTTATGGAGAACAGTTTGAGTTTGTTTTGATCTCAGTTGTTTTTCAGTTTGTTGCTTTCTGCAGCGCAACCATGGATGGACTCAGCCGTCTTGAATATTAATAGTGAAATCTGAAATTGACAATACACGGTAAAGATTGCTGCAAAACCATAGCCAGAGAATGTTACTGCCTGAGTTAGTGAGATTTCCACTGGTGCTGGTCTAGAGCATACTTTAATATAGTAGAGCTGGAAGGCTTTCCACTTTATTTGCTCTTTCCCTGGGACTCACCCTGCTGTTCATTCACTCATGCCCAGCGGAGGCATATTGGCAGTAGTACATTTGAGTGCTTTCATTGGTTCCTTTCTCATTGGCTTCTGGCTACCTATTGTTCTGAGCATGGGATATTTGAGAGGTGTTGTGTAATGTCAGTAATGTCACCGTATTCTGCTCATTCGAGGGTAAAATAAAGGACAAGACAAAAATGTGCAGCCCTTACTCACCCTCATACCCTGATGAAGTAAATCAGTTTGTTATTCCTTTTAATGAGCGGCTTCTCCTCTCTTACATGTAGTTGCATCATGATAATAACACAACATTGTCAGGTGTGTGTGTGTGTGATTTGTACTCATTAACCTTGTGAGTATGTGGGTTAGAGAATGAATGTGCTGGTGAGGAGGAAGTCTGGGCATAAAGAATGAATGCCTGTCTCCCTCAGCGTGTTGCACTATTTATACACACACACACACACACACAGTGATAGATGAGAGGGCTCAACAAACGACTTCTGAGTCAAAAAAAGAACATTTTGCACAATGTTGCAGGGTTGTTATCACCTTTGTATTAAGATGATAATCATCTAAATAAGTATTATTGATACGCCCCCATGTATTCACTCCCACTGTCTCTTCCAGTTGTATTTTCCAAGGCTCAAAATGTAATTCATTTCCCTGCAGTTTGTTCTTGTTAGCTTCAGTTTCTCTCTCTATAGCGTCATATTGGTGAGTTGTTAATGGGACTGAGGCAAGGACAGAGATGGTATTTTTATTTGATTTATTTGATTCTGCTACTAAAACGTGTCCTTGCTATACCTGAGTACCTGGGCATGACACTGCACGTTACAGATTCACTTCTACTCATCCTTCTTAAATTTCAACCAAAGTTATTTGGTTGAAGAGATGGAATATGAAGTTTTGATTATGAAAAAGTCAAAAGTTAAACACAGATGATGGGCATGAGGAAATACTTTGTTCATCAGCGTATAACATTTCACTACTGTAGTTTCTTAAGCATATGTTTCATGTGACAAAATCCCTCTGTTGCTTCTTAAAGAATGGTCTCAACGGGTTGCACCTGGCTTCTAAAGAAGGTCATGTCAAAATGGTTCTGGAGCTGCTACATGCAGGCATTGAGCTGGAAGCCACCACCAAGGTACTTTGTTCTCTCTGTGTGCTTGAGCTATTTTTTTTCTGTTTTGCATTCTAAATGAGCTGCATGCTAAAAAAAAAAAAAAGAACATTAGTATAAATACAATTATGAATTTCTTTTATCTTATCTGGCCAGAAACTCCACACTAGACGCAGGTCTGAGTCAAGGTGTACGTGAGGGCAATAGGTTCCTATTGTTTTCCTGTTGTTTACTTTATATTGTTCTCTCCCCTTGTGTGTGTGCCTTATGTGTTCCTGTGTGTTGTGTGTGTGGCCTCCAGAAAGGGAACACTGCTCTTCATATTGCAGCGCTGGCGGGGCAGGAGAAAGTGGTGGCTGAGCTCGTCAACTATGGTGCCAACGTTAATGCCCAATCTCATGTGAGTCACCACGGGCTGTGAGCAAGACAGAGTGTGTGTTTGCATACATTACCTGGAAGGATGTACTGGTGTGAGTGTTTGTGTGGTGTCAACAGGGTTCAGATATTATGTTGTGATTGTGTATTTTTGAAACTCTACATAATGAACTTGTGTCCCAGCAGAAAGGGTTCAGTCCTCTCTACATGGCTGCGCAGGAGAATCACTTAGAGGTCGTCAAGTTCCTGCTGGAGAACGGAGCCAATCAGAGTCTTCCAACCGAGGTACATATCTCTTCAAACTGCCTCCTGGCTTTTTCTGAATTTATTTTGCCGACAGCTGAGTCATTCTCATGCATGGTTTCTTAATCAAGGTCTCTTCTTCTTCACCATTCCTTTTCCTTTGTGTCATCTTTATCTTATTTTTCCTGCTATTTCTCAATCTCTTCCAATCATCCTCCCTTGTCTCAGGATGGCTTCACTCCACTGGCCGTCGCCCTCCAGCAGGGCCATGAAAACGTTGTGGCGTTGCTCATCAACTACGGCACCAAAGGCAAGGTCCGCCTCCCCGCACTGCACATCGCCGCACGAAACGACGACACGCGGACCGCCGCCGTTCTCCTACAGAACGATCCCAATGCAGACGTGCTCAGCAAGGTAGACGCCAACTTTGTGTTTACTGTTGTAGAGGTTTACCTGGATAAACATGTTTATGAAAGAACTGAATATCAAAATTAAGCAAAACTTAAATGGCCAAACTCTATTATCTTGTAATCTGCGTCATGTGTAACCTTGAATTTGAACAGTGATATAAATAGAATGTCTTTACACTCTCCTCTCCCATCGCGTCTCTTCCTCCGTAGACTGGTTTCACACCTCTCCATATTGCGGCCCACTATGAAAACATGAGCGTCGCCCAGCTGCTGCTGAACAGAGGAGCCAACGTAAACTTCACACCCAAGGTCAGTTCCTCTCAGCAGGAAACTGCAGTTGTTAAATATTCTTGACACATAAAAATATGAGAAATGATCCCACTAACTAATATTTTCCCCTGCTTCCCTAGAATGGCATCACACCCCTTCATATAGCTTCCAGGAGGGGAAACGTGATGATGGTCAGACTCCTGCTGGACAGAGGAGCACAGATTGATGCCAAAACAAAGGTGGATTACAGCATTCAGTGCTCTACGCTTCTGCTCCCCCTCATCAATTATCCTTCCTCCTGCTAATGCGCTCATTCCTGTCTCTTATATCGTGAAACACTTTACCAATGAGTCTACCTCTTCATCTCTCTGAAGGATGAGCTGACTCCTCTCCACTGTGCAGCCAGGAATGGTCACGTCCGCATTATAGAGATCCTGCTGGAACACGGTGCTCCCATCCAGGCTAAAACCAAGGTAGAGAACTGTGATGAAATGCTATAATCACAGACGCCGTCATTGGAAGTTTCCCATTAAATACAGACTTTGCCTGAATCCCATTTTTCTGGCTTGTTTAAAAATGTATACGCTTTCAAGTTTGGCTCATTAGCTTGAATCAAGAAGTCTTAACAGAGCACTTTAATTTCAACTCTTGTCATCTGTGGATTGATTATCAGCCCTCTAAGGATTCTGCTTTCTCCGACATGACAAATTCAATCTTCTTAGCAATGAGCTGCAGGCCCGGATGATTCATGCGCAGGACTCTATCCATCTCCATCTCCTCTCCACTGCTCTGTCTCCTGCAGAACGGCCTGTCCCCCATCCACATGTCAGCTCAGGGGGACCACATGGATTGCGTCAGGCAGCTGCTGCAATACAACGCCGAGATTGACGACATCACGCTGGACCACTTAACCCCGCTTCATGTAGCAGCCCACTGTGGTCACCACCGCATGGCCAAAGTCCTCCTGGACAAGGGGGCCAAAGCCAACTCACGCGCTCTGGTGACTATTTTAGATCTCAACCTTTGTTTCCCATTGCAGAAATCCTGTATTTGAACATATCTTTTGAGGTGGCTCGATCGCTGTGAAGCTGTGAACCCTGTTCTCTGTTTTTTTCCCAGAATGGCTTCACACCTCTCCACATCGCTTGCAAGAAGAACCACATGCGGTCCATGGACCTGCTGCTGAAGCACTCTGCCTCTTTAGAAGCTGTCACAGAGGTGAGACGACGTGGAGACGAATCAGAAAAAAAATATTTTAAAAGACTCTTTGCTTCATAAATCTCAGCTGTTTTTTCAAAGCCCTACATTCCCCTGTCAGATGTCAGCACCTGTCTTCCAGTCAGTGAGCTGTGGCTAAAGAACTAGAGCATGGCCTCTGAAGTCTGTCTATTAGATTCATATTGAGCTGCGATGCTCTTCTCTGTCTGTGTTTGCGCAGTCTGGTCTCACTCCTCTTCATGTCGCGGCTTTCATGGGTCATCTGAACATTGTGAAGAACCTGCTCCAGAGAGGAGCTTCACCTAATGCTTCCAATGTGGTGAGAACCCGCTGTCTTCCCCGAAATTAAACTACTTGGTCATTTAAAACATGTCAGATGTCAGAGAGCTTTTAAAGAATGTCCCCTCTCACTGCACATTTTTAAGGAAAGACTGAATTCCATGCTGATTGAAATACTTACTTACAGGACAAGATTAATCGTATGGATCATTAATAAAACAATTAGCCATAGACTCTCTCTCACCACCAGGTGAAGTCAGTGCCATTAAAAGTCTAATTGCAGAACAATGTAATCCAATTATGGCTGGATTACTGACATTAATAGACTGATCTGAACCACGGGCCTGGGATGAACAAAGTTGAGTTAAGGTCAATTTGTTAAAAAGATATTTCAATGTTATTTCAATGTTTACCTTCTCCAGAAAGTGGAGACTCCGCTCCACATGGCGTCCAGAGCAGGACACAGTGAAGTTGCTCTGTTTCTGCTGCAGAATTCAGCACAGGTGGATGGGAGGGCCAAGGTATCTGTCTTTCCTCAAAACAAGCTTGGATGTGTCCTCACCATGAAGTATTTCTAGAGACCAGTCACAAACTTCAAATCAGTAGATACCCAGTGAATGGGAATATCAGTTTCCCTGAATGTCTGACCTCTGACTCCTTCTTGTCCGGGTCCAGGACGATCAGACGCCTCTACACTGTGCAGCTCGTATGGGCCACAAGGAGCTTGTCAAGCTGCTGCTTGATCACAACGCTAACCCCGACTCAGCTACCACTGCAGGCCACACTCCCTTACACATCGCTGCTCGCGAGGGACACGTGCATACCATTCGAATACTCCTGGATGCTGGAGCGCAGCAAATCAAGATGACGAAGGTAGAGTTGAACCCAGGTTTTAAAAAGCAGCGAAAAGAAAGAAAGGAAACTGTCTGATGTTTATTAACCTTCCCCGTCTTTCTCTCCTTTGAGCAGAAAGGCTTCACTCCCCTCCATGTGGCCTCTAAGTATGGAAAGGTAGACGTGGCAGAACTACTTCTGGAGAGGGGAGCCAACCCAAACGCAGCTGGGAAGGTGAGACAGCTCAACAAACTGTGACGCCCTTTTTACAAGGCTGTGAGCATCAGTCCAGCCAGAAAGCCTCACAGAGATTGATTCAGGGACGTCAGGTGGTAAACTGAGTTTCGTGGTATGTGTCTCATATATAAATGTGTTTGTGTGTTGTTGTGTGTGTCTTTTGGTTTTTATGGTTTCTATTGTGCACATCTGTGTATTTGAATGTGTGTTTAACAGAATGGTCTGGCACCCCTTCATGTGGCCGTCCATCACAACAACCTGGATGTTGTCAGGCTTCTGGTCAGCAAGGGAGGATCTGCACACAGCACAGCTCGAGTAAGACGCTCACAAACGTGTGTCCCATGTGCTGCACAGGTCAAAACCAGTGCGTGGGACCTACACACAGTCACTGACGTGACAGTCGTGGCTCTCTCTCACCGCGGGATGAACGTTTTAATCTAAAATTAGAGAATGCTAAGACAGACGATGCCCACTCTTTGTGTGTTTGTCCTTGTTTCTCTACAGAATGGCTACACTCCCCTGCACATAGCCGCCAAGCAGAACCAGATGGAGGTGGCCAGTTGTCTGCTGCAGAACGGAGCTTCACCCAATTCCGAGTCCCTCCAAGGCATCACGCCCTTGCACCTGGCTTCACAGGAGGGACGGCCTGACATCGTGGCTCTGCTCATCTCCAAACAGGCCAATGTAAATCTGGGAAACAAGGTATGATGGTAGAACTGATCAAAGTGGATTGGCCTTATAGTTTGCATCGTCGTCATCGCCTGCTGACTCTGTCTGTCTTCCAGAATGGACTGACCCCTCTGCACCTTGTAGCTCAGGAGGGTCATGTGGGCATCGCTGACACGTTGGTCAAACAGGGAGCGTCTGTTTACGCTGCTTCACGGGTAAGGGACAACATTTCCCCTGGAGTCCTCAATGTGCCTGAGATGATGAATATTACATGAGTGAAATTATTCTCAAGATCATAGTCTCCCATTTCTTAATTACAGTGATTCATAGCTATTAAACCCTCTTTAGTATATAAACAAATACACTGAATGTATAAATATCTTAATAAAGCCATCCTTAGTACAATTTGTTCATACGTCCACATGCTCTCTCTCTCTCTCTCTCTCTCTCTCTGTCCCTGCTCATCTCAGATGGGTTACACACCCCTCCATGTGGCCTGTCACTATGGCAACATCAAGATGGTGAAGTTCCTTCTGCAGCAGCAGGCTCAAGTGAACAGCAAGACAAGGGTAACACATCTCCTTTCCCCCGTATACTATTTACATACGTAAGACCTGTTCCCCCATCTGGCCGTTAAGATGATCGCGGTTTTATTTACTTGTTTGTTTACCCACAAGTGATCGCCACTATTGGCTGACTGGCAGGGTTAGGCACTGGTGTTAGCATGAGGTCTAGTTTTATCTGATCACCTCCACCTTTACTTCTGCAGATGGGCTACACCCCTTTACACCAGGCTGCTCAGCAAGGCCACACTGACATCGTCACCCTGTTGTTGAAACACGGAGCTCAGCCCAATGAGATCACCTCAGTAGGTCTTACCCTATATGACAAATCATGTTTCCATGTGGTAACAGATGGTCATGTGTAATGTTTCTCACCCATCTCCGTTCAGAATGGGACATCTCCCCTGGGCATTGCTAAGCGGCTGGGTTACATCTCAGTCATTGACGTTCTGAAGCTGGTTACCGAGGAGTCGGTCTCTGCGGTGAGCAGCACATCGTCCGTGGTTCACATGGTTACACCTGTGTGCATAGAAGAAGCCTTGACACACCGTGACTCAGAATACAATAATTCCCCTGTCTCGATCAGGTTCAGCTCCGCCCGCTCCTCTCAGATTCAAGGTTTAATTTTATTTTCACTGCTTCTGCTCTTCACAGATCACGACAGAGAAGCATCGGATGAGTTTTCCTGAGACGGTGGATGAGATTCTGGATGTTTCAGAGGATGAGGGTAGGTTATCTGATCCAGCCTTCATTTTCAGACTGGTAGACTGTTTGGGAGGCACATTAGCATATCAATGAGTTAATATATAATACGTGACTGTTTATAATGCCCTTTCCCATTTGTTTTGTAGGTGTTGCCCAGCTAACTTTAGGTAGGATTGTGTCTGTATCTCTACCTTGTTCGGTCCGGTGGCTAGTGAACTTGTGCTGTCATCGCAATTGTACTTCTTCTCATTTTCTCTGTGCGTCACTAATTGTCTTTTGACTCACCTCCTCCGAGTCTGCTCTCAGTACTCTTTGCTTTCCTCTCTGTCTTTGTCTCCTCTTATCGCTGTTCTAGTGCGCAGAGATTTATTTCCAAGAAACGTGTCTGTTTTTCATCAGCATGTAGTCACAAAACTCTTTTTTACCAGCGTTAAATGTCTCATTATTAACAGGCCTCCAGTGTTTCTGCATCGCAGTTACGCCTTTATTTTACAGCCTAATTGATCAATAAGCTGATTACACTCACGCTGGGACCCAGCTGTGACACAGCTCCTGTAACCATGATTGTTAATGGTGCCGTCTTCCTGCTTTCAAGAAACTCAGAATTAATATTAAGCCGTACGACTTGTACTAATCTAATTCAATCATCTGTTCTAAGGTGTTATTTTTGTAGTGTCATTCATCCTTTAATAATTGTTTTCTCCTACACAGAATCAACATTCACCACCACATGTGACCCCATCTTTAATGGGCATGCTCACTTAAAAATGCTGTCATCAGGTGTAGTCTTGCAGTTTGCCGTCCATGCAGTGTCCTCGACCGTCTTTTTTACCAAACTTTCTTCTTTGACTTCTTTGGTTTCCATTCGCTCTAGATGTTGTTGGTGTGCTTGGACTAACTGTTTTTCTGAAATTGTGCTGTTGCCATTTTTCTGTGCTTTTTATGGAGGTAACAACATGTGCACTATTCAATAAACCTTGCTGAGAGGTCAGCACCAGTTCAAGATACTGTCCCTCTCAAATGAAATAAAACCAACTTAGGGGAGAATAGAAATCCTTTCAGCAGATTATTTTAAGATAATTCTATTTTATCACTGAGTGGAAGAACTTCAGGGTTGAGCTCAGCATCATTTTGTCCTTTTTCTCTCTTAATTCTTTGCGTGTTCTTTGCAACCTGTTCTTTAGCAGTCCTTGTTTTCCTTTGCACGTCCTTTAACTCTTAATGTTGCCCACAGGAGACGAGTTGCTCGGGATGGACGGAGCTCGCTACTTAAAGCTGGACGACTTCAAGGACCAGGATGATGACTTCCTCTCGCCTAAGAAGACTCTGAGAGACTTTGAGGGCGGCATGGGCACCACGTGAGTCATCATGCACACGACCATATGTAATATGCATGAAACCCACAAGTGGAAGAATAACAGAATAAGTATGATTAAATGTCATTACTGGAGTTTTTGAATCGCATACATAATTTATCTTTTAATATGGGTCCCAGCATGAGATACGATAGCGTTATTAGAAATTCTAAACCATCCATTTTTCTTTGTCTTACATTATGCTCTCCTTCTCTGCTGCAGGCCGTACTCTCCTGCTATACCCAGAATCCCTTGTGTTTCCCCAGAGACCGTTATGTTGGATCAGGTAGGTTTAACCTTGCATTACATTATGTACATTACACATACTTTAAATCGGTTGTCTTATTGCTTCTGTCCATCATGCTGTATCTCTTCTCTCCCTCCTTTTCTATCGTTCCCTCTCGCTCTTCTCTGTCCTAATCTTCTTCTTCGTGGTTATTTTACTGCTTCTCACATATTTTGTGGCTGTCTTTTTATTTCCTCCCTCTCTGACCCCAGCACACTCCCATCCCGCTGCCAAAGGAGTACGATGACGACTCTCTCATCCCGAGCAGTCCCGCTACAGAGACCTCAGACAATGTCAGCCCTGTGGCCAGCCCTATTCACACAGGGTGAGCTAATAAAACATTTAGCCAAAGTTAATCCTCACGCTTGATCTCATAGTACACAAGACTCAAATGTTTTGTGTTTTATATCATAATGTTATACTTTTGAAAATCTATCGATGACGGATGTTGAGGGACTGTTCTGTCCCTCTGCTGTTTCCGTGTTTATGCTGTTGTTGCATAAAACGGAATCTCTAAAATCTGTAATTAAGTCGTTAACGACAAGCTCCATAAGGTTAATCCAGCGTGATGTGAATGTATTTAGTCGGCAGTGCTTTGTCATCATTTATTAAAGCACAGTGAGTCAGCAGACACACACACACACACTCTCGCTCTGAGACACTTCTAACAACACACCAATTACTGATCACTTTGCGTCTCACTCAGGGGAGAGAACTTATATCAGGAAAGCCCAGCATGTTTCTTAAATTCTACATTCTGGTCCTATGAGTTATTTAATCTAATATGAGTTCAATTATGACCTTGTGTGTCCCTCAGTTTCCTGGTGAGTTTCATGGTGGACGCTCGAGGAGGCTCCATGCGAGGCAGCAGACACCACGGCCTCAGGGTCATCATTCCTCCTCGGACCTGCGCCGCGCCGACCCGCATCACGTGTCGTCTGGTCAAACCCCAGAAACTGACCACGCCTCCTCCACTGGTGGAAGGGGAGGGGCTCGCAAGCCGCATCATCTCCCTGGGGCCGTCCAGTATGCAGTTCCTAGGGTGGGACAGCTTTGTAGTCTGTTTGTGTTGATTTAAAGTAAAGTAGTATTTTCTTCAAATGTTTCATACAGATCATTTTAATATTCAAATAAAATTGTGATATTTTATATGAGTCATGTATTATTGCACCTTGTACTGTAATATGAATGAGCTGTGTCATAGTGCCATCTAGTGGACACATCTCATGCAGCGCCTCCATGATGGTGAAAGAAAAAGATAGAACACTCCAAATTAAACCAATTTTCACATCAGGTTGTTGGTTCTTCCACAGGCCTGTAATTGTGGAAATCCCACACTTTGCTTCCCTGGGCCGAGGGGACCGAGAGCTCGTGGTCCTCCGCAGCGAGAATGGCTCCGTGTGGAAGGAGCATCGCAATCGCTACGGCGATGAAGTGTTGGAAACTATTCTGAACGGCATGGATGAAGGTCAGTTTGACGATAATGGATTCCACTCTCGGCTGCAGGCTTGAGTCTTGATGTAGGACCCTGCAGTTTCAGAACAAGGACACAGGATATGTGGAATTTAAAGCAGTGGTTTTCCTCTCTTTCTCTTTCCTCTTCACTTCTAACCATGGGCAGACTTGGAGAGTCAAGACGAGCTGGAGAAGAAGAGAATCCGTCGCATCATCTCCACAGACTTCCCCCTCTACTTCGCCGTGGTCTCCCGCATTCAGCAGGAGAGCGACCTGATCGGGCCGGAGGGCGGCCGGCTGACCAGTAAGCTGGTGCCTCACGTCGAGGCCATCTTCCCTGACACTGCCGTCACCAAAAGAGTGAGGCTGGGACTGCAGGTAAGCAGAGGAGTTGAGATGATAGAAGGATATTAGAGAGAGGGGTTGGAATAAAGGGGTGAATCGAAAGGACAGAAGAGTAAAGAGTAGAATCTGAAAACACATTTAGAGCTGCATCCTTCATAATTGTTTGGCTATTTATACAACAGAGACAATCTGCTGCTTTATAAGAATTACCGAGGACAGATGTTTGAATTATTGAACAGCTGATTCTCAGGCTGTGACTCAGTGATCTGTGCCAACACATTATCCTGAGCTTCAATTTATTTGTTGTTGAAACTTTGCAAATTTCAAACCCTGAAGTTGATGTTCTGTTTGACAAATGACCCAGAATATGGAGTTGAAGTCTAATCTGCATCGCTGACTGCACAGAGTGTAAATTGTCTTGATCTTTGAAGGACATTTGCGAATCATGTTGTTGCATCCCCGACTACGAAGAAAGCTTTTGGCTTAGTAATAATAACCCTCTCCTTCACCAGAGCATCACCACATTGCTGTGTTTCTGAATAAGCATTTACACCAGGAGCTTTTTGGCGAATGTACGGCCGACTGTCACTCATCCAGACCTCCACAGACACACATATGGGGACTTGGCACATGCTCCTGCTGACGATGTCTTTTCACACATCACCTCCTCTCGGCTTTGTGCTCCATGACAGGAAGATGACGATCCACATTTCATTTTTTAATTTTCTTTGGTGTATGCTGCTGTTTACGTTTACGTCTGTCAACGCACTGATTTGTCACAGCTCTGATGTTATTTAAGGAAAGTGCATGAGTTTTGCATTGTGCCTTATGCTGCTCTCTTTATGTTTATCCAGCCATTCATCACTCCTCAGTTCCCTGATTTAAGTTGTGAGCCACACTGACCAAGCTGGTGCACTGATCTGAGTTGGGTCAGGTGTGAAATATGAATTGGTTGCATGTGTGAGTATGTTTGCCAGTTTGATGTTTTCAGTTCTCTTTTCCTTTTGTATCCTCTCCTTGCTTCTGCTCCTGCGTCACTGACACTGACCTCAGCTCTTATATTGTGTTTCTGCTTCAGTTGTTTGTTTCTCAATTAATACATTTACACCCTATCCTTTTGTTCAGCTCCATATCTTTATGGCATCAGCTCAACTACCTTTTCCCCTCTTTACTTCAGGCACAGCCGATCCCCGACGAACTGCTGACTCGGCAGCTCGGCAACCAGGCGACCTTCAGCCCAGTGGTTACCATCGAACCACGCCGACGTAAATTCCACCGGCCAATCGGGCTGCGCATCCCGCTGCCACCGTCCTGGAGGGAGAGTCCTCGGGATGCAGGGGAGGGAGATACCACCAGCTTACGCCTCCTCTGCAGCGTCATTGGTACAATCCACTTAAGATGATCAAACACACATGACGTTTGCATTGATTTATTTATTTTTTTTATTGTCACCTCGTTTATTTCTGGAGCCTGAATGATGGTGCGTTTATTGTGCCTCAGGTGGAACAGCACCAGCTCAGTGGGAGGACATCACTGGAACCACAAAGCTGATGTACGCTCATAACTGTGCCAGCTTTACCACCAACGTGTCTGCAAGGTGAGCGCCTCAGCGGGAGTCAGGACACATTTCTGACCAGTCAGCATCTCCAGCTGCTCCTCAGCCCACATCTGCATCACAATCGCGCTTCTCTCTGCCTTTTCTCTTCATCCACTTTATCCAGGTTCTGGCTGGCCGACTGTCCGCGCACAGCAGAAGCCGTGACCTTTGCCAACTTGCTGTACCGGGAGTTAATGGCCGTACCATACATGGCCAAGTTTGTCATCTTTGCCAAGATGAACGAAGCGAGGGAGGGACGTTTGCGCTGCTACTGCATGACGGACGACAAGATGGACAAGACGCTGGAGCTGCATGAAAACTTCAGCGAAGTGGCCCGCAGTCGAGATATTGAGGTCAGTTCAGGGGCAACGTTAATCTGCAAAGAAAGTGGGTTTTGTGTGGTTAGCTTCTTTTGAATGATTTCATCTCTATGTATAGTTGTAGCTGCTTCAAAAGTAGTTTCATGATTGCTTGGTTGTATTTCCACAGCTGATGGAGGGCATGCCGCTGCACCTGGAGTGCTCTGGGAACCTGGTGCCCATCCGGAAGGCCACGCAGCAGCCTCGCAGCTTCAGCTTCCAGGCCTTCAGGGACAACAGACTGCCCGTCTCTGTCAAGGTCCGTCTCTACCTCACTGCTCAGACGCCTGCTTTTCTATCACTCACCTCTCATACAGTGTTGTGGTCCGTGGTGTCGTCGGGTTCAGTGTGTCCCGTTAATCGGTTTCCCTCCCACCTGCTGATCACTGAGACGACCTGTTCATGTATCTGGTGGTTTTCGTGTGTCCCTTTGCTTTCCACCGTGATCTACTCTTTTCAGCTTGTTTCACCATTAGCATGTTAAAGTTGAGATTCGGAGCACAGCGCTGTGTTCCCTCTGCACCGCAGGAATCTCACACTACACCTGGAACAAAACAAATGTGGAGCTACGATTTGATGTGGATAATTTGATGTGTTGTGTTGCATAATGTGATGTCTTTCCTCCTCATCCTTGTGGTTTTGTGTAAAATCTTTTTTTTTTAATTTATCGACAAGATAATAATTGTGCCTTATTTTAATGCGATGTAATGTCTATAAAATCTGTCCTTCTCTCATAACTTCCGGTCATTTCTGGATTTCCTTTGCATTTTTGTCATTTGAATCCCTTCTCTTGCACTGTATGGCTGGAGATACACGTGCTTCTAAGTACGCACACATGCACACATCATGACGTCCTTCCCCCAGTTATACACGTCCCCAGAAATGGACACTACATGTCTTAACTCAGTAACGTGCACAGTACACTCCTACACAGACACAAAGAGCAGACCTATCTTCAGCCTGTCAGTGCGTGTGTCTGTACGTGCCTCTTCATGTATGTCTTCTTAATATATTCTTGTCATATTTCATTTGTTTTATTCAGTACCTCATCTATTTGTCTTTCTGTCCATGTCCGTCCATTTCCTTGTCAGATCAATTCTTAATACGATAATTATCTTTTAATTATGGTACAACAAACAACTTGCCTTTCTACCTGTCGACTCACTCTGGTAATTGTTTGCATGCCCTGTGACGCCCTCACTTTCTTTGCTTGCCTTCCTATCTTTGCGGCCTTGCCTGTCTGTATGTGTCTGTCTCACTGTCTCTCTTTCTCTCTCTCACGGTCACTCTGTAACTGTCTGGTCTGACAGACGTCCAGGTAAATGTGCAGGTAAATCTCTCCCTCTCGCCTGCCTGTGGACTGCTTCCATCCCTTTTTCCCCCCCGCTTCTCGTCCCATGTTACTCCGCCACATGCTTATGACACTGTGGAGGGATCTAATACCTGTTTTGATATGTCCTTTTTTTTGTCCCTCCTCTTTCTCGCTCCTGCTCTGTTTCATTCTCCTCCTTTCTCTCTTAATCTGTCACTTCTTTCCCTTTATCTTTTCATTCTCTCTTCTACTCCTCTATCTGCTTTCTCTCCTTTCCCCACTACTTTCGCTCTCTGCGTTTTCTGTCTTCTACGTGTCCTTCTGCTTCGTCTCTCTTCTTCTCTTCATCTGTCTTTTCCTGATCTCAGGTCAGAGACAGCAACAAGGAGGCTGCTGGTTTTTTATCCTTTCTGCGGAAGTGCACCAAGTACGAGGACACGCAGCACGTTCTGTGTAACCTCAACATAACCATGCCGCCTTGTGTCAAGGTGAGAGCTCGCAACCTTGATTAACTTTTCAAACACTTTTGCTCCTTATTCCAGTAGGATTCAAGTTCTGATTCTGTTGTTGTTGTTACCTATTTCCAGGTTGTTGGGAGCGAGGAGCGCAGGAGAACTCTAACCCCTCTCGCCCTGAGAGAGCGCTACAGTGCTCTGAACGAGCCAGCACTGGGTGAGTGTCTCGCCGCCGGACCCTCAGCCCTCTCCTGATACAAACACAGCAGAGATGGGCACTGAATGTTGCACTGGCCTTTATCTTACCCACAACCCTCTGCTCCCTACTCTTCCCCCTCTACTCCCCCACCCTATCTGTCTCGCGTGCACGCATGGCACAGACTGAGCCTTGGATGCAATGCACTGCTCTACAGTATGACCCAGAGTTCTTTGCGGTGCGGTCAGAGCAAATCGTATTGAATGTGCGACCGAAAGTCGATCAGCAATCCCCCAACATGAACCAAAATGGCTCCAGGGCACTTGGCAAATTAGCCTCTACTTTTCCCTCAGTGTCCTGGTAGCTATGACAACTGATGAATGAACCCCCCCCCCCTTTGATTGGTTTTTGCATGGCGCTGGTTCTCCACTGCGATTTCCACTGGCATGACAGCAGACAACTTCAGCATCGGCACTGTAGCTTAGCAGCGGAAATGGGCAGGACCTCGCAGTGGAGCTAGACAGAGGAGCCCTGACACTGGCCTAAGGGTGAATGAGCCAAGATGGCGGTTGCGGTTGGTTTAGCTGACAGTGGGTGGGACTGAAGGGGAAAGGCCTTTTCTGTCTATCAAATACCCAGCGCTGCTACATTGCACCTCAGTCCCTCTGAAACGGTTTCTGAATGCTAGTTTGACTGGTGGGAATATAGCACCTGAATGAACCCCAAATTCTCACCGTCCCCCTTCCCACGAGACCTTGAGGATCACATGGACAAAAAAATTGTTGTGGGTGCTGCTTATTTCCTTCAACAGAACAGGGCCTAGTCAAGGTAAGTTTTGCTATTAGATTAAATTGAATACCAAGTCAAGTATTTAAGGAAAAAAGGCAAAAGAAATATTTGAGTTGCATAGCGTTCACTACCACATGGCTGGGAACACAGACTTTGGAGTGTTATATTTTCTGTTGTTTCTCTCTGTAGCCACAGTGAATGCCATGGAGAGGACTGAGATCAAAATCAACATCATATCTGAACAGCTCGGTTTGAGTTGGGCAGGTTAGTCACTTAATACATGTGACTATCATCTGTTCTCTGTTGGCTTGGTCTGTGGCGGTGAAGGGTGCAGCTTTCGTCTGTTCTCTTGGCAGAGTTGGCACGAGAGCTCCACTTGGGCGTGGACGACATCAACAGGATCCGGGTGGAGAATCCCAATTCACTGCTGGACCAGAGCTCTGCCCTGCTCAACCTGTGGGCGAGCAGAGAAGGCAAACGGGCCAAGAGTAAGTGCGGCACAACCGTGCCTCTCTTCACCAGTGCATGCAAGCAGCTGCGTGTCTCACCCCCTTCCATCAATGCGTCCTCCTTCCAGTGGAGAGCCTGTACACAGCCCTGAAGAACATCGACCGGGCAGATATCGTGACGTCTCTGGAGGGACAAGCCCAGCCGCCAGCACCTGGCTCTTTGGACGAGGGCGCCTGTCGACTGAGCGACCGCGACTCCACCCTGCTGTCGCCCAGCATCATCAATGGTAAGACACGCAAACGCATCGTGCCCATGAGACACACAGAGCTCAGATCAGTCAATTCAGCAGTGAGTGTTCAGCCCACTATGTTTAGACTTACAAGAATATGTGTGATGCTCATTATTGAAATATCTGTTTAAATGTAAGCAACCAAAACTCTCAGTAAGTCTGTATCATGACTGTTTCTATAGTGTGTTAGGAATCTTGATAGTTAAAGGAGACATTTCTCCTCACATCTATCTGAGTGGACTTGTAAATAAATACAACTCACAGATGTATTGGCATGTGACAGTGAGTTAGGACATGAAAACCTCCCTGTTTGCCTGGAGTCTGGGTAACAGCCATTTCATTATTGTCTCTGTTGCTCCACAAGAGATCACGGACACAAGGCCATCGCGCCTAGTGCACAAGCCTCGAGTTATTAGACCCCCGTTTTTCAGAAGGGGTAAGTTGAAGAGAGCTCGGGCTGCATGGTGGTTTGCTGCTCATGTAAAAAAAAAAAAAAAAAAAATGACGCTGATGATGATGATGATGATGAAACTGAAGTCATGTTGTTAAGGTCTGACGAATGGTGTCATTCTCCCACCATGAACCCAGCCTTTTGCAGCATGCACTAAGGGCACAAGTCATTTTTCTTTCACACCTCATATTCGAGCCCTGAACATGATGGTTCCTATTCGTCTTGCTTAATATGAGAAATGAGGAAAACTCCCATTCACTCTTACTGACAGGATTTCAACACTTTTAAGGCCAAACACATTTTCCTCATTTGAAATTATTTAATTATTAGACGTTTGTTTAGATGATATGTGGATGTGTGTGTGTGGCTCTGTGCGATTTGTGTGTGTGTGTGTGTGTGTGCCTGGGATGGATACATTAGTCTAAAGTAACACTGGTACACAGGTAGTAGTGTTCTCTGGGCCTTCATACCTTGTTTCTACCTCCTTCTTTCTGTCGCTCTCTCTTTTCTTTCTTTCCCTGAGAAAAAGACAGAGTTTCCCTCACACAGACAGCAGAAATTCTGCCTTTTCCTCAGGACGGTCTCCCTCTCTGTCCTCCTCTCAGCCTCTCTCTGAACCTATGACATGTCATATCTGCTGCCCAGCCCCTCCTCCTCTTCCTCCTCCTCCTCCTCCTCCTTCTTCCGTCTCCTGCTCTTCTTCCTCACAGCTCTTCCTGTCCGACCTCTGACCTCATATGACCTCATGTTGACCTCTGGGCCTCCTCCTCTCTTGTCATCTTATTTCCCCGCGCTCCTCCCTCGTTCAGTCAGAGCGTGGACCTTCTCCTCCTCTCTCAATCCAGCTCTGTGTGTGTACTACAGTTTGTGCACGTGCATGTCGCATGCTTTGCTGTTACAGTATCTGTGTGAGTGAGTGAGTGAGTGCTTGGGTGTGTATCAAACCTAGGCTGCAGGAAATGTTATTGTTATAAAAAGCTAGTTTGTAGTTTCTATACAAGAAGCGCTTGAAATGTGTGAGTGTGTCGTTTCTGGAACTAAATAAAGTTTGCTGTTTTTGATCTTTATGTGCATGGCATGCTTTCAATGTACGACCTTTTCTTTCACAGTGTAAAATGTTTTCTCTGTTCATTGGGTGTATTTCAGTGTATTTGTTTTAAATGCTATATTAACAAACCAATGTTTCTTTTTCTTTTCTTGTACAAGAAAATAGTGTGTGTTTTTCTTTACTGCTCAACGCTGTAACACGTAATCGGCTGTGGAGCACATAACGTTCAACGTCCGATGTCGCTCTGACATAGTGTTTTTCATTCATGGGCAAACTATTCAAGTGTGAATGATTCAATTTTATAAGACTTTTCTAAAAGTGGAATATTTTACAAACAATCTAAGCTCTACAGAGACTGAATAATAAGCTGATCTGATCTGATCTGATTTTTAATTAAATGTTTTGCCCAAGTCTGATGACACACTCAATGTCTGAACGTTATTTGCCAGCAAAGTTAACGCTGTGAGGTGTGTTTGTGTGTGTGTGTGTGATTATATCTATATACTTAAGATAAAAGTGTGAGTCCTCATTTTTATTGGAATATGAATTCAGTGTTTTGTCTATACGTGAGTGTGAGTACAGTGGCAAAGTGAGTAGCGTGTTGTGCTTTGTTTTCTTCTCGTCCCATGACAATCTGTGGATTTGTGCTTCACTACATTCTTTGACACTTGTGCATCTGTGTGTCTGTGTTTAAATAGCAGGAGTGAAGGGAAAGGCTAACCCAGATTCATTGGACTCATTCTAACTCTCATCCTAATTCTAAGTCATTCTTCCCTGTTCACCTCATTCTGATGCTGCTTCCCATCATCCATGGCCCCTTACCATCCCAGACACACACACATGCTTGCTTGCATCATGGCCCAAAATCTGACTCAGTAAAGAAGTATTTTACCCATAAGAATAAGTTTTTAGTTTTAGAATGTGTTTACTAATTCAATGTGCTGGTAAAGTTCAAATCTTTTACTGTCTTTTTTTTTAATAATCTTACTACTGACCTTTTAAAGAAAGAAGAAACTTTAGGAAAGGTAGACCAATCATCCTCTGCCTATAGCTAAACATGTAACTGGCATTTAGAAATAAACATTTTAATGTTAAACTCAGATTTAAAAAAATTGAATTACACTGCCACTCAGTCTAATTCTAATCTTTTACATCTGTAATTATTATTTGTATATCATAATAAGTATATATAAGTATATTGAGATCCAGGCAAAATATTGAAAGATGAAACATAGATAACATCAGAGCTAAGTATATGATGAACGTTTGTTTGTCCTGTGCGTGTATCTGTGTGTGTGTGTGTGTGTGTGCGTGCGTGCGTCTTTGTGTGCGCGCACAATGACCTTGGGATGCAGAAAGATGAAGGCATGACTCCAATGCGCAGCTGTAGCAGCAGAATGTGAGAGCAACGGTAACTTGCATTCTCCTCCACAGAATCTGCTCCACGCTGCTGACTCCCTGCCAGAGACGTCTCACAGGGGTTAGAACGATGATAACAAAAAGTGTTGTACAAATAAATCCTTCCAGTGTGTTAGTTCATAATTGTGAAGCAGCTGAAACAGCTTTTTAAAATCAAATCGCCATATTTCCACAGAGACGTCAAAGGTCGCACGTCTGTTGAATCCACATCGTTCTAACCCCACAACAGAAACACAACGCTCACCTCTTCTTTTTTCTCTTATCCAGTAACACGATGTTTGTTCTCCTCACTCGCCTGCCGACATGGAGGCGAACCAGAGCATCGTTCACCTCACTCACAGTGGATGACAAACCAAAGCCCCTTGATCCCCCACCTCACTCGTACTGCTGTGTCCCAATGTCAATAACCTGAACCATCAAAACCAAATCAGAACAGTCCAGATATCCTAGCCCATTATATCACTGAGACAAAGGAACAGTGGGAAGATGAAGGCAGCTGAAATACAAGGTTTTTATTTTTGTTTAACTAGGAATATATTGACTATTATTATTTTGAATTATTTTAATCCAAATGTTTAGATGTCTGATTAAAAACTAGATCCAGGCCAATATATGGACCCTAGCCCTAACTCTATATTCCGGTGCAGTATATTGGGACAGGGCTGAGTCACACTCTTTCACTCATTTGTATAAATTGGCGAAACCCTCCCCCCACTGCCCGGCTGTGCCTGCGAGGTGTTAGTCTTTCTCTTGTCTCGCCCTGTCTTCCCTCCAGGTTACGGGCTGGTGCAGGAGGAGCTTCTGTCCCCGGCCTCCATGCTGTACAGCCTGCCCTCCCCACTGGGAGTGGAGCCCTACTGGCAGGAAGTGTCCAGCCTGGAGTGTGCCCCCATCGCCACCACAGAGGAGGACACATTAATGGAGATGTCAGATGTTCAGGTGTGGCCAGCAGGGGTCAGCCCCTCTCTGGTAACGGTGGAGGACTCGTCGCTTGAGGGCAGCAGCCGGGCCGACGACTCGGAGGGTGCCACGCTGTCCCTCCCCTACAGCCTGGGTCGCCCGAGCAGCGGAGCCAGCGGGGCCAGCGGCTCCATCATGGAGCTGGAGGAGGAGGAGGAGGAGGAGGAGGAGGAGGAAGGGGAGGTTGAGGAGGAGGAGGCGCCACAGGAGCCAGCCAGTGCACTGGCAGAAAGGGACAGGGTCAGGGCCAGTGGCGCCGTACCCAAGGTCAACCTCAACGGCCAGCTGGGAGGTCAGAGGTCGGATGGGAGGAGAGGGGAAGCCATGGCGACAGGAGGAGGAGCAAAGGGAGGAGGTGAAAGGCTGGGTTCAGTGGAAGGCATTTCTGTTGTTGCAGGCCAGCAGGTGTACGCCCAGCGGTGTGAGGTGTCGGGACTGAGTCGGGCCAACGAGCACAACGGAGACAACCGGTATGTCGACGCCTTCTGTGGTCTAACAGCAGTGACGTGAAGACACGGTCCCGCACATGTTGACAACATGTTGCTTTGCTTTGCATGTTTCTCTCCAGCGTGGTCGGGGGCGGAGCTTTTCAACCCTATTTACCAGACAAGGATTCGCTGCAGGGCTGGGTCGGCTCAGTGACGTCGGGACGGGATGTCAGCGTGCGCGTGGCGCAGGAGGCTCTGCTGACTCCGGTGTGTGACACGGGTTACTCTCATGTGCTGCGTGGGCGCCTCCTGCAGGGCACGCAGCCCTTTGGCAAGGGGCTGGGCTTCTCTCACCAGGAGGCGGGCCCCCAACACACTTGGGGACAGGAGGAGAGGCGGGTCCAGGTCAGGTTGCTTTGCCAACCAGCCGCCGCTCCCTGTGCCTGGAGAGGGAACATCTTTCTGTCCATCCCTTTTATCTTTTTTCTATAAACTCATTGGAAAACATTCATTTTACAGCTTTAATCTCAAGCTGTCATCAAAATTAATATTTTTGATGAATTCACAGAAACAGACCAGAGTATATCTGCCATGACGAGTGTCTGTAAATAAAGATGTCTCCACTATAAAGTCATTATCTCCTTCGACAACATGGAGAAAACTGGAATTATTCCTCATGCTGCATCCCTCCAACAAGGTGGAGATGGAGATGGAGACTGGAATGGTTCATGTCATCCATCTTTATCTACAGCTTGTGGCCATGACAGATACTTTTTTGGTTTTCTTGAACATTCTGATGCAGACGATTAAATCTGGAATCGATGCGAACACTGTGTTTTGAAGCTAATGTGTACATGGTGGTGTTGCTCTGCAGAGGGAGGAGAAAGAAGACTATGCTGCCGAGGTTCAGTTTACCGATGAGCGCGGACATGGGCTCGCCAGAAAAGTAAGTGGATCACGTTTTCATCACTGAGACACAAAATATTCACATGCCAACGCAAGCACGCGGCATTTTCTGTGAAGGGCAGGAAACTAACCTCAGCTAGCAGCCAAAGGATGCAAGTGCTTTGATCCAAGTAGCTGAAGCTTTGACAAATAACCAGAGACAACGCTATATTATAATAATAGAATAGAATAGAATTGTACATATTGATCATTGTTCCCTGGGTAAGGCTCATGTACTGAAGGTCAAACGGGGGCTTCTGGTGGACAGGTTAGTTTCCTGCCCTCGTCACGTGCAGAGGCTTCAGCACTTAACTGGTCCAAGTGTTGTTTCCTTCCCTCCTCCCGCCCTCCTTCCTCCAGGTGGGGGTGGATGTGAGAAAGGGTGCTCAGTCAGTGCAACGCACCAGTCTTCGGAGACTTAGACACTGAAATAAACATACTGCCCGGTCCTCCAGGTACGGGACACACAACAAGCACTTGTGCAGCCCAGTGCTTGGATCGATGCTGCTATGGTAACATAGTGGATCCTCTTAGAGCCTGGTAGCGTCTCACGTTCTGTTCAGTCAATTGTTTGAGGGCGTTTTCACACCTGACAGTCTGGACCACCATCTGAGCCAAGACATTTCAATTCAAGTTCAGGAAAACTTTGCATTGTTCAGTTCAATCCGAACCAATACTGCTTCTTTTGTTGCTCTTGGTCTTGACCGTGGTCCAGGTCACCTTTCACACCCACTACTTTGGTTTGGTCCAATCCGAAAAGTGGGAAGGTCCAACCCAAACAACAAAAGTGTGAAAGCTCCTTTATTTAGTGTCCTTGATTTCTTGCACAAGTTTCTTTGACACAGCCAGCGTCCTCCAGCCCAAGTTTCCTCTGAGTTGATGGCGTCTCTCTGTTTTCCCCAGGAGAGGAAACCCACTGCCAAAACCCCCTCCAAAAAAACTCAACCAGAGCGCAGGTGGAAATGAGACGCCGGGGGAAGGAAGAGGCAAAGACTGACAAGTGCAAACTACAAAATGACAAACACAAGAATCATCCTCAAGGTGTGAACCTGGAAAACCACGAAAGAAAAAAGAAGAGGAGAGAGAGAGAGCAAAAAAAAGAGGAGTTCAACTTGTAGTTTTTTAAGATTTGTAAAGAAAAAGTCGACTAGACTAAGGCATGACGATTCTTCTCTTTTTTCTACAAAAAAACATAAATGTCAGTAAAATAACCAAGAAAAAAAAGCAACAAAAAGTGCTTCCTGTGAACTGTAATCGCATGATGACTGCTGGTGCATGCCCTTTGACCTTTTGAACTGTCATTATCTACGAACTGAAGGGGTACAAGGTACGGGGCTGGCCCACGCGTCGGGTCCCGGGGCCGTTTTAAGGACCTGACTCCTCCCTGACTGGACGGCTTGTGTCAGCGAGTGGAGTACAATAACACTGCAGCCAAAAAAAGCCCCTGAATGGATGGTTCTGTACACAGCTACGCCTCTGCTGAGCCCACCGACGCTTCTCTCACCGGACCCCTTTCCCCAATTACTCTCAATGTGATATATGCACTCTATGCTACGTGGACATGTGTCGGTGTGCGTGTATGTGTGCGTGTAGTTCTCCTCTGACGCATGTGTTCCTTGCTTGGCGCTGAGCCCCGCACCCATGATTGGCTTCTTTGCCCCTGTGATGTCACGGCGTGCTCAGTGCTGGAATGAGAAAGCCGCCATGCCGCCCCGCCCCTCGCTTGTGAGTGTTCCTGTCCGCGTGTAGCTGACGTCCTCGCTTCTTGTCCATCATTCCTTTGTGTTGTTTCTTTGACCCCCCCCCCCCCCCCCCCTTTTTTTTTTCCCCCCCCCCCCCCCCGCCCAGACGAGGGGAATGTTTCCTTGTGGGAGTCGGTTGCTTGATTGTATTGTGCAGCAGCTCCACAACACAACGGTCCACTCCACTTCATCCCTTCTTCTTCTTCTTCTTCTTCGATCCGCCTTCTTAATCAGTAGCCTCAATCAATATGCAGTAAAATCACAGGCGTCTCCATCAGCACCTCCTCCTCCGTCTCATCTTTCAACCTCTGTGTGCTCCTTGTTTTCTCTGCAGTGGCTGTAGCACCTCACTGTCCACTTCTCATTAGAACGCGAGTGATTGAGGGAGAGAGGGTTTGATGCCTTGAAGGATTTAATGTGCAACGAGCATAGACAGGTAGCACTGTGATCGTCCTGTTAACACCGACCCCAGACTGTGAAGACACACAAATATTCATACACACCCACAAACAAAGAAAAAGCACACATGCATATGCTCCCACATAATGAGACACACGTTAATGTGATTCAGTGATTACCGTCTGGGGGAGTGTGGGATAGATTCTGGAGTATGCCACAGCAATAAAACTGGACGGCGAGGACGCAGGAGACAGACAGCAGGGCCAAAGGACGTGATACAGAAAACATCTGGACAAACGGGACTCGTTGACCTTGATGTGAGGCACTGACTCAGCCGTAGCAGTGTGGGAACGTGGAGGCCTGAGCAGGATTGTTTGTTCTTCAGCAGCTAACGTAGCAAAAAAAAAGAAAAAAAGATAAACCAGGACATGTGGACGTCACACACTGATACCTGAGAGAGCCTGCTGCTGCGGCCGAGGAGGTGGTAACCGACAACTCCTTTTTTTTCCTGAGAAATTTAATTTATCGGTGTTTCACTTATTTAAAAACTCTTTGTTCTCACACTCACTTTATGCAGAACCTGGAGGCAGCGTGATGAAGGGGTCACGTCATAGTAGCACACATTTCCTGGAACTCCACATCACAGTGTTTATCCCATGAGTACTGTAAACGCTACCGTAGCCTGAGCGACTGACACACCGATTGAGTGCACATCACGTTTATTACATATCACATGTTTTCCACTGTTACTCCACTCAGGTTTCAGTTCTGCTTGGTCAGAATCAATAGCTTTTTCTTTTGTTTTTTAATTTAAGTTGAGCTGAGTCCTCCTCTCAGAGACGGGAGCGTCTTGGGATCAGACTCCGCTGTTTCAGCCCTGTTTTAGCGGAGCAGGGACGTGTGGGACGGGTTTGAAGAGGGATTGTTTGAATGTGTGTGTGTGTGAGTGAGTGAGAGTTATTTTGATTGAAATACCAAAAAATACACAGAGTATTGAGTGTGTGGTCAGTAACCAGTACATGCAAATATGTGTGTGGGACCCCTCCTCGTCTCACCGCTTAACTCCTGATGAGAAAGAACACTTCAGTTTGTTGTGTTCGTCCAGATCCATTCTCAAAAAAGGATCAAAGAGAATGTTGGTTTATTCTATTTTATTTTAGGAAGTTTTTCTGTCGCCTGAGGGAAACTGATTATGGTGTTACCTCAAACAATCAACTGTTCTCCAAGAGTCAAGACTTTAATTCTGATATATTTCACAGTTTATAGACCAGATGATTATCATTTCAAAATCCCTTAATGAACTAACTTAAGAACAAAAGGTATAAAGCAAATTAATGTCAATTTCCATTTGGATTTGATTATTGATCCTCTGCATTATGATCCACTTAACTTATTTGGTTGTATGGATGCCATGACGCGTATGTGTGTGTGTGTGTGTGTGTGTGTCGGGGGATACAGAAATGTGAGGATTTCTACCAGACATTTGACTCGAGAGGACGTGTAACCTGCAACGACGTATTAAAAAAAAGAAGAGTATTGTAAACTTTCAACTGTTGCGAAGAATAGAAGATCACCTATACTCCTTTAGAATGGATACATGACAATGTAAACGCAATATCATATTACTCTATCCTAAGGAATGCAACCGCGCACATGCACAAAAAAGATGTTTTTATGAAAATATATGTATAAATATATGACAAAATATATTTAATTAGAATGCTATGCACCCTCATAGAGTTGTTATGGATGTTCTTTACGCATTATCTAGACTAGGCCAACGCCCATGATCATGGGGAATGTAGAGGCTTTGTAGCTATGACCACTTGTTTTCTTTTCTTTTGTATTGTCCTGGAAGGAGGAGAAACAAACGTGAATATGTATACAAGCCTTTCAAATCAGAGTTGTTCTGACGTGAAGATATGTATAGACCATCTTACCCTGTACACCAGCTCAAACCATTTACAAGACTTAATAAACAAAGATGTGACAAAGAACATGTGCCTGGTTTGTCCCTGCATCTCTCATAAGTGATATAAATATAAATAATATTGATTTTATTTTTATTTGTGTAGCCCCAAGAAGTACTTGGAACAAAAAAAAAACCTCTGAATTATGAATTCAATGGTGTAAAATCATTTTAATAAAACAAATGTAAATGTAAATCCTTCACCAAGGTTAGGATTATTGTGTCATTATTTATTAATAACTGATATTTTATTTAACCGTGTTAGAAAGTTGGTTACTTAGGAGTAATGACACCGAACAAACAGAAAAGATGAGAATAAAACAAAGATGAACACAGATGAGATATGAAAGATATTTAGGTACAAGGTCACAGGCCTTCAGAGTAAATGTTTAAAAACGATATAGAGTTGAAGAGGGTGTCAGAGAGAGGCGGTCTTCCGGTCTCTGTACGCCTGACGTCACCAGAGCAGGCGGAAGTGAACTACAACTCCCAGCTCCTGCTCCGCCCCCTGCCCTCGGCCAATCACAGCGGCCCGCTCCACGTGCTGCGGAGCAGGAAGTCCCTAGGTTGTTTTGGCTTGTCGTCACCACGTGGAAGAGTTCGAGGGAACTTCTCCGGACCCAGAGACTCCACAACAACTCCCCCCCCCGGAGCCCAGAGACATGTCTGCGGGAAGCCACGCCACCAAGAGCCGGGAGATCCCCGCGGTCCGGCGGGTCGCGATCCACGACGCTGCCCACATGCCGCTGGACTACTCCAGCACCCCCGGTGGGACCCTGTTCAGCACCACTCCCGGAGGTGAGGCTCGGCCAGCGGGGTCAATGTCAGAGGAAGGAGCGTTACAGAGCTTCGAGATCATGTTCTTTATATCAGCACGATGAGTCCTCTTCTTACTTTTCATGTTTGTTTGTTTTTTTATTTATATGTTGTGTTTAAATATTATGTCATTATTATTATTACCTTTGGTAATTCAAAGACACTTGTATAATGAAATAAGAATGGATTTACTTTGGAGTATTTAAATGACACCATGTTGGTCTGATGACAAACAGTCAAGCTGTGGATCTGTTTTTAGTGACAGATCAGAGAGAAACTAAATATTGAATATTAATATTATGCCCTCACATTCTGGACCATCCTCCTGGACGACTGCTGTTGTTGTATATTAATGCTGTTAATTATTGGATCTCATGCTTGATAGTCATGTTTGACAGGGAGGGTAAAGAACATCCTTTCTTTGCAGCCAAACTCTGAACAATGAACATTTCTCATGCACAGTGCACAGATTCATTTACAGCTCAGATGTATAGTTCAATGTGTAAATGCACATATGTGATTCCTTCATATTCCAATTACTTATCTAAATATCTGACTTCATTCAACAACGTGAAACTTGAACGTCTCCAGAGTTTATACCATTAAAGGATGTCATCATATCTTTTATTTCCTAGTATTTTCCTTTATATATCATGCCCCCCCTTTCTAAAAGTGGTTTCTGGTTTCAGTGTCTTCATCCTGTGTGTTATTACACAATCGAGGACTGTGTGGTCAAAGATGGGCCTGTCCTCACTCACGCTCTATTTATAGTCCTGCCAGTACGACGTGCTGTTGTTGAGCTGCAGCAACATGTTTACTGGATTTGGGCCGACACCGTGGTAACATGTCAGGTGGAATATCAGGACCATATCACTGACTTTATATATGAACTGCAAAACAATAACGACCTTCACAGCCAGCCACCGTTTGGCATCGGGATCCAGCTAATCAAGAATATTATTCTCAGGTGGGACTGTTTCCTCATTCCCAGTTTTGTTGTTTGACCCATTTATCCAGAGTTGCACTCAGACGTCCAGAGACTCAAGGCCGTGGGAAATCTGTGTGTGGTGATCAGACCCGTTAGAGTTGTGAGAACATTCAAACAAATGGGCACATGTTGATCACCGCTGATACGGTGTTCTGCCGCTCATCCATCTGGGATACGTCTGACGCTGGAGTTGCACAGAACTGGGTCACTGGAGGTTTGTTGACGTCAAAGAACAAAGTGGGACAGCGGGGACGGACATGTGTGGACATGTGTAGGGTGGGGACACTCTGGACCCCTGCACTTTGAGCTGCATTTATTGTATGAAAATCAATTATTTTTAATAATTTCAACCTAAGGAGATTAATTGCTCACATTTATCTTTTTCAATTTCAAGTGTGTGTTTTCTGCTGTGGCAGATTAGCCAACGCTCTCCTGTGCTGCTGCCCCCTGCAGGCACCAGAATCATCTACGACAGGAAGTTCCTCCTGCAGTGTCGGACGTCTCCTCTGACCCGGACGCCTCCCAAAATGCCCGACATCCCCGGCGTCACCAGGCCGCTCAAACCCAACAACTCCATCGACACGAAGCCGCCCAAGCCAACGCCGAACAGCGCCACTGACCAAAGCCTGCACACGGAGGACAGCGCAGGTAAGACCATGACGTCAGAGACGGCGAGGCGTGTTTTCTGCTGCTCTGTCTCAACTGAGATGCTTTTCTCTTTTCCAGGAGAGGATGCCCAGTTTGAAATGGACATCTGAAGAGAGTGAGACATGAGGATGAAACAAATATGTCCTTGTTTTCCTTAAACGGGGATGATGGGCTGAAATGAGATGCCGTTTCATCCTTTTTTTTCCTTTTTTTTTAAGTGTATCTGTGTCAAACTGAAGCTCTTATAAAACAACACTAAAGGTTTGTTCAGAGGGAACCTGTGACGGATTTAACCCACAAGTCTGTCCATGTTCCATGAATCTAAACCTGTAATGTTTTTTTTTTTATTATTTCATTTAACAATTGTAAAAAAATAAATATGTCTTTAAATGTTTAATTTTAAACAAATAAAAAATTGAAAATGTGAACTCTACTTTGTAAAGTAACAGGTCATTAATCAGAAATAATTTGGTGCTAATGGCTCGTCACACGTTGTCGGAGGCTCAGAAATTGAGTTGTTGTTTTTTTTAAACCACACACTGAAGAATGATATTTCTGTCGGAGCAGGTCGTGTTTTAACCACAGGTTCAGTGGTTCGATCCAGTCAAACCTGCCAGACTGGGCGGCCTCCGTCAGTGATATGTGAGAGCATGATTATGGCGCTGCATGAACGTGACTGAGAGTGACTCCAATACGATAGTATAATACGAGTGTGTCATAAATCCAGGTCATGTAATTTGTACACCTGAGAGCCAGTACCCTGTGTACAAATACTGTGAAGGAAACCACAGAAACCACACTCTGTTCATGATAAGAAATAATTTATTGTATTACTGTACATAGCAAACACACATGGATCAATGTGACCCGAATAAAGTTAAAGCGCTTTACATTCTGACGTCTGCGTTTGTCATTTCTATGGCATTCAAACAGATTGTCTCTACAGCGTCCTCTCTGAGTCCTCTACAGTGCTTCTGTGTCCTAATATACTACATTATATACGTTCAATACCATAGTTTTATAGAGAATTGTCCCGTGGATATTTCTTTAATGTCCTGCATCACTGCAGCAGCCTCTGTCCCAGTGTCCCAACTGGACTTCTCTGTAAAGTGCCTGTGGACGTCCCCATCGGTCCACTTTGTGCCTCTGAGCAGCTCAGACCAGATCGTCCCGGTCATCTGTTCAGTGGCAGCCGCACTCCTCCACCACCATGTTCTCGTGATGCCTCATGATCATCTTTCCGTTCTCGTAGTACAGCATGGAGAGCGGCGCCAGGCGCGTCGGCACGCAGGACAGACACGGCACCTTGTTCGGGTGGTGAAGCTTCAGGAGGCTCTGGAGGAAGAAAGACAAGAACAACAGCTGATTAGAACAAATCCGTAAGTAGAGCATCGGTGAATGACTGGAAGATTCTGCACGGCCTCGGTCTTACCTGCATGTACGCATGGTTGGTCGAGGCGAAGGTCTCGTCCACAGGTGTGGGACAGCTCCCCTCGCAGCGGTACGCGTTGTAACGCTTGGGATAAACGATCCACTCGCTCCAGCCGATCTTCTCGAAGTCCACCCACATGTCCACCTTCCTGCAGAGAGGACCCTTCTTCTTCTCCTCCTCCTCCTCTGAGAACTTGTGGACATGAGCCGCCCTGGGCACTCTACGCCTCTGCTGCCGGGTGTGATGGTGCCTCTTGACCCTTGACCCCGCGGTGGAGCCGGCTCCCGCTCTGTCCAGGCTGACGTACTTGGAGTGCTCTGCTGTGCGGATGAGCGACGGCTTTCGCTGGCTGTTGGTGTTCTGCCTGGAGAACACCGCCATCATGACCTGATCCGCCGTCGGATGATGGACTCCCTCGGGCTCTCCCAACCCGGCCTCCTCCTCCTCCTCCTTCCTCGGTGAGGAGCGCCCCCCCTGCAGCCAGTGGCGGAGCATCTCTGTCATGTTGAACAGCTTCCAGGAGGAAGGGGAGGCCATGGAGCTGGGGTGAGCTCGGAGGCGGCCCAGCAGCTGCCTGACCTCGGGGCAGTGCCCCTCGGAGCACGGCTCCCTGTGGGAGTGGTAGATGTCCAGCGAGGCTCGGGGAGACTCGGCGAAGCCCGGCAGGCGGATGCGAAGCTCGGCAAGCTGGACGTCGTCACTCGGCGACATGGAGGAAAGGTCAAATGTGATGGACCACCTCTTGCCGATCTGATGGCAACCTGAAAACCAAGCAGGGAGGAAAGTTAGTCAACTTTTTTCACAACTCAAAACAGAATGCAGCAAGTTTACAAACAACCTGGACATTTTGTTTTGTTTTGTTTCAGCTTTGTCATGTGCTGCCCGTGACATCCCAGATACATTGATCAACAGTTTGATTAAATAAATGATTGGATTAAGTCGACAATAAATTAACATATTCACTTTCTAATGAGTAAGTTCTGCTCTCTGCTCCATTTACGCACGGTGTGCCACCCTGTTACGCACTGCCATGAAAACAAACCCCGTCCAGCGTCGGATACTCACTTTTAGCGACGAGGCTGACCACAGAGTCGGAGTCGTGCAGACCCAGGTTGTCCTCCGCCCTCCTCACGATGCCGGCAGCCGGTATCCCAGCATGCCGGTCGTCGGTCAGCATGGTCCGGTAGAGCTGCATCATGTAGAGGGGCAGCCTGGTGCTCTGCTGCCGCCGCACCGAGCGTCCGGAGCCGGCGCCGCGGAGCAGTGCGTCCGGGTGGCCCAGAACCAAATCCACCAGGAGCAGGAAAAGCGCAACAGAGACATCCACAGTGAGAGCCCTCATAATTCCAGATGTGGTGTGTTCTCCTCCTCGGGGGAAAGCCGAATGGTGCTGATGGGATCCAGAGGCTGAGGATTTATAGCCACACACCCCTGCCCCTGACGGCCTTTGAACACATCTGTCAGGCTGGAGGATGGAGGGTGGAGGGCGTGTGTGATCCACGGGGCCGCTCACCGACCTCTAACGTTGTGTATCGAAACCAATTGGTGTGTGTAGTGTCCGAGGTGTGAAACCTGCTTTGAATATTAAAGATCCCTTTGATAAGGAGCCCGGACAATCACATCGGTTAAGGAGATTACGAGCTGCACAACTGCGCAGTGATTAATGGGAGTTAATCAGAAATGACTCTCAGTTAGAGCTCATACTTCTAAAACTTAACTCTGATTCTCCTGTCTGTTGTTCCCATTACAAACCATAACATATTTAAAAGTTAACTGGATATAATTGAAAATAAAAACCATAATAACAATAGTAAACTTTATACAAGCATCTCCGTGAACTAGAGATAGAAGATATTGTCTTTTGTGTCAATTACACTGAATATACATATTCATATTATGATAACGTGTATTTATATGCAACATGTTTGTGTTTTACAAATAAAAATAAAGCCATGCATCATTCATTTAATGTTTAAATAAACTGTCATTATTATTGGGTGTATGTTATATCAGTGCTCTTTAAATATTATATATCAACAATACACCTGATACTAATCATAGAATAAGGTTTACTCTAAATCGAATCATTATTATTAAGTCGATTAATTAGGATAATATTATAATACAAATAATATTCTCATATTCTCGCTTTACAAGGGAGCAGATAACACAGGGTACACATTTACGAAATGTAATGAATATGAACATCAAATACAGAACGACCTGAACTGGAGTTCAGTGGGCTTTTTTTTCAATAAATCCAAGCATCAATAATAACAGATCAGAGGAGCATATGATCTCAGATGCTTTTTATGGATGTCGTGAAGCAGTTGTCGGATGAAAGAGTTCATACATGTGAGGTGTACACTGGTGATTGACAGCAGCATCAAAGGGACGCGGGTGACGTCAGATATCGGCCAGCTGATCGCTGCCCGTTCACACCACAGACTGGACACTTGACCTCGGAGCTTTGATCCGCGTGTGAAGAACACGATGTGTGAGCAGAATCAAACAACACGGAGAGGATGAGCCATTAGTATGAAAACCACTCTGCTCTTTCAAGGCTTTGTTTCCATATCATCAAACAAAGTTCAGTTTCTAACTTTTCTGACCTGAAGCTTCTGGGTGATTGGAACGAAAGAGGGGGAAAAATTTAGGCTTCAAAATGAAAAGTGACTTTAAAGTGAATGACCAAAAGAAACATCTGTATTTGAAGTGTGATTCAATATGTTTAAGTGCAAAAGAAATCAAAGCCAGAGACAGATTTCAGAAAATGATGATGTAAAATAATGGAACTAAATAAACTAACCAGGAATGTTCCCCAGATACCACCAGGAACTGTACTTGAGCTTTTTGAATATAGTGTAAATAAGTGCAACTACCAGTAAAATCAATAAAAACATCAATACAAAACGATCTAAATTAATTTTAAAAAACAACAACATACTGAATGCAATTTTTTTTAAATGGAAGATTTAAAAGTTTGGAATATTTTACAAATAAATAAAGAGGAATAATTAGCTATCCAATTACACATAGCTGAACTGAACACTAGAGCTCACTGACACACTGACACTCAATAATCATAAAGTTCATAAATGCACATGTAAGTAAATGAAATGAAGGATTCCTAAAGTATGTTCTGAAGTTGAATTCTACGCAGTGTGAATGCTGCTGCTGCTGTCACATGGGCGTGGCGTCGCGCGCACCTGCGGGGCTGATTAAAACGTTCCCTCTCAGGTGTCTCTGATTGTCCTGACGAGCCTCGGGCGACATGGACCCGCACCTCGTGCTGTGCCTGGTGCTCCTGGCCCCTGTGAGACCCTCGGCAGGTAACGCACCTTCGAACAGCGCGTTCTAAAGCTGCGGTCACTTCTCATCCCAAGTGTGCGCGCGCGGACTCGTGTGTTTAATTTAAAAAAAAAAAAAAAAAATTTAAATTTTAAAAAACGCAGCAACGATGTGTAGGTTGCGGTCGAAGTGAACGACACGAGCTAATGGCGTCGCTCCTGATCCTTCCCGGGTTCAATGTTCTGGCCCATTTGAGTTTGTGAGTTTTTGATTTGGAGTCAGGCCGTTTATATTGTGAGTGTTTAATGAAGGTGGCTTTGGACACTTGGAGGACATGGAGGAGCACATGGGAGCTGCTCATGTCTCTGTGCCAGGTGTAAATAAAGCTGGATTGAATTGGGTCTGAGGTTCTGTTGAGTCTGAACAGTTGAGGAGGAAAACGAGTCTGTTCAATGTTTTGATGGAGTTCTGCTCATTTTAGAACATTTCTTATAAAAACTGTAGTTTAATATAATTTGTCATAGGTTTGTCCTGATATCAAGAAAGAACTGAATCACAGGCACAGAGTCCTTGATTCTGTTTTTAAATCTCCCTTTACAGCACATTGAATGTGCTCTATAAACAAAACTCCCTGATGAGATGTTTCCGTGTGCATGTGCAGGCCAGTCACTGGGATGCCAGCGAGGCCAGTGGCTGTGTGATGATGGAACCTGTATCCCTGACGTGTGGCGATGTGATGGGGAAGGAGACTGTCTGGATGGATCTGATGAAATGGATTGTGCTGGTGGGTAAACCTCCTGGTGTTAATAATCTCCAGCTTGTCTTCAAAGAGTCTGGGTTGACACTGCTGTCTGTCCTCCAGAGCCCCCCGGCTCCCCTCAGTGTCCCCCAGGTCAGTTTCCTTGCTTGGACTCTGTCGGCTGCGTGGATGCTTCGGCCCGCTGTGACGGACAACGCCAGTGTCCCACCGGCTCTGACGAGGAGAACTGCCCCGCCCCTGCCGGTTGTCTGGACTCAGACTGGACCTGTGGGAACGGCTTGTGCGTCCCCAAAGAGCAGCGCTGCAACAGGGTGAACGACTGCGTGGACGACTCCGACGAGAAAGATTGCGGTGAGGACGACCAAGGACGTCCAACAAAACCTGTGTGGTTGCATTTTATAGGTGTGCAAGACACGAGCAGCTGCTGAATTCAGACCTGTTTGTCTCTCTTCCAGGTGTGTGTGTTGATGACAGCGTGCGGTGTCCTGACGGGACCTGTCTATCTCCTGAAAAGAGGTGTGACGGGAAGGTTCACTGCTCAGATGGAAGCGATGAGCCGATAACCTGCGGTAACAGAGTTACATGACTTGCATGCTCATTCTGTGGATTGATGTCGTGAAATTAATTTCTGATTTCTGTGATTGCCCACAGGTCGTACTTGCTCTATGAACAATGGTGGCTGCAGCCACACTTGTGTGGACGAGCCCTGGGGCGCCCTGTGCGCCTGTCGTCTTGGATTCAAGCTCTCGGCCAACGGAGCGGTCTGTGAAGGTGATTTTTATTTTGGGTTTTCCTCGAGTCTCTTCTGATGTTGGATTTTTTCTGAATTCTCTGTTTTTAATGAACATCTCCTTCTCCTGACGTCTCACCCTCCCCCAGATTTGGACGAATGTGCATCTGCTTTTCCTCCCTGCATGCATCACTGCGCGAACACCATCGGTTCCTACTACTGCCACTGCAGGGACGGCTTCCGCCTGACTGGAAACTCCATATGTGTCGCGACAGGTAACGAGGCCCCGCCCCCCCCAACTTATTGTACCTGCAAATAATCGTATCATGTGTTCATCCAGGTAACGCCACCCGACTGCTGACCGTGCAGAGGAGATCGGTCGGGCTGCTGAATGTGAAGTCTCAAGAGTTTGAGGTCGTCATGTCTGCAGTCATCGAGCCAGTGGCGGTGGCGTTTGACATGGCCCGAGGATGGTTCTTGTGGGCCAACGAGCGCGGCAGCATCTTCAAAAGTGATGCACGTCACAGCTGGACGACTTTCACCGGTTAAATAAAGATTAAAGATTTATTTATTTTACTTGTTGCTCGCAGTGGAATGATTTTAAATCTTAACTGTCCTAATTTTACAAACAGGAGAGCCTGGAATTAAGAGTCTGGCTTGTGATTGGCTTAATGGAAACCTTTACTGGACCAATCAGAGGACACAGGCGATCTACATGCAGGCGGCTGATGGGGACAGTTTCACGACTCTGCTGAGGAAAAACATTAGGCCCTCAGATCTGGTGCTGCTTCCTGTGGAAAGGTGACGTTTAAGTTTAAACCATCAAAGTTATTATTCAATAAATAAATGAGTTACAAAAACCTGAAGATGCCTGTTTATTTCCTGGCTGAACTTTCTCCCTCCCCAGCTTGATGTTCTGGATCAATGGCAGCCCAGGTGAGCGGGTGACGATAGAGAAGTCGTGGATGGATGGATCGGAGAGAACCACCCTGAAGGTCCTCACTGCTCAGGCTGCTCATGGCCTCACGGCCGACGTGGAGGCCAGGAGGCTGTACTGGATCAGCGCCTTCAAGAGGGTGAGTCCATGGAGCAGCGATGACCTGAGGAACTTCTGCCTCGAATAAGTTTTGACCAACATGAACGCCCCAGTCCATAGAGATGGTGAAGGTGGACGGGACGGGCCTCCACTCCTTCACCAGGCTGTTCCCCAAGCGAGCGCCTCTCAGCCTGGCCGTGTTTGAGGGATTCTTCTACTGGGTCGACGACAAAGGTCTGTGGCAGGTTCCACAGAACCAGCAGAACCAGAAGAAGTTCCTCTGGAAGGCTGATCTGCCTCTGTTGGCTGTTTTCCATGAGCTCCAGCAGCCTCAGGGTATCTATTACAGCACTATTTTATTTTTTTATTGACATCATTTTAATTCCATTATAATAGACACCTCATGTTGTCGTCCATCAGGTTCCTCCGCTTGTGCGAAGGCGCAGTGTCGCCTCTGCCAGTTGACTAAAGCCAACCCTGCTGGATTCAGCTGCACCTGTCCGGACTCCAAAATGATGCTGGTGGACGGGTCGTGCGATTGTAGGTTCACTAATATAGTTTTGTTAGGTTCTTTTATAAAGGACCTATTATATTGAATATTCCAACCTGCAGTCCCCATAATAAGTCGGGAAGGATGTGGGACTTAAATTCTCTTTTTTATTCCACAGATCCGAGA
The DNA here is from genome assembly GCA_016785235.1 of Pseudorhombus dupliciocellatus. Classification (NCBI taxonomy): domain Eukaryota; kingdom Metazoa; phylum Chordata; class Actinopteri; order Pleuronectiformes; family Paralichthyidae; genus Pseudorhombus; species Pseudorhombus dupliciocellatus. Next base: position 1,567,910 of record JAFBJW010000083.1, read on the forward strand.
TTTATTTACGCCACCAGCACCAACATCAACCTTCTGGAGTTCAGAGAGAAGGAGTCCTCAGATGTCCTGCTGTTCAGCACCGACGATGGGATCCTGACATTTGACGTGGACTGGTACAGGGACTGGTTGTACTGGGCAAACAACACCGGCCACATCCAACGAACCAGTCTGACGCAGGTCAAGACCGAGGTGGTGCCTGCTCCTCAGCCCGGTGTGTGATTTTGATATTCTCCCTCGACTTGTAAAGCATTGAGGGTGAGTCATGAATCATGTTTGCTAATCAGCGTCGTTCTGTCCAGTCTGTCATTTAAGAGTAGACCAGAGGAAGGGCGCCCTCTACTGGGTGTCCTGTGACCAAAAGGATATCGGCACCACCGCACCCGGCGGAAGCGTCCCGCAGCAGCTGTACCGCACAGCCGGGAACATCCAGGATATCTACCTGGACTGGCTGAGAGGCGGCGTCCTCTGGCTGGAGGACGACCGCGTCTTCAGCCTGAGCGAGACGGGAGGCAAAGAACTGCTGCAGTTGGCGGGAGGAGTCACAGGGGGCGTGGCCTTCGACCTCAGGGCCAGTAGTCTGCTCTGGATCTCGGGAAGCTCGGGTCAGTCATCTCATCTGTTGAGACATTTTACGACATTGATCTAAAATCTCTAAATTCTCGCACCTTCTCTTCAGGCCTCGCAGCCTTGAGTTTACTGCAGGGGCGAAGCCACCAAGCTGGAAGAAGGTGGAACATTTCCGGCTCGGTGGTTGGTGCCTTCGAACCCTTCCTGTTGTCGCTCTCCGACGGCGTCATGACTCTGTGGGACCGGCGTGGAGGGACACCTGTCCAAACCATAGCAGTGAGGGGTCAGGTGGTCCAAGTCGTCTCTGCACTCGGTGACATTCGAACAGGTCAGACCATCTGTCACAGGAGAAGAATCCAATCTTTCTTATTCTCACTGCAATAATGTCCCACAGTGCCCAGCTCCTCGGTCTGCAGTGCCCCGTCCGTGCTCTGCAGACGCTCGTCAGTCTGCCTCCCACAGGCTCAGCTGTGTGACGGTAAACAGGACTGTCCTGAGGGAGAGGACGAGGAATTCTGCATCTCTTCCTGTCCATCTAAAGGTAAATGTAGAAATCTAAAACTTGGACTGATTCTTGGCGTCCCTAGTTTGTGTAATTCTCTCAACGCGACTGTCTTTTAAGAGGATTTCAAGTGCAAGGACAACAGCAACTGCATCGCCAGGAGTCTCGTCTGCGACGGTCGCTCTAATTGTCGTGACGGATCTGACGAAGTCGACTGTCCGACTGTGGCACCTCCTGCAGCGCGGCTGAGAGTCCTGAAGTGTCGCATGGGCTGGAAGCTGTGCAAAGACGGCACAGAGTGCGTGTCATACAGCCACGTGTGCGACGGAGAGGACGACTGTAAGGACGGGTCAGATGAGATGGAATGTGGTACGTGTTTCTGGGCATTTGCATTCAAATTATTATTTTTTTTTAGTGTGCAGAAATAAAAAGATTAGTTCTTTTTCTCCAAGATTCAACAAGACCTGCTGTTCCCTCACCCACCACACCTCCTGCTCCGACCGTGCCCCCCTGCAGGAGCCCGTCCGTCCTCTGTCCTTCTGCTGACCTCTGCCTCTCCCCCAGCCAGTTCTGCGACGGCCGTAAAGACTGTCCCGACGGTTCTGATGAAAACACCTGTGTCAAAAGATGCCCTTCAAAAAGTACGCTGTTCAAATGGTTTGTGGTTTGAAATATCCCAAAATAAACTCAATTTATTTGTGGCTCTTTTCCTTCAGGTGATTTCCGCTGCAAAGACCGTCGGAGCTGCGTCCCAAAGAGTCAGGTCTGCGATGGTCGCGCACATTGTCACGACGGCTCGGACGAGGTCAACTGTCCGGCCCTGGTGACTCCTGCTCCTCGTGCTAACGTCCTGAAGTGTCGAGTGGGCTCCAGACTCTGCAGAGACGGGACAGAATGCGTTCTCTTTACTCACATCTGTGATGGAGAGAGAGACTGCAGAGACGGATCAGACGAACAGGACTGCGGTGAGTGTCTTTACAAAGGTTGAAGCAAACTCAATTATTAAACTTTCAAAGGATTTCTACACTTCTATATTTCTAGAAGCTGCAGCTGTTACAGAAAAACCTGCGGCCGTAGAACCATTGACTGAGCCTCCAACCAGGCCGCCCTGCACCAGTCCCTCAGTTCTGTGTCCTGGTTCTTCCTTGTGCATCAAACCAGCTCAGATGTGTGATGGGAGGAGAGACTGTCCTGATGGATCTGATGAGAACTGTGTGAAGAGATGTCCCTACACGAGTGAGAGAGAGAGCACTGTTCAGGTTGAACCTCGACCGAACTGAAGAATGGGAACTCTTGTCTTTAAAAATTCTCTCTCTCCACAGCCGACTTCCGCTGCAAAGACCGTCGGAGCTGTGTCCCAAAGAGTCAGGTCTGTGACGGTCGCGCTCATTGTCACGACGGCTCGGACGAGGTCAACTGTCCAGCCCTGGTGACTCCTGCTCCTCGTGCTAACGTCCTGAAGTGTCGCGTGGGCTCCAGACTCTGCAGAGACGGGACAGAATGCGTTCTCTTTACTCACGTCTGTGATGGAGAGACAGACTGCAGAGACGGCTCAGACGAACAGGACTGCGGTGAGTGTTTACAAACTCAATTTGCTGATGTTTGTATTCAACTTGTTTAGAATATTTGTAAATGCAGTTGCAGAAAATCCTGCAACCATGGAACCATCGACTGAGCCTCCAACCAAACCACCCTGCACCAGTCCCTCAGTTCTGTGTCCTGGTTCTTCCTTGTGCATCAAACCAGTGCAGATGTGTGATGGGAGAAGAGACTGTCCTGACGGATCTGATGAGAACTGTTTGACAAAATGTCCTTACACCAGTGAGTTGACACAAATCCTACTGGTGAAGTGGACGGGTTGTTTTTGTTGGAATGATTCTTTTGCATGCTGTTTGTGTTAAATTCTTTCAGCTCAGATTCTCTGCAAGGATCGCAGGCGCTGCATCTCAAAGAATCTGGTCTGCGATGGCCGTGCTCACTGTCATGACGGCTCGGATGAGCTCGACTGTCCGAGCGAGTCCCCTCCTGCATCTCGGGCCAATGTCCTGAAGTGCCGTAAAGGCTCGAGGCCGTGTAACGACGGCACAGAGTGCGTCTTATTCAGCCACGTGTGCGACGGGGAGAAGGACTGTATGGACGGATCTGACGAGCGCGGCTGTCCAGACACCTGTAAACAAGGTGGTTATCTCTAAAAAAGCTCAATATACGTCCTCAACCTCAATGAGGATTAGCTGTAATGCTGTCTCTCAATTCGTACTCCACCACAGATGAGTTCCGCTGCTTCCACGGGAAGGTGTGCATACCTATAGCTCAGGTGTGCGACGGGACGTTTCAGTGTCGGGATCGGTCTGACGAGCTCGACTGCCGGGAACAACCCAAGAGCTGCGAGTATCGCTGCCCGGACGGCAAGCGCTGCATCCCAAGGAAGTTCCTGTGCGATGGGGAGAGAGACTGTGTGGATGGCACGGACGAGGAAGGCTGTGGCGGTCAGAAATAGAAACTTTGACATTTGCCAAAAGACTTGTAAGGGGCGTTTAACACTTTGTTCCCACCTCTCCAGACTCTGCTACCGCCGCTCCAACAACAGCTATGGCCACGCGCAGCACCTCCAAATTGGTTTGCAACGCACCTTCGGTCCTCTGCCCCGGTTCATCGATGTGCATCGCTCAAAATCAGCTGTGCGATACACACCGCGACTGCCCCGATGGATTTGATGAGAAGGGCTGTGTGTTCCGGTGTAAAAACAGAGGCGAGTCTTAGACAGTGGCAGTGTCCTCCACCCATTGAACAAATCATGGCATGTGGACTGACCGTCTCCCCCTCCCCTCCCCGCTCATCAGAGGACTTCCTGTGCAGCGACCGGAGGAAGTGTGTCTCCAAGACGGAAGTGTGCGACGGACGTTCCCACTGTCCAGATGGCTCTGATGAGATGCGATGTCAGTCAGAATCTCCCGTTGATCCCCGTGAGTGAAATGCACTTGAGCTCAAGCTGCTACACACACACACACACACGCCGAGTAACCATGACTCCTTGCACATCTACATTTAAGGCATCATAGGAACCTTCGCGCAAAACGCCGCCTTACAGCTTCACTTGTACTTTCTCTCTTCCAAGAGCCCAAGGTGCCCAATGGCAAATCTCTGAGGTGCTCCAATGGTTTCAAGCCATGTAAGGACGGCCTGGACTGTGTCATGTACAGCCACTTGTGTGACGGAGAGCCCGACTGCCAGGACGGGTCCGACGAGGAAGGGTGTGCTGTCAAATGCAAAGCAGGTCTGTTTGTCTGTGAGGTGGCGTTCGGCTCTGAGGACGACATGTGAGATCATCCGTTCGCTCTCCCTCCAGGTGAGTTCCAGTGTTCTCATGGGAACAGATGCGTTCCACCAGCGCAGGTGTGCGACGGACAGTACAACTGTCGGGACCGGTCAGATGAGCTGGACTGCTCCAAGATGATCGAGGGCTGCGATCGGCGCTGTGACAACAACACCCGCTGCATCCCCAAGACCTTCCTGTGTGACGGCGAGAGAGACTGCACCGATGGGTCGGACGAGCAAAAGTGTGGTATGAGTTCTTCAGCGTTAAACATCGGATCCCGACTCACCGCAAAAACGCGTCAGTGCATGTTTCTTTCCCTCCCTCTAGGTCTGGTGGCGTGTGCCATTAACCAGTATCGCTGCACCAGCGGTCAGTGTGTGTCCGAGGCCATGAGGTGCGACGGATACGCCGACTGCAGCGACCACTCCGATGAGATGGACTGCACCCGACCGCCCCGCTGCCCGGGGCAGCTCCGATGCCCACACAGCCACGAGTGCCTGCAGAAAGAGTGGCTCTGCGATGGAGAGAACGACTGCTCGGACGGCTCGGACGAAAAGGTAAACACGGACGGGTAATGTCACGTGGCTTATTTCATCTTCGCTCATAACCTTGTCTCCTCATTTGTGTCCAGAACTGTGTGACGCCTCCAGCAAAGTGCAGGGAGTACCAGTGGCAGTGCGGAGACATCAGTCAGTGCATCCCTCTGTCCTGGAGGTGTGATGGGAAGAGTGACTGTCACAATGGAGTGGACGAAGACAAATGTGAGTGGGTTATTTCCCTCTCTTTGGAATGAGACGAAATAATCTACAGTACATTTATTCCTCTGCTTCCACAGGCCCGCGGAGAAAATGCCCATCTCCCCTTTACCAGTGTGGCAGTGGAGAGTGCGTGGCCCCCAGCCTGGTGTGTAACGGCCTCACCAACTGTGCCGACAGTTCAGATGAGGGCGCCGGGTGTGCTCGTAACAACTGCTCCAGCCCGTTGGCCCCTCGGTGTGAGCACGGCTGCGTCAGTACCCCTTACGGAGCGGTCAGTTACCCACAAAGCTGCATTTGACATCAGTAGAACGACTGTACTCCTGCTTGTCTTAAATGCAACCCCCCACACACACTCCTGCAGAGGTGTTACTGCGCCGCAGGTTTCATGCTGCTGTCCAGCACCTTGTCCTGTGTGGACGTCAATGAGTGCAGCCCAGAGCCCCACGCCGTGTGTAAACACAACTGCCAGAACACCCGCGGCTCCTACGTCTGTCACTGCCACCCTGGTTTCTACCTGGAGCCCGACAACAAAAGCTGCAAAACGAAAGGTGAAATCAAATGTTCATTCAGTTTATTTAGGAGCAGAGTGGCAGCAAGGTGATCCTGCTCTGGGTTTTGTCTTCATTCCGAGGTCTCGCCCATCTGTAGACGAACCCTGGCTCCTGGCATCTGTGCAGTCGGAGTTGCTGCTCCTGGGAGTCCACAGTGGCACCTTGCGTCTCCTCTCCTCCGCCAATCGGCCAGTCTTCTCGCTAGATTACCACTGGGCACGGCAGAGAGTGTACTGGCTGAGCCCGGACTATCAGAGCATCCGCTGGACTGACATGAATGGCTCCAATAACAAAGGAACACTTATCAAAGGTAGAGCGGGCGCAGGGGGACAAATGAATGAAAATAACTGGATGTGAGAAAGCGTCCCACCATGTTGTTCTGTTGCAGGGGTGAAGTCAGATTTCATCGCCGTGGACTGGGTCGGTAAGAACCTGTACTGGGTGGACGGACTCTTTGGCCAGATTCTGGCTGTGAAGCTCAGCGATGAGACGGTGAGATCCCAGGACTTCACTGTTGTCCTGGGTGAAGATCTGGAGCAGCCCAGCTCTCTGGTCCTGCTGCCGCACAAAGGGTAGGATGCTGCGTCAGGTCGGAGATGAAATTCTAAAAGATGTTATGACCCACCCTGGATCTTTCATCAATCCCAGGCTGATGCTGTGGTCCGAGATCAGCAGAGCCCCTCAGATCGAGCGGGCGGCCATGGACGGTTCCCAGAGGAAGGTGGTGGTGAGTCAAGGGCTGAGCTGGCCCGTCGGTTTGGCCTTTGACCTCCTGGACAACAGGGTGTACTGGGCCGACGAGAAGCTGCGCTGCATCGGCTCCGCCTCCCTGGACGGAGATCAGGTCAAGGTAAAGACCGGCTTTAATCATCCCCATCCAGTCCTGCAAGTGTGAGCGCACCAGTGATGTTGCACTTCTCTCTCTAGTTTCTTCAGCTGGCTGAAACTCCAAGTCCTTTCTCTGTGGGGCTCTTTAACGACAGATTGTTCTGGTCCGACACGAAGAGGAGAACAATCCGCTCGGCTGACAAGAACACTGGGAAAGATCAGAAGGTTCTCCTGAAGAGACCCGGACAGCCGTTTGGACTGAAGGTCAGTATTCAGTAATAATTGTGACATCCCAGGTGATGTTTCATTAGATTTAAATGCGCATGTTTCGTGTCTTTCCAGCTGATGCACGCCCTCTCCCAGCCAGCCACTCCCAGCCCCTGCAGTCACCTCCGCTGCTCCCATCTCTGCCTGCTGGCTCCTGCAGAACGAGGCCAGACTGGAGCACCAGGAGCTCCAGTGGTGAGGGGGCTCACGGCCGTTTGTCGGTGCCCAAAGGGGCTGCTGCTCTCCAAGGACAAGATCACCTGCACTCTGCCGACGGAGTCGACCTTCATGCTGCTTTTGTCTCGCACCGCAGTCTATCAGGTTAACCAGTCATCTCTCCTCTCTGGTAATCCCCATCTTTTAGTTTTTGATTTTAAACTTAAATGTTTCCTCTGCTAAATGGTTGCCAACCAGATTCATCTGAACACTCTGCAAAAAGAAGGTGTTGCCCTTAAAAAAATGCCGACCAGCCGAGAGTTGGCTCTTCCTGGAGTCACCGAAGCTGTGGCCCTGGACGTGTCCATCCACGGGCTGTTTATGTACGTGGCCGATGCCAGTCAAGGAACAGTGGATGTGCTGAAAATGAGCGGCCCCAGGTCCAGGCAGGGCCTGACACCTGCTGGCCGAATCCTGAAGCTGAAGGTAGCTTTTAAATTGTTCATTTTGATTCCTGTAGGAATTTGAATTTCTCTTCTTAACACTAACCTTCCAACTGAGGAGGAGGATTCAGTTACGGCTCTGGCAGTGGACTGGGTGACCTCTAACCTCTACTGGAGCAGCACCAACAGGCCTGACCTCCACGTTACCTCTCAGCACAACGGCTACACCACCGCTCTGCTGCAGGGATCCCTGACGGTGAGGCAGGCTGTCCTTATAAAACTACCAGTGTGTAAAAGATCTGATGGAAATTTAAGGTGTTTCCCTTTCAGGGGACAACTTCCATCGCTCTGCACCCCCCCTCGGGACGCCTTTGCTACACAGCGATAGTATCGCTGAATGAGAGGAGCCAGGCGGAGGTGAACTGTGCTTGGATGGACGGCCGGAACAAAGCGGTGCTGTGGAGGGAGTCGCTCATCTCCACCTCACTGGTCTTCTCTCATCAAGGATCCGTGATCTTCTGGGCCGACACGGGTGGGCGCATTAAATGAGTCTTAAAAACTTGACATGGAGGGATTCTGCTGGGCCCGACAAAGAAATAAATACTTTCAGTTTTTCTTTTTTTTTTTTTTTAACTTGTCTGTCTTGTGTCTCCTGTCAGGTGAGGGGGTGATCAGCTCCATCGGAGTGGACGGATCAGGGTATAAACAATATAAGACGGGCTCAGGTCTGCTCGTCTCCTTCACACAGATTGAGAACTTCCTCCTCTGGGTCACTCTGGACAAAGGTCAGGCCACTTTTTATTTACTCCTTTTTCCACTTCCACTGTCTCTTCTGCTCACCACTCATTCTTCTGGAACTTAATGCTGCACCTCCATTTGTCGTCTTCTCCCATCAGGCAGCAGATGTCATCAGACTAATGTGACACTGAATTATTCAGCCAACTAATTATGAGCAATCGACTCTGAATGCTTCCATTTTGAATCCCTGGCACTCTGCCTTCTGCCCATCAGAGCTGTCCCTCTGTCAAATCCTGTTCATCAGGGACTAATGGACACACATTAAACATGTCCTCACTCTCACTGTGTTTCTGAATTATGCAGAAAATTGAGCTTGAATTTTTCTCAACTGTTTCCAGATGTGACCAAGCTGTGGTTCAGTGACGGGCTCCAGCCCAAACAGCTGTGGTTCGAGACCAAGACCAGTGTGGTGGAGGTGAAGGCCTACAGCAACAGCACCCAGTCTGGTAGGTTCCTGTGAACTGCCTCTGCTTTATCAAAATATGAGAAGATAAGATTTGATATGACAGAACAGGAGAAAGGATAATATACAGCACTTTGATTTTTCTAAAGCACAAACCTGCCAGACCGGTTTGTAAGTCTTTTTTATGCGGAAGCTTTTCCCCTCCTTTTTCTTTCTGGAGGAATCTGTGTTATTGGACACCCCCGGGGAAGAATGAAAGGACTCTTTTAGACTCGACTGAAGTTGAATAGAAACCAGAGCGATGTGATGTCTGCGGGGAGACATGAGATCAGACGCCTGTTACAGTAGAGTAGAGAGACTGACGATGAATGGGAGCCTGAACACTCGCTGCTCTCTCCTGATTCGTCTCTAGACCTCAGACACTTTGAGTTTTATTCGAAGTACAGCTGTGGTCTCTTACATTAACTAACATCCGGCTGGGCTTACTGGGGACCAGTTTGTCCTCGAAAACCCATACATATAAGAATATAAAATACGCATGCATGATTTTATCATTAATTAAAAATAATCAGAATTGAAATATCCAAATTTGTTTGTTTTTTCCATATTTTGCAAGTTTCAGCTGAATGAGAAATAAAGTAGCTGGACAAATACCTGGAATCTGATTGGATACTAAAACAATTCCACAGAAGCACAAAAAAAACATTGCGCAACACTCGTCTTCATTTTCTCACACGCTGAGGTGTGACGCTCTTTCACAATCGACAATTACACTTCGACAAATTGTCTCACCTCTTTTATTCTTAATCTGGGCGTCGCCACAGTCTGAGACGTGGAAGTGTTGATCCGGCGCCAGAGCCAAGCATCTTTACACAGCCAGGAGGCCCTGATTTGTTTTTCTAGCGATAATGGACTGAGACTTAGTGGATGACATGGTGTGTTATAACCTCATGCAGTTACTAAGGGAACCCATTAACCTGCAGAAAAACAATGAATGACAGTTCATGTCCTTCAGGAACGAACGGCTGCTCCGACAACAACGGCGGGTGTGCCCATCTGTGTCTGGCCTTTCCTGGAGGTGGCACGTGTAAATGTGGCGAGGACTTCTACAGCGTCGGACCCACTTCCTGCGCCCACCTCCACGACTGCCCTGACGGAGAACGGGCCTGCTTCGACGGAACCAGGTGCATCAGCAGCAACAGGTTCTGTGACGGACGGGTGGACTGTCCGGACCAGTCGGACGAAAGGGACTGTGAGTCATTTTTAGTATCATAGAGAAGAGACTGGAATGTTTGTTTTAATTGAGAAATAAGATTTATTGTCAATATGAGTCGATAGTAGTTAACACTTTCTCCTCAGGTCCAAACACAAACTATTTCGGGACCCCAGCTGGCGATGACCGTCCAGAGTCTTCCTCTCCTCGCCCACACAACAAATACAGTCCTAAAAAAGACTCCATGTCCTGCGATCAGCAGCGCTGCCACGGTCAAGGTCGCTGCGTCAAAGAAGGCGACGTCACGCGCTGTCAGTGCACCACCGGGTACAGGGGAGAGTTTTGCCAGGAGACGAAAGGTGGACGCAATCACGGAGTGGTCGTCGTCAGCGTCCTCTGCCTTGTGGCTGTGTTGATGGCTGCTGCTTTTATCTTTGTAAAAAGGTAAAGGATAAGGTGAGAGGCAGCTGAAAGACTCTTCTACTGCAGCTACTAACCGCTCTCACCTGACTCCTCAGGAGAGGGTGGGAGTCCATCAGGAGCAGATCCACGGAGAAGGAAACTCTGATGGCCAACATGGGTCTGCCCGATGAAAACTACGACTCTGACTCTGAGGTAGAAAACCTTCCTGTCACGGCAGAGATGTTCCTTTATGAGGAGAAACCATGAGTGGTTTATTTACTTGATCCATTAAAGCTGGTGCTGTCATGAGGATGAAGACGAATCATAGAAATTAGATTTCAACGTTTTCCACTCTTGATTTGAACTTTGTTCTTCTTCCTCCTCAGGAGCTCGGGTCCCCAGTCGACACCAACAACCCAGCGTTCATGTTAAAGGCACTCAAACCCAAATAAACATGTTTGGATCTTGAAATGTGCTCAGAATCACTACCTGGACTCTGTGACCCTTTATGTAAACCGACAACAGTTTAAACTAAAAGCTTCCTGTAATAGTTTTGGTTCCTCTTCTTCTAAAGTCTTCTGTTCATTTACTTCCACCCTTTTTTTCAGGCCGGCTTGATCTGGTATCACGTGATGACGTACGAGTGGATAAACTAGCCTCAATTAAGACCTGCACTTTGAAAACTTTCAGCCATTTTATTTTGAATTCCTAAACTTTGGAAATTCCTCCCCCGCAGCATGTTTCCCGGCAGCGTGAATCAATCCATGACCAATCATACGCAGGTCATACGACAGCTGTAAGATCTGCGGCATGTTGCCCCGGCACGTCCGTCCTGTGAGCTGCGTCCTGTTCCAACTTGCCTTCTCCTCTCAGTCCCCCTCTTGTCAGCCTGATAAGTGTCGCAGACACACAGTTTATTTTTCCCATGCACGGCTGCCACACCGTTCAACATGAGTCAGAGATTAACCTGAAGCAGACGATTGGTCGTCTGCGAGTGCTCGCCTTGTGAAATGTGAGGTTGCTTCATGAAGGTGAGCAGCAGCGGTGAGTATTTGGAAGATGAAGCAGGAGGAGGAGGATTTTTGTGTTTAGAAGAAGAGCAGTCAGGTATTCATAGGTCTCAGCTTTCTTCCTCGTCATCCCGCCTACCTTTTGTGACTTCTTCCCTTAGAGGAAGAGGAAGCTCGAGTTCATTAGAATCCAGGAGGGGCAGACACACAGACACCTCGAACTACGTTTCAGGACGCCCGTGTTTGTTCTCTGCTCTCGTGAGTAAACGCTTTTAAAACTTTTTCTGTCTTCTCACCCTGTCTGTGCTGGTGGGGAACCTGATGAGCAAGATGCTTTTTCAGTGTCAGAACAACTTCAACACTGAAAGCTATTTGTTAGTTTTCCTGCCTTGCTCAAGAGTTTTAGTTTTAGACTCAGACAGCCGGTGGAACATGTTCTACTGAGGGCAAATTTTATTCTAATCGTTCTACTTAAGTCAATGTGCTTCTGTTAAACACACAAAACCCGACTCAATGTTTTAGCGCCAGCTGAATCACTTGTGAACTTTTGCCTCCATTTACGTCAACTACTAGGATGTTTGTTTAATAGGAGTAAAGCTTCCTGAGTCAATCTGTGTGCTGTACTTGAAACATGCACATGTGGAGGCTGCAGGCCGCTTTTGTTGTGGGTCATTTGCATGCCATGATTTAAAAGTAAAATGTCTTGAGGGCAAGTCTCTACTGGACCAGCAGCAGCTCTGTGGGGAGTCACGTAAACAGATAAGCGCATTTTTAGTGTGGAACCTGTGAAGGTGAATGTCTCTTCATAGACTGTGTGATGGGAACCATCAGTTCTCATCAGGCTTTGAATCATAAACCGTCCCAGTAACATTGTGTTTACCACATTCCTCAGTGCACCCAGTACTGTAATTATGACTGGACTGTTAAATGTTAGTTTGAAGTTAATCACATGATGCGACTCCATGAGAGAGAGGAAAATGGCCCAGTAGCAACAGAAAGTGAAGCTACTGCTGGCCTATATTTGCAGTATGTGAAGCTTTACAATATGAAACAAGGTAAACAACAAAAGGGAATAATGACATGATGTAGTCAAAATGTTCCAGCATTAAAACAGATTTGGCACAGTCAGAGAGCCGAGAGTTGTCTATAAGTCCAGTGAGTGAACGCCCAGGTGTCCTGTGCTGTTTACCTATTGTGTTTCAGGGAGTGTCTCGGCTCAACCATTCATCTCTCTTGTTCTTCTCCACCCCCTCCTCATAGTTTCCCTCTCTCCGGCCATGACCACCCCTGCGTCCCTCTTCCCTGCCCCCCGAGGCATCGACCTCAGCCTGCCCACCTGCAGAGAGACGCAGTGCAACAGCCACGGCACCTGTGTGCCCCCAGCGGGTGGAGGGCTCAGCCTGCTGTGCGACTGTGACCTGGGCTACCAGGGCGAGTTCTGCGAGGACACAGTGAACGGGGCGCTGAGCGTCCCTCTGACCCTGAGTGTGCTGGGCGTCATCATTGCCATCGTGATCCTGGCTTTCATCATCGCCAAGTTACGGCAACTGCAGAAGAAGAAACGCAGGTAGCTTTGAGATTTCAACAGTGACCATGTGATGTGTCGGGAGACGCCTGTCAGAGATTTTCTAAGCTGAGTAGTGGGCTGTGTTTTTACAGTCTCTTTGTTGCAGTGTTTTCTCACGTGAACAAGTTTAAACCCTCCTGTGGTGAACACAATACCATGGAACTGGGAACACAAGATCAGAAAATATTTCGCAATTAATTTTGTTTTTTTTTTTGTTGTCAACAGGAGAAATGCTGCAAAGACTTTTGGGTATGACATCGTTGTGTAATGAGAAGAAACTCCTATCTGAGCCAAGGTATTGACTCATTTGTCGGTTATTTGATATTTTGGGAAAGTGTGACATCTGAACGTCAAATTGTAGAAAGACTAATGTGCCAAATTTCTACAATTTGATTTTTTTAACCTGGAAAATACACAGCTTACTTTTGCTCATTTCTATCTTTTCACTGTGTTTCCACCAACATTTGATTTACTATATGTATTGGCTGCATGCACACGTGAGGATTCGTGAGGATTCTTTGCTGCTCACATGTTCAGTGCTCCATCAGCCTACACAAAGGACCCAGTGTTGGGCTCCTAATGCTGCTCAACAGCGCCTCTAGTGGTCAAAGTTTCCACAGGCTCTGCCTTTAAGTCGCAGATTCAACTTTTAACGCTGCGTTTTTCTGAGTAAACATTTAATTATTTCTGAAACTTTATCACAAATGAAAGTAATAATTCTCTTCTCCTCCTGCAGATCAAAAACATGGGATTGCAGTCGAGTATGAGTCTTACACTTCCGGCACAATGTCTGACTTCCACTGGGACTTGTGCTGCTACGAAAACCAGAAACTTTAATGCTTGACTGATGAACCAAACTTTCCTGCTGAGGAGACTCAACCGATGGGAGATCTGTGTCGGCGACATCATGATTTTTGTCTTACTTGACTGAAGATGACTGAATAGGACAAAGCTGCAATGCTTCCACACTCGCCCTAAATTAATTTGACACCAGTTAACCTCCATCTTTGGTCATCCTGCAAGATTTTACTGATCGACCAAACAGCCGGGATTGTGCTGGTTTTTGTTGGATTATTTTGTGTACCGCTGACTGAATTCATGTTTTTGTGACTTTTTGTCATAGTTGTTAACCACAAATTTCTTTCTGTGAAGTTATAAGTCAGACGAAAGAGAAATTCGGGAGAGTTTTGATGTGTTCCTCAGGTCATGTAGAACACAGATCCTGTTCTACTTCATTTTGAAATTCTTCTCCTGCCGTAAATGTTCCACAGGTAAACACAGGGTAAATATTTATAGTTGCTTAGTAAACCTCACAGTGCTGTGTATTTATCTTTGTAGGACATTTCTGAATCCTTCTGTAACAACTCACTAACTACAAAAGAAGAGTAGATAAATAAATCAATTCACTGACATAAGGAAATTTAAATTTCTTCAGATGAGAAACCTTTGCTAAAACTTAATATTCCATCTCCTCAAAATGTCTCTTATTGACATTGAATCCTGCCAAATCGATGTAAAGCTCATTATTCAGTGGTTCCAGGGTAGGAGTTCACAGTGAAAACAGAAAACCGTATGTTTGTATGTCGTGTTTACACTGACAACTGTTAAAACTTTCTCTGGGGTCCAGTTACACAATCCTCAGTGTTGACTAAACCCAACAAACCCAGGTGATGACAGAAGATTACGAAAGTTGACCGCGGAGGCATTTTTATTCAAGATAGATCAGTATCTGCAGCAGCAAGGAAGAGGCGAGATCTGCCCCGAGGCTGAAACCATGTTGCCACCTGTTTTCTTATTAATGAGCCATCTTTGAATGTTTGTTTTGCAGGAGGACCACAGTGAAATATGATGGTACATTAGTGGTTTCTTGACGAGGTAAATTATTAAAGGGAAACACTGCTGGCTTTACACGTAATGTCTCGTTTAAAAAAAAAAAAAAGAAGCCAATAATAAAACAGAGGTTAACTGTCTGCTCACATTTAGGAGATGGGATGTATGATGGTTACTGCAGTTAGCCACTAGAGGGCGATCATTGTCTCCTTACTGTGCTGTTATTTCCATCATGACTGTTTTGTCCTCCTAGGATAGTTTGGACACGATGAGTTGCACCTGTCTGTGGGTGGAGGCGTATGAAAATGACTCGGCATATCAAAAATGTGGCACAGAGTTGATGTGGGTAGGGTAGGAAGTGACAATGAACAGTTATTTATAGTTCGTCACACCCTGAAACATCACATCCGCTGAAACCCCACCTGCAGTGTGAGCAGCCAGCGGGTTTGTGGCTTATCTCTAGTGAAACAGCTGGAGCAGGGGACCAACAGAAGTTAAACCAGCATTACTCAGAGTATTTGCCAAAAACTACCAGTTTGGAAACTTTTAATCAAATTGTTCCAACCCACATCTTTCCTCTACTTGTTTAATATTCAAGGCAATCATCAGCATGTCTACCTGAGCTGATTCTTTCACATGGCAGAGTGTGTTTGCGCTGGAGTCTGAGCCTCAGAAAAGAATGAAAAACCAACATGAGCCTTCATCTTCATACACGCTAACTGTCATTGATTGCAGCTTCTTCCACATCGAGCAGGGAGAACTCCTCCACAATTCCCTGGGGTCCACTTCACAGCAAAGCCCTCTCAGCCACGGAGGGATTGTTCTCTACAGTGCGTCTTTGTTTCGGGAAGTTAAGCCAGTTCAAACACTGGAAGCAATGCTGCCGGGCCAGTTGCTCTCAAACCGGTCAGGTTGCATTATCAGTATGCTTACGAGGTTAACGCCGTGCCGGCTGGATGGCAGAGAAAGAAAAACATAGCTGGCTGTACGCGCCTTTGAATAGAACTCATAACAACTTTTCTTTCAAGCAGGAGTCCGTGCCGGGGTGGCGCCATCGCATTGCACCATGGATTTCCAGCATCTTTGAAATCGGTGGGCCCTGAACATGACGTGTTCATTCTGTATCATCACTAAAACTGAACTTTCCTGCAGTGCAAGAGGCCTTATTTGAGAAGCACCTGTGTTTCCCCACTTATTCTGAATTAAAACCTTTGTTAAGTTTGCTTTGAACTCTTTCCTCCACTCCAACATACAAATACAATAATTTTTTCTTTTTTTTTTTTTAATGAAGAGACAGTTGTGTATTTTTCACATTGAACATTTAATAAACAGCACTTGTGTCACAGAGCTATGCACAGGGACAGTATTGATCAGCTCAGGATGTTTCTCAGCAGGGGGCCCATCCTTCCATGAGCTCGGCCGTAGTTGCATTAAAGTGCATTAAAAATACAGTATTTACATTTAAAAACAAGAAGTTGCGTTAGCCAGTGAACACGGGGGCGCGCACAGAGAAATATTTACAAATGGAGTTCAGCATCATTGCAGACAGACGAGGCAAAATCGATCTTCTCTTCACAATTCACTAGAAGAAGTTAATCATAGCGAATCCTTGACGAACTCTGTTTCTGCTGTAACATCCTTCAGCTGCACAGCTGGAGGCAGTGATGTAAAAGCTCATTATAACTCTAATCTGTAGCCTTGACCTCTTATTAAAGATTGAACACATTATTCTTATAAAACACTAATGCCTTCAAACGCGTTAATACTCCCGGGGTCTGTTTTAATTCATCCTTTCTTCTTCTTCCAAGTGAGTTTACAGATATTTGAACTATGTTTAAGGTATTTGATCTGTGAATAAAACATTGGCTTCACCTCTGGTTTGACTGATTTAAAGTATAGACGGTCAGTGTTCTCATGACCATGACTTCTTCCTGTTCCTGCTGTTGGGCCCGTCTTCAGGGTCCCCTCTGCCCAGGTGTGCTCCTGGCCAGAGGTCACAGGTCAGCATCGTAGGGTCTGCCGCTGTACGAGCTGTTGCCCGACGGGGCTGCGGGGCTCTTGGCCCGGGGGAAGGACACGTCGTCGTCCCCGGAGTACGGCACGCTGCTGACGTTGCTCCTGGCCCGGTTCAGGCTCGGCACGATGACGGGTCTCGGCGGTGGCTTCTGCCTGAACTCCGGGCCCAGGACGTCCTCGACCCGCCTCTCGCCGCGGTTCTTTCCGCCGCAGCAGCGACAGATGCCGATGAACATGACGAAGCCCCCCAAGACTTGGAAAATCCCGCCGATGTAGCCCAGGACGATGCAGTAGCCCACGCGCACGTCGACCGTCGGCGACACCGTGGACACCTCCTCGAGGATGTGCGTGTACCAGGCGATGGGGATGATGGTCAGGACGCCCGCGCAGAAGAAGAGCAGTCCGCCCAGGCCGGCCGCCGTCCAGTTGGGCTCGGGTTTCCAGCAGCGGACCCCCGGGATGGCGACGGCCATTCCGACCAGGGCCACGATCAGGGAGGCGACCATCATCCCCTGCGCCACCTCGATGATCTGGTTGCCGAAGTACGTGGTGTCCTCCAGGCTGCAGTCCGGCCTCGTGGCGGAGGTGGTCCTCCTGCAGATGGCCCAGATGCCCTGCTCGATGTACTCGTCCTGCGGGGTGTTGGGGATGTTGTTCAGGGTCCTCCAGCTGGGGGCCACGGTGGAGGTGAGGTTCAGAACCCATCCGCAGGGGACTATGACCATCCCGAAGATCAGGATGCCCGGCGTGCGCAAAGATATGCGCATCCACTCCTGCGCTGATCGCCCCGGCATGCTTGCTGTTTGCTCTCCACTTCAGATCGGACCGGAGTAACTTTAAAACAAGTGACGGAGTTGCGACAACTTCAACAGCTGCTCTTATAAACAAGTCTGACTGAAACCTGGAGCTGGGCGGGGCTCCGGCTCCACCTGTGCGCCAGATAGGACAGGTGGAGCCGCCCCCCTCCCTCCCTCCATCCTCACCTGCAAAAATGAACGGGGGGGGGGGGGCTGGTTTCGACGGGGGGGGGGGGGGGGGGGGGGGGGGGCTGGTTTCGACTCGACTGTTATCATGGAAATGTCCGATGCGTTTATAAAGAGGACAACGTCAGCCATCACCCAGCTGAAGTTTCAAATGTCTTTGACTTCTGTGCCCCACATTAACCCAAAGGTTTTATTTAGATCCCAAAGATGGTGAGGGTGGGGTTGGATAATCCTCTATCATGGGTTTGACATGAACACAATAAAACCAGAATGTAGCACAAACTGATGTGTCTCTATCTAAACCTCAACCGATTCTAACTGGTGACTCAGATCTTATTTTGGAGAACTTTTGCCATGGTCAGGGATTCGTTTAGCAGAACAAGCCGGACAGAGAGATTTCAAACTGATTGTGTGGGAACTGTTTTCGTTAAGAATGTAGTTCTGCAGGAATCCACTGACAACAGCTCAGTCCTGCCTCTTTCTCTCCCTCTGTTGTATTCTTCCATTCATCTATCTGTCACTCTGTTTGTTTTATCACCCACAATTAATTCTGTTCAAAGCCCCAAAAGTGTGTAAGTCACACAACATCATCAAGACTCGCACGCTACCGCTGTCTTCATCAATCTCACGAGGGGAAGTGGTTAACTTTTCAACAAAAGTCTCGAGAAGTATTTATTTTCAAGTAAAAGGATGTCATCTCAGCTTCGAGTCGTCACCGCCCAAAGACGTCATACCTGTTTTTACAGCACGGTGGCGTTCTGTGATTGATGGTTGAGAGTCACCGAACCAGGCGCACCTAGGACCTTGATTTGAAAACAAACAAACAACAAACTGCTGAGAAAAGAAGAGATGTTGATTTAATATTACAGTTGTGCTGTCCAGCCAGGGCCTTCAATAGTTGAAGAATAATTTCTTGTTATTTAAACCTTCTGTTGTGATGACAAATTTAAACTCTGCAACGCAAAGATCGGTTGGAGGAGGAATGTGAAGCATGTCGTCCAACCGACCAGGCTGAACCTTGCTTATTCATCCTCTGACACCCCAGTGTTTATTTAAATCTCTTCCAAACATGTGATCAGCTGAGTGGATCCAATAAAAATAATTTTGTTTCAACCATATTATTTCAATAATGTACGTATACGTGACAACATTTGTGTAACAGTTTGTGTCACACGCTTTTACAAAGTGCTGTAATTTGTGGTTACAGTTCAGGGCTCCAGACATGCAGTGACTGAACCCTCAAGCAATGCTTGTTCTGTAGTTGTGTAGTTGTGCCAGTGTATGAGAATAGACTGTGTGCAGCAAAGTATGAAATTGAACCTTTATAAAGAAACTGGTTGTGTAAACATGTGCTTATGCATCGCAACAGAGGCTGCAAGTGTGGCCCCAAACGAAGCAGTTGAGACAAATTCCATCACATGTCCTGTATGCAGAGATGTTATCTACAGTCGTTTGATTTCAGAATCCATGTTTGTAGCTTGGATTGCCACTGAGGGCAGAAAACACAGGACAGGAGGAACAATAAAGTGAGGCCAAACCTGTGTGGTAGCTAACATACCTCCACTGAGTCACACAAACACACCTTCATAAATCAAACCCAGTTATTTGTTTGAAAAATATATGTATGCACAGTATGCTCACATGATAACATGTGGATATCATTGAATTCTGTTTTATTTTGAAAATATGATCATCTCATATACCAGTTCATTGTCACATACTGTCAACTATTGTGTGTGTGTGTATTATGTTGTATGAAAACATCAACATCAAAGGCCCATTGTAAAACACACATATAGTGAAAAGTGCAGCCTTTTATGGTATATTTGTAGAACGTATTCTCTGCTGAGGGACAGGCAGGCTTTTCACACTGAAGAAAGCCCTTTACTTTCGTTACCAATAATCTCCTCAAGATGGCGCTATTGTATAAGCTATAGATACAGGTGAAATCCTAAACATTAACACTTTGTTTATGTCTATCATAAATCTCATTTATAATTGTCCTGAATCCCAAATAATGTTCCCTAAATAAAAAAAGAAGAATACAAATATATACTTTCAAATAAGAAAACGCCACGTTTCACATAAAAATATTAAATCCAATCTTACATTTGAATAAATTTTGTTTATTTTATTAAATAAAACGCTACAAATAATTATAAAGTTAGTGAATGTGCCGGTGTTCTTTAATAAGCTGTGAACCTCTGAAGGCGGAAGTTGTTTCCTCCAGCGGAAGTCGTCACCAGTGTTTTGTTGCTAGTGGGGACTGTTGTGTTGTGAAAATGGCGACGCCTCGTCGCTCCTCTCAGCAGCAGCAGCAGCCGATCTCGCTGCTGTCCTCCCCGCCC
This sequence comes from Pseudorhombus dupliciocellatus, assembly GCA_016785235.1. Classification (NCBI taxonomy): domain Eukaryota; kingdom Metazoa; phylum Chordata; class Actinopteri; order Pleuronectiformes; family Paralichthyidae; genus Pseudorhombus; species Pseudorhombus dupliciocellatus. Next base: position 1,587,868 of record JAFBJW010000083.1, read on the forward strand.
CGCGGCTCCTCTGTCCCCGGCACCCCACCTGGCTCTCCGCCGACACCCGTCGACGATGCCGCCCCGCTTCTTCCACGGGACAGCTTGATGGAGAGCCCGCCTGACGGTGAGGCAGCCCCGGCCTCTCCCACTTCTACCACCACCACCACAACCACCATCACCACCACCAACAGTAGCAGCTCCTCTCCATCTCTGGCCCTCACCGCCAGCAGCAGCTCCACCAGCGGCAGCAGCAGTGCTAGCTCCCCGACCTCCACCGAAGGTAGCGGGAGCAGCCCGGGCTCTACGCCCGAGTCGGGGAGCGGTAACCCAGGCAGTAGCAGCAGCGGTAGCGGCGGCGGTGGTGCTGCTGCTGGTGGGGCTAACGGTGCCTTCAGGGAGCTGTTTGAAGCCTGTCGGAACGGGGATGTTTCCCGAGTGAAGAAACTCGTGGATGTGTTGAATGTGAACGCTAAAGACATGGCGGGACGTAAATCCACCCCTCTGCACTTCGCAGCAGGTAATGATGAGAAATTCATCTACATTTCAAAGAAATAAAATGACAACTTCAGACATGTTTTGCAGCCGGGTGGTGCGTTCAGGGGCAGGAGTGAACAGCGAGAAGCTAACAAATGCTAGCAGTGTCATGATTAGTTATATTAATTTGTCAGGGTGACACCGACAAATTCATTACACTATGAAAATAGGGCGCAAATAAAATAACTTTTCATATTTTCATTAGTGTAGATAAAGCAGCTACTGCACGTCTCCCTCTTGTAAACAGAACTTACACATGCACAACAAAAAATGGGCCATGGAAAGAAGATTTGCATTGGAAATTAGATTATGTGTGCCGTCTTTTCTACAATCAGCATGTTAAAAGATGTGTTTCAGAATAAGATGGGATCAAAGCAGGAAAACATCCATGGATATGAATAGAGCAGTTCACCTCTTCTTTTGTCAACTGCAAAGATAGAAAGATGAGAAATAGACTCGCTTGAACAGAACAGATTCTCTCTGTAGTGAGGCGTCACATGTCCTGAACCTTCACAAACAGCTGTGGCACAAGCTTTAACAAACTATTAACCTAAAATTCTTAATCTGTGATGTGGTATTGATTGATTCCTAGAAAAAGGAATCAAATGACGAAACTAGAAGTAAAAGAAGACAAGACATATTTTGAATGTTATTTAATCTCCCGCTCTCCTCCTCGTGTGTCAGGTTTTGGGCGGAAGGACGTGGTGGACCACTTACTTCAAACAGGCGCTAACGTGCACACCCGGGATGACGGCGGTCTGATCCCACTTCACAACGCCTGCTCCTTTGGTCACTCTGAGGTGAGGCCCAACACGGGAACATTTCAGGCAGATTTTTTTCCTTGTTTGTGTTGTTTTTATCATTTATTAGTTTCAGGATGGGTTATGTATTGCGCCACAGCTTTTCCTCTGTGTGGTTGTGATTGTGACAAAGCCAGAGAGAAAGCAACATATTATACAACCTGTGCAAACACAAATGTGCTGATGCCAACTCTCTGCTAACTCCAGACTATGAAGTGCACATTTATCCTCAGACATCACAAAGACAAAACCTGAAAATTCATTACTGGTCATCACCTCGTTGCTGATGATGTTCTGGATTATCCGTGGCAGATGTGCTGAAGGTTTTTTTCCCCATGCTCCTGACCATTAACCACAGCGATTGGTTGAGTGTTTACAGTTGCAGTTGCGTTAAAGGCTTTTAGGGGCTTTGTCAGAGTGCACTTTGCAACGTCGTCACGGAAGTGCTGTGCTAATGCTGCTGTTTGAGCACAGGGATGATTAGCATTGAGATGAGACTGTGTCCAAATTCCAGCCTTTCAAAGCAGTTGTTTGTCTAATTTTGTCTTTGATTTAAAAACTTTTATCTAAAAATGTAGTGGGTGGCAGGCATGGTAGAGTCAGTCTCTGCCTCATGAAAGTTCCCCCTGATAAGGCAAAGATTATGCTCTAAAAAGTTAGGAATGATTTGTTGCCTGGAGTAAATCTTGTTCATGAGTAAGGATGAGTTGAAGTGTGAGGATGTCAAGCACTTTAGTATCAGTTCAGTGCTTCTCTATCTTGGCTAGAATTTGAATCAAATGTATTTTTATTTTCCCCATTTCTTCTTTGCGAGTAAAATTGCTATACACATGAAAATAATAATGTGTGACTGTTCTGTGTTGTTGTTTTCAGGTGGTGTCCTTGTTGCTGTGTCAGGGCGCCGATCCTAACTCTCGAGACAACTGGAACTACACGCCGCTACATGAAGCCTCCATCAAAGGCAAGATAGACGTCTGTATAGGTAAGCAAATAGTCATCAATCCAAAATACACAGGTCTTCACAGAGCACCAACCGACATCTAACCTCATCCTCCCCTCAACACAGACTGAGGTGCCCTTTAATTAGGCTGCCTAGTTGGCTCAAATTGAGCCAATTAGGCCACTTGGGCTGTACCATTGACAGAGGGGGACATTTCCAGGGTGAAGATATTTAGATTGGGTACTGAGTGGCAATCCTTGGAACAAACGGTACAAACATGAATATTTCCACGTGTTAGTTATTGATATTTATGGTCATCACCCCAATGCTTTAATAAACAAATATTTCAGTCACCTTTAGCAAGACTGCACCCCTCCGTTTTGTCTGGTGCCCGCGGTCCTCGTAAGATGTTAAATACGGCCCTGTTAGCGGTGCGCGCTTCCGCGTGGGCCTGACGCACCGGACAATCAGGAAGAGGGTGAGTGCTGAACTGGTGCACACGTAGAGTTACTGATGGTCAGGAACCAGGCGGTGGGTGCTGGGTTTGTAGTGTGTGGACCAGGGGCTCCATGCATGAGTGTGTGACTGAATGGGGGGCGCACCGCGGTGCGCTCGCCTGAGCGTCCTCGTGCGTGCGCCCAGTGTCTCTGCCTGCACAGTGTCCGTGCACAAACAGTTTCTCCGCCGTGCGGCTGCGTGTCTGTGCGCCACAGTGAGAGGGGGGGGGGGTCACCTTCTTACAAGAAACAACAATAAACCACTAATTACGCCATTATTTACCATAATGCATAATGCAGGCAATAACGTATACTTTGCAATCACTGTGTTAGTGCTTATTCTCCGGCTCACACAGGGGACAGAAGAGCATTGATTTGTTTGTCCCGCAATTTATGAGCAGCCACCAACGTAGTTTTAATTTAAAAAGTAAAACAAACACCACAGGCTCAGTTCAGAGAGCTCAGCAGCAGTTAACCCTGAAAACATGAACTGAGGAGCGAAGGGGAAACAAAGATGAGACAAGCTGCACCTCAGCAGGAAACCTGAAAGTCTGACTGTTGTTATCTTTATGATCTTAATGGAACATAGGATGAGAAACTGTCTCTGTGTGAAGCTGATTATTGGAGGAACGAGCTCACGCAGAGGCTGTGTCTGCTGCTTGGCTTCCTCCAAAGCTTTCGCGAACTGTTTTGAAGCTTAGTTAATATCTTGAACGGTGTTACGGTGAAGGACGCGGACCCGCTCCGATTGGTCCCGAGCAGTGAGCACGACTGAGCACTTTCATGTCGCAGCACTTCCACTCTGTTTAATAACACTTTGTGATGCGTGAAGGTGATAAATATGTTTAATTCTTGCGGTTCAAAAGGTAAATATTTTCAGGTCACATTTCCAATTTGTGGGATAATTTGAAAAGCTGACACCTCCGCTGCTCCCTTACTTCGTTCACTGCCCTCTGGCACAAAGAGAATCTGCAATACACATTTCCACTTATCATTCTCCACTTATCTTTTCTCTGCAGCAATAAGAGCACTGCAATTCCCTGCATTATTATAAGAATACTGACAAGTCATAATCCAGACCTCTGTCTGGAAGGTGAATTTTCAATGTATCCTGAGATGATCTGAAACCAGCAGCTGCTAAGGGCTAGTCTGAAAACGTGGTAAACAGTGGGGATTGGTCCACCATTATGTTGCATCACTGCAATGCTTTTCTTAGTGAAGACTTAAGGATTTTTTGATCAAATCTATTGTGATCAATTCTGCATGAATGAAAAGCACAGTTCATTTAGATTTAACAAGGGAATTGACATAATGATTTCCTTTGAGTACTCAGCTGAGCAAACCCAGGGCATGAAGGTTTTTCTAAAGAGCTGCCAGATGAGTCTGGTGCCTGAAGAGCTTGTTTAAGGTGAAATCACTCAGACACCATCAAAGCAGATGTGCGATGCCTTTTCAGGTGCTCTCTCCTCTCGTGTGCCATGTTTGAGTTTTTCCAAAGTTTAAAAGCTAAAAATCTTCAATTGAGGGCAAAATAAATCTGAATATGATGTAATCGCAGGTGAACCAGAGCAGAAAAACTGACCTAAATGTTTGGTGATGATTCCTGCAGTCTCAAGCAAACCATTGCACGTCACCCCCCCCCCCCCCCCCCCCCCCCCCCCCCCCCCCCCCCCCCCCCCCCCATGGCTTGTTTATTGGATGGAGGTTTTTGTGCTGCCAGGTTTTGAGATTTGTCGGCTGAGTGACAGTCCGATCAGCTCTGATTTGTCTGTGACTGCAGCTCAGTGTGGTGGACGCTCTTGAGTGAAAATCACTTTGACCTGCATCTCTCCAAGCTCAAGGTCCAAAGAAAAATCTAATCAACAAAGTTGGGAAAAGAAGATCATGGAAATCTTGTGCCAGCCGTTTCTCTTGGCCCTGAGCTTGACATTTTAACTGTTCGTCCCAGTTCAATTTTACTGACCATCATTAAGACCATAACCCGCTAAGGCTTGACACTTTTCTGACATTTTTAGCCCCGGACATTGGAACCATTGATTAGGAGGAGCCAGGTTTCTCTCATTAGTCAACTGCTCTATGACCCTCAGTGGTTAACCAACATAGCTAATGAATCGATGGATCTGCTCTATGAAATGTCAGAGAGAATCCGAAACACTGATTTCTTCCATGTTTCCTAGCTTCTTATGTTTATGAAGCAGGAAGTGCCCGGCAGGAAATGGCTTTTTTATGTTAGTGCTAGTCATGAATAAATTAAAGCCTGAGCACCACAGATGAGACGGCTGAAACAAACCTGGTCATTTACTGCGATGTCCTGGACATTCAAGATGGTTTCAAATATAACTGTTGCAAATCTGACATTGTCCCGGAAACTAATCCTCTCCAAAAGGGGATTTAGTTTAATCAGAGGAGACGAGCGTACGGCCGAACGATGTGGCCACAAAAGAGATTTTCAGTCTATATCAATGATTATTATCATAAATGTCAAAACATTATTTCCTTCTACTTTAAAGGTTGAGAAACCAGAAAGTTAAATAATGCTCCAGTGCTGTTATTTCTGTATGTTGAGCTTCTGTTAAATTGATTTTGCTGAAAACTACGACAATGGCTGAACTAAATTGCAATCATAGATGTAAGTTCCCAAAGCAACTTTGATATTTTTCATCAAGATCAATGAACTATCATGCTAATAAAAAAAAAAAAAAAAGAAGTGTATCAGCTTAAGAGTTTGCTGCACGTTCTCTCTTGGCTTGTCTCACATTCTCTGAGCTCTGGGTATCATAACACGTAGACGTGTGTGTGAGATGGAGCGTTTGCTGGATTTATGTGTGAGGGATTGGTGCAGCGCTCAATCATATTTCTGTTGAGTGGGTGATGAACGTGTGTGCGAGCGTTGGCACAGGTGCTCACACGTGCTCGTGTGCACATGCACGCCTGGTTATTGTCGCAGCGGGGGAGGGGGTTTGATGCAGACGGGAGTCAAAGGGCACGTGCACTGGGGACTGGCTCTGCTGTCACCACGGCGGGAAGCGAGGCAGAGAGGAAGGCAGGTGGAGCAGTGACATTAGCACCCTGGAAAGAGCTAATTTACAGAAAAAAACTGAGCGCAGGCAGAGTTTGTAATTCAGCTCATACCTGTTTGGTAGTCACATGAGGCTCCTCTCCTCTGCTCCCGGCTCTCTCTCTCTCTCTCTCTCTCTCTCTCTCTCTCTCTCTCTCTCTCTCTCTCTGCCTCTCTTGTTTTGCTCTCCCTCCCCTCTTCTAGCCCTCCGCCTCCGTCTCCCATCCTCTCTGACTCTCACTCACCCAATCCCAACCCTCTCCCATCCTCTTTGACTCTCACCCACCCCATCCCAACCTTCTCCCCTCCTCTCCTCACTCATCTTGCTCTCCGCTGCATCGCTCAGTCAGTTGGAGAGGCGAGAGTCTCTCCGCTCGCACTGCCTAACCGTCTCGTTGCCGCCACCACAACAGTCGCTGCTGCTGCTGCTGCCTGGATTAGCTGTAGCCCCTCGGCTCTCCTTTCCTCACTTCCTCCCTTTTGTTTATTTCCTCGACTTAACCACAGCCATCCTTCCATCATCCATGGAAGTGGGTTGTGTTTTTTTAGCCTGTCGTGTAGCCCTCTTGTAAGGTCCTCTTGTTTCTGGCTCTGTGGTCTGGCGTAGCGTTTTCTCTTCCCTTGTTGTGACATGTCTGTTTACATCAGCAGCATGGCTCGCAGGGCAGGGGCAGCCAGGGGCAGCCAAGGGAGCAGCGCTAGCAACAGAGGAGGAGCAGCTGGAGGAGGAGAGAAATGTGAAGCAGGACTTGCAGAGGGGCTGCCAGGAGAGCCAGGAGATAGAACAAGAGGAGGAGGAACAGGGGGGATAGCAGGAGACGAGCGAGGGGGAGAAAAGGTTCCAGGAAGAGCAGTTTATGGAGCAGGATGTGGCTCATTGGCGGCGGCAGCAGGAGCAGGAGGAGGAGGAGGAGCCGCCGGAGGTGGAGGAGGACTAGGAGGAGGTGTATGTCGGGGAGTTTGTATGTCAGTTCAGGAGCTCAGCTACTGTCTGTGTCTGCCCTGTTGTTGTACAGTGTTACTGCAGCACGGAGCCGATCCCAACATCCGCAACACTGACGGCAAGTCTGCCCTGGACCTGTCTGAACCTTCTGCCAAGGCCGTGCTCACAGGTCAGTTCCCTGCCTCCGTGTCTGTCCGTCTCAGACTGCACGCACGTTTCACTTGTCTTTGTGTTCTACTCCCTGATGTGGACTGAATGCTCGTGTTTGTTTACTGTGCTCAGTTTTTAGTTTGCTCCTGTCTCCTCCTCCTCCCCCTCCTCCTCCTCCTCCTCCCTTTTACACTTCTGTCTTCTTCCTCCATTGTGTGAAAGGCTGCAGCACCTTGTTGCTCTCTGTCTGTCACCCTGTTGTGTTGCAGGGCAGCGCTGCTCGCCGCGCTCGTTATTCTCCTCCTGTCGTGAACACACGCTGGTCACTACATCACATTTTCTTTGTTCTGCTTTCTGTCTTCCCTCCAACTCTGGCGGAGGCTGAACTCATTGATCAGCTGCTCAATAAACAACCTGTTTCTGCTGGATTCTTCCTTCCTTGATTCCTTTTTTAACATCCTCCCTTCACTCAAGTAATAACTCTAAGCAATGAGACACTTGTACTTCAGCACAATCTCAGTAATTCCAGAAGTCTGCTTGTCTGGGGCTTGCAGAGCCGTCTATTGTTTTGGGGCTCAAAGAAATGCCGTATTGAATGTGGAGCAATTTGGATGCACAATACATTCAATATTAATAATCTTTGGCTAAAGAAGCGCCCAGTGCAGTAGCAGCTGGACTCGTCAGCGTAAGCGAGGTTGTCAATCAGGACATCGAGTTCACGACAACTGCTTCCCCAGCTGCACCCAGTGTTACCGCCGGACCACCAAACCATTTCCAACAGGCAGCTTTAGAGCCAGACTGTGCCCTCATCTATCATTGTCGACATCGTCCCTCTTGGGTTTATCGGATGTGGAATTTTAAGGGCCAGAACGTGTCCTTGTTAACTTCAGTCACTGAACTCTAAATTCATTTAAAGCTTCAATCAATGTACGCCTCAGCTTTTTCATTGAAATACTCGGCTTTGATTTTATAATGTTTCCCCTGTACTAAACAGCAGGGCTCAGAGCTCTAGTGGTCAACATAGGATGCGTGTGTGTCGTCAAACTACAATAATTTACTGATTCTTTTATTGTTGCAAGCTGTTACAGGCAGCACAGTTTCACCTGCTCGTTGGCAGAGGAACAGTTGGGAAGGCTTGTGTTTTAAATGAGGAGCTAATTAAAAAGATTTCCTTTAACGTTGCTTTCCCCCCCTTCTGTGTATGCGTACTTGTGTGATTGTGTTATGTTGTACAGATGTCAGCACTCTTGGAAACTTCACACCCTTGATAAATGTCTCTCGCTGTCTCTCTCCCGATGTTGGCTCTAAATCAGATTTGCCAGCACCACTTCTGTGTTTACACTGCATTACATCATCAATTCTTTCTGTTTGGCCTCCATGGTGAACGAGATGAACCTCGAGATGCCACTGCGAGGAGCTGTGTCAAAACACCGGGGGGAAATTTTATTGCAGCCGCCCCGTGAAAAATTATTGTCCTCGGCAGCCGGAATTGAAATGAGGGCTGTTCGGAGCCAGGATTATTGAATATTGCCGCATGTGTTACAGTCGACCCCTTCACCCCCGTCCCTGTATCGGACACGCTGCATGTTTTACAGCATGGTTGTCATGGCAGTGCGGCGGATGAGCAGTAAAAACTATAATATATAACTATTTAGCAGAGGAGTACATTTTAATTGTCCTCAGTTTATATGTGGTAGAAAATCAAACACGGCACACTTAATCAAACGTGTGTCTGTGTGTATAGGATGTAATGACTCACTGTGGCTAATGGTTAACTGATGAGATGACTCATTAAATCACATTTGTACCAGGACCCATTTTACCCAAAGGTAAAAAAAAAAAATTACAAAGTGTGCACGTAGCTTCACTTTGTTCCAGTGGGATCAGATGTGTTTTTTATGTTTTAATGAAAAGGAAAAAAAAATAATTTCCAGCTAAATGATCTCTCCCTGTTTCAGCATCTGCTCTTTCACCCATGCACCCACTGATGCATTCAGGTGATAATCAGGGGTTATCAGGGAAACTAGTTCTTCCATAACACCCCCTCCATCACTGATCTCTGTCCCCTGCAGTGGTCGTCCAGCTCTCAGGTTTAGAAATGAATCTTGCTAGAATATGCTTTTAACTGCCATTACTAATTACCTATACGATGATCCTGTCACATTGTCACTCACCCGATGCCTCTCTGGAGTAATTATACTGGTGTAAAGACAGTTGCAGGTGATGCTGTTCATGCAGTGATCACTTTTATTGCTGCATATATGAGGCTTTTGTATAGCTGTGACAGAATATGAGCAGTGTCATCGCAGGATAAACCCTCATGTTGTGATTGCATGTGCGTTTCTGCACATATGCCTTTATTTTACATGAGTTAGTCCTTGCTCCCTGCTCAATATGTTCCCGATCTACGATTTAGAGGTTCTGCTCTTTTCCTCATTTCTGCCGCATGCCAGTACAGCTTTCAGCTTCAGTCTGTGGTGATGGAAGTTTATATTGACCCATAAATTAGCTCTACTGCGCTGCCACATCCAGAAAACTGCTCCCAGAAATGACTCTGTTCCCCTGTTAGCCGGGGATGTGACAGGGAAAGGCAGAGGGTTTCTCTCTCTCTCCCTCTCTCTCTTTTTCAAAGAGCCTTTAAACTCCCGTCACAATGATCAAATGTAGAAATATAGGTTGTAATTTGTTTTGTTTAGATGTAGTTTGCTGTGCTGATTATAATGAACATAAACGTAAAAACACAGCAGAGTTGATTGGCTTTAATGGTCTTTGTTCAGCTTCTCCCCAGATATGCCTCTTTACAAACACAGCCATGAAATCCGGTTGATTGTTGCTGTACTCTGTTGCAAACACAATACACAAGTAATCACACCACACCAGGGGGCAGACTCACGCACACACACACACACACACACACACACACACACTCTCATTACCCGCTTTGTGGATTGAAAGAAATGCGCAGAATGTTTTATCAAGTTAATTTGCAGAAGTGCTGTGAGTAAGGATAGATGCTGAACGTTTATATATAGTATCATTGGCTGGGTGTGTTATCAGACACACAGCGCTTTGTGTTGGACGGGATAAATCTATTACAGCCCATCCACATTAGCATAGCATTATCAGTCACACAACAAATAAGCAATTAAGTGTGATAGAAATACAAATTCTTCAAAGCTTAAAGTACAAGAAGCAAGACACTTTCTCTGCCCGGCCTTGGAAGTTAATTGTATTGTTCCTTATTGAGGTACAGAGGAGGGCATGAGCAGATTAGCTGTGAGATTATCCTATCTCTAAATGGTCAGTGCCTCCAGGGGCTGAATTCAAACGGCCTGCAGTGCGCAGCCTTTATCAGATGTCTGAGCGAGGCCGGTGTGTTTCAGCCTGATTTATATTCCTGCGTCAAATGTTGAGGAACGTTAAACAAATTTGCATTTGCGATCAAGCACCTACAGCACAACCTCGAGGTACTGCTCTCCATCACCAAACGAATGAGAGGATAAACTTAGCTTGGCCTATTAGCTATGCCCAGTGTGCTCATTTACAGGTAGTGTAGTGAGGAATATGGGAGAACTTGGTCATTGCTGTGAATTTTGTGGATGTTTTCCTACGGCTGGCAGGAGTTTTGGTAGTTTGGAAAAATGTCTGCAACTCATTTTGTTTGTCTCTTACAAACCCTTCTGGACGTTTGATGACTAATATCCAAGAAATAGATATTTTCACTGAACTTGTTCTAATCCCCAGGCGTGAAACCAGTTGTCGTCCTTTAACAAACACCATTGATCTCGTAGCCATGTCAGGTAATTGAGAGAATCGTGCAGTAAAGAGCCAACCTAAAAAACGAAAGGTTAATTTTCTGTCCATCTGTCTTTGCCGTCATCGCTTATTGATCTCTCTCTGTCCGGAAACCAGTGAGCAGGACTCTTTGATCAAGTTGTGTCTGTCCTTGACGACTGTTTCTCTTTTTCTCCTCATCTCTCCATCGCCCGCCCCTCTTCACTCATCAGTTACGCCATTGTTTAATGAGCTTGCAAGTACATCACGTACTCGATTCACTCCTCATCCTTACCTCAGCCCCGGTGTCACTTTCGTTCCCTTTGACTCGTCATCTGTACTCTTTTGTCCTCTTGCCCCCTGCTGTCTCTCATCCATTTCAAGCTTTTACAATCAGACTTGGCATCTTTCACCCTTTGACATTTGTCATCTATTCTCTTTCTCCTCACTTGAAATGTCTCACTCTGCCTCAGCCTCTTTGCATCTCTGTCTGCAGCATAGTTCTCGTCTGACATTGGTCTCTGGTGAATCACAGACCTCATGCAATCCTGAAAAAATGTACCTAACCCCCTTTTAGATCGTTTGGTTGAAGGTTGGCAGTCATTGCTGCCAAAATATATTAACTTATTATCAGGACAAAGGCTTTTTGTCCGTTAACCTTCATTTTATTAGGAAGTAGACTTCCTATTAAGCTTTTTGTATAGTCTCTGGAGTTCATTTTTCTGGTTCTTTGGTCTTTGGTATTAAGAAGTTATTGCTGATATTTATTGCCTTATTTGGTCTTCAACTTAAATTGTTAAATTGTGTCAAAAAATACAGAAAATAATCTTTTTCAGTACATTTCTATGTACAAAAATACCTGTAGAAAAAGAAAGAAACTTGATATTGTGATTTAAACATCTGGCTCGACGACAGAGTGAGTGACAAGTGTGTGGGTTTGGACTCGTGCCATTAGGGGGGCGGAGGGTGTGCCTAGCTAATGGCGCACCGATCACTGCAAAGGCAGAAAGTAGCGTATTGTGTTGAAAATGAAGGTGCTGTACAAAGTATTGAGAACCTTTCCTAATATGCAATATGATTAATGGAGAACATACAGAGGTATTTGCTGGGTTAACGTTAATGTTACCTTGGATGAAATTAACAGACATAGATAAGACTGTTTGTCAAGTCTGGATATATTTGAACAAACTGAATATCATGTGAAAGGCATCTGATCTTGATTCCTAGTTAAAGAATAAGAGCCTTAGTAATAATCTTCCAATTCTTTATTTAGTTCAACCAACAGTTGAAAATCCAGTTTGCTCTGAGACTCACTGAGAAGCAACAGTGAGCAAATGTTTGGTGTTTCTGCTTGATATCTTGTGACTGCAAATATATTGTTAATCCTGTCACAACAGATTTGAAGCCTGGATGCACTAATGAAGAACTCCTGGATAGTCTTTCTGCAAATTTCATCCTAATTTTTGAAAACAAGCAGGCGGAATTTTCTCTACTGCTGTGATTGAAGTGAGGAAGGTGACAAAGGTGTGGAAACCCACTTCAGGAGAGTGCGGGCGTTGCATTATGCAGCTGGTATTATGCAGAATAGCGGTGGGTAATTAAAGCCTTATACCATTCGTAGAGTGTCCTGACCATTATCTTACCCTGGACCTTTGTTGTTTGTCTTCAGTACATGTTGCATAAATTATTTTGCAGTAAACCTACTTGAGTTATGGAAATCTGAAATGTCTCTCTGAGTGCCAATAGCTTGGGGACAGTAGTAAAGAAGGAAGGAAAATAATTATTATTCATTCCTGTATGTATTATTGCTGCATAATAAAAAAGAGAGGGTAACACTGAGGGGAATAAACAGAGACTGAAGAGAGGCAAGAGCACAGACGGTGAGAAGAGAGTCTATTAGCCGCTATTAATTACCACTGATTGGTATTCACGGACTTGCTGCTTCTGAGCTTCAGAGAGATCAATTCTCTACTCTGGACTGTGGTCAACACACACACACTCACTAGCTTATTACTTTGGCCCCTTGTTTAAACTCTTACTCACACTGATTCTGTCTCTGTCGCTGGCCCATGAATTCTTCTAGGGAGAGTTCCCCAGCCTTGCTATGCCAGTGTTCCAGCATATTAAGTCTGTGTCATATTTGATACCAGCATGACCCCACTGCAGCGCTGGAGAGCCACAAGCACAGTTAGATTAGGGCAGCATGTCTCGTTGTTTGTGCAAACGAATTGTCAGCTCGCTGTTTGCTTTGGGCTAAGTGCCCTCCAGACGGAGGTTTAGCCAATTTGGCGTGGAGTATGGGATTTCTCTGCAAGTTGCCCGTGTCATTGGAAAGCAGTTTCGCCCCTTTGCTGTGAAAATATTTGATCACCTTGTCTCGATTGAACTTTCTTCTCATCTTGGATTACTCAGCATTGTTTGACAGCTGTTGTGTCCCATCTTGTTATGTGTCATGCTACTACTGCTCCTTTGAGGGAATTTATTGTCCAGTCTAGTCCCTTGTCCACTAGACGTGATATCACAAGATCTTTGCTCTTGTCTTGTATTGACAGAACCAGACTGTGGCTGTAGGCATCACGCGTTTGGACTGCCCGTCCATCAATCCGTCTTGTTTTTTGTTAAAAAGCGATTTCTCAGGAAGCTTTCCCTTCAGGATGAACTGATTAGAATTCAGTTGTCAGAGATCAGACCACTGTCAACTCATGGCAGTCCCACTCTTCACATTCAGATGTGAGTGTGATATAAGAGCTACAGTAGTCAAAGGTAAATGTCAAGGCCACTGTGACCTTAACCCAGATATCATCGTTCTAATTATGACAGAAATTTCCAGTGAGATAAAATAATGGCCAAGTTTTATGTCCAAAACATGGAAGGTCAGCTTCACTGACTCTCTCTGGCTATTGTTCAGTACCGTAACTCAGGAACAGAAGGGGACATTGTGACCGTATTTCCTGCACCCGGACTGTCGGCGAAGGCGGTAACTCTGGTCGCTGAATAAATTGATCTGATCTGAGAGGATAGAAATAAAATATGCTATGATAGCTTCTGATCCTGTTTTTTCATTTTACTCTCTTTGATGGGAAGGCATCCACAGACTCGCACAGTCCAGGGCAATATCGGTGTAACCTTTTAACCAGACTCCTGCTGATGGACAGATGAGGTTTCTGCTGACCACCCAAACAATACACCATCAGATTTATGATACAGATTAGTGGACTGATTCTGCAGGCATTTATCGAGTGTGCTCAAATCCATACAAATAACATAGAATAGACGAATAACATTTCAATGTGGCAATTTGATAAATGTGTTTATAAAAACTCATGTTTCCATTAGGTTTCTAAGAAGAATCCTATTACTTTTGCTAAAGCCACAGCCCAGTTTGCACCTCAGAAATCAATTCCCCCATCTTATGAATTCCTCAAAGTACATTTGAACGTTTATCTCGGCATTAGATGCTGATCAATTTCCTGCGTAAAGAAAGCATTCGTCTTAACATAATGACCTGAGCAGACAACCTGTGGCCACACAGATGGTTTTATAAAGATTCTAAAGACTGGAGTTTATTGTGGTGGATCGATTTTCAGACGGCATGCCCCTGGGCACAGACAGGTTAAAGTCTCCCCACCCTTTGTACATGGAAACAAAACCGCCTGAGAGAGACACACAAAACAGACCTCGCCAAGTTGTTTGCAGCTGTTTTATGTCAGCGGCCATTCTTTGTCTGGTTGCCTGTTTGTTTTCGTTGCACAAAAGTTTGGTTCTGTTTTGTTGCTTTGTGTTTGTTTCCTGTCTCGGTTGTAGTCGCCTCCTCTATATATGTTGTTGCTTTGTGTCTCTGTGTCGTCCTCTTGCATCCATTTCTAGCCTTTTACATCATTTTGTTGTCATTTTGTGTTGAAACTATATTTCACTGCATGGTGCAAGTCCAGTTTGATCTCCATTATCTACCGTCAAAGAAAACTTTGAGTTGAGTTGTGAGAGCTGTCCCTTCTCATCTTGTCATAGTTGGCTTTTCATCCTCCGGACTGAGTTAGGGACGGCAGTAATAGGCTGCCATCACTGGAGAAACTGTGGCAGCAGGGATATGCTGAAATCCACTAGGAATAAAAAGGCTTTTCCTCGTGTTCACATGGTATCCCTGTCATATGGTCACAACTGGAACTGGCACTAATCAGAATTTTCCGCTGCCACGCAGGTTTTCATACTTCACAATCAACAAGGGCTTGTGTTCATCTGCCGCTAATTTTTCAATCTAGCAGTTTTATCAGAAGCTGAGGTAGGAGGAGAGAATATGTAAAGAGAGAGAGAAGAGAAGGGGATTCTGACTGGCTTTGCTGGCAGACGAACAGAGAGATGAACTGATGCAACGTCAAGCGAATGCAACGGAACTGGAGCAGAGGGCAGCTCTGATCAGTGTGTATGTTTACATCCTAATCATGATGACAAAGCTGCTGTAGCTGCCCTGGAGCCTCGTCCTCATGCTCCAGGAGCGTGGAGGTGTGAAGCTGTGAGTCCGTCTGTGTGACTTCCTGCGGCTGCATGGACAAGTGTGTCGCTTTCTTTTCCTTATCAGTGACATGCTCATTGAACTGCAGTTCGATTGGTCCCCGGTGATGAACGAGCCCAAACCATTTTCCTCCAGACACACATGATGATGATTCTGTTTTGCTTTCGTTTTATATTGGAAAAAAAATACATTACCCAGCAAAAGAAGTAAAACACTTCTGTGTGTATGTGTGTGTTTCCGTTCTAGGCTACCTATGGGGACTAAAAACTGTCACGTTGGGACAATTTCTCCAAAAGCCCTGGGCCTAAATTGTGAAAAGGGTCAATCCTGGGTATGGTTGTGGTTAGGTTAAGTCTGCAGGAAATGAATGCAAGTATATGCGATGTTAGCAGTGACCCATGACAGCGTGTTGGTCAGAGACGGAGAGAGATATGCACCAAGGTTGCCTCACCCCTATTTCAGGCGTTTTCCTGCAGCTGAAATTGCCTAGTTTTCCACATGGCTGCTCAGCTCCACAACACAGAGTAAGTCGGTGAAGGCAGTTGGCCGCTCAGTGAGGGTAGACTGAGAATTTGGCCATAAAGTTAAAAAAAAAAAAAGCAAATGGAGAAGTAAGAAAGTAAACTCACACATTTATCTGTCCCTCTTGGTTTTGTCAATCTGGGCCCACGAAATGTTGCTTTCATCATCAGAGATCACAATGCGACTAAAGGAAGCTGTTTGTCTTCTGGAAATGTTTTCAGTTTCAAGCCTGAGAAATGTGAGAGTCTGATTAATGATATTTATTAACAAACACACTTGGAGAATAAGCTATGTGAAGAGGATTCTGATGAAGTTAGAGCAAATCTGTTGATGGCTGCAGTGATGTTTTCATTATCTGCCGTGAGTCATTGTGTGGAACAGCCCGGGTCGGCCTCTGTTTGGTGGACTGATGTAGAGGAATGAGCTGACTGTGGTCTGTTTTGTTTCCCCTCTGCTGTTGCGTGACTCCTCTGTTTGTGCGCCTCACTCAGGACAAACACATCATGATCTAATCTTATCCATATTAATTTTACGCCGGCGTTAACATTGTTATTTCTTTGCTCCTGACAGGAGAAACGTGCATCCTTTCTGTCTCTCGAACAAAGGCGTTTGTTTACGTGTTGGGGCTTTTCAGGCATGCTAAGCAGCTTCCTGATCACAATCACACATTAGCATTCTTCTTGTTTTTTTTTTTTTTGTTTTTTTTTATCGCCGCTATCTGAGGCTGTTTTTCAGACATGACCTGCGGGCACAGTCTGGGGAATTGGCAACTACAGAGTTTACCCGCAGTCCAGGAGGGTCTCTGCATCCTCATCCTTCACATTATTCAAGATTTTCTCGACGACTCTGTCAACTCTTATCACCACATCTGTTTCTGTCTGTTTCCCTCTGACATTTCTGTTCTCCCACGTTTCAGACACGAGACACACGTGACTGAAACATCACAGACGCGGCCACAAATATTCAATATTCTACCAACACAAGCCCCTAACACCTCTTTTGTGACTCTGTGGCATCATCACTGCATCCTGCAGCTGGTGCCACCCAAGTCGAGTGTGACGCTCAAGAGAGAAGTATATGCTTACAAACACACCTGGATTGTGCTATTTATCAGACGTAGGAATGGAGGGAGGGGGGTGGCGAGTGGCTAAAAACACAATTAATCCTTAGCAGTTCTCTTTAGTGCACAGTGTGAGGCAATTAATCACACAGGGTAAGCGTTTTGTGTGTGCGTGCATGTGTGTGTGTGGCTGAGCCAGCCAGAAAACCGACCCAAACACCCTTTTTTATAATTTCTGTTTACCTCCCATATATTATTTGATTGGTCCCAGTGCACAGAGATACACTTACAACCTCAGCAGTGGCGACATTGCCGAGGTCAAAAGTGGATCGCTCAAACGCCTGACTCACAGCCAGTTGTTGTGTAACATGCAGATAAACTGCTTCCAAAATAAAAGGCACAAACATGTGGACAGCTGGGCACCGAGGCGACTCACGGTCCAGTCAGCATCGGTCAGCGTCATGTTTGTTTGTACAAACACTTAATCCACAAACGCAGTGTACTCAAAATACTCGTCGCCATTGTTGTTTGTTCAAGTCACAGTTCTGCATCGGTCTGGCATTGGCTCGTCCACATGTGTTCATCACCCCTGGAATGTCACACACACACACAGGCATGCAAATGTATGCATTCAATACAAGCTTTCAATTATACAACATTTGAATTCAGACAGTGACCGACCGTGTCCAGTGCATTCTGCCAAGTCAGTAACACACACACACACACACACACACACACGTAATATCATCATTCAGGAGGCAGCTAGCCTGTCCCGAGCTTTAACCTGCCCTTGTCTCTTCTGTTCGTAGTCAGCAAGATTGTCTATGACACACACACAAAGTAAGGCCCCACATTCTTTGTGTAGTTTGTTTTATCCCTGTCTGTTATCATCACCAACATTCATTCTCTTTAATGAGCCAGTCGCAGCCAGGTAGGGGTTGTGTTAACACATTATTATATTCTGGCAGCAGCTTTAATGATACGGACTTCCTGTGAAATTATTTTTTAAGCCTGCTATCTTTTCCATTTCTTACAGAAACACCATGACTGCAGGAGGCATCATCCAAAACGAGCGTTGCTTTTCTCTATGTGTCGAAAACATTTCACATTCACTTCAGAGTTAATTGAGAATTCCAGGAGTCACATCAGAACTGGATGTATTTTATGCTGCCTGAACTGTGGCAGATGTCATCCAGTGAAAAGTGCCGTCATGAACAGATATTAACTTTGAAAATCTCATGATGCCTCACAAGCAATTTAAGCAATTTGGTGATGATAATGATTTTAATTGTATTTATGATAATGTAATGCAGCCAGCCTGTAATCACTCTGTTAGGTGATTAACGGAAAAATGATTTTGTCTCAGCTCATCTCTGGGTTCAGAACATCAGCATCTAATTTTTTTTCCTTGATCTCTTCCTGTATGATTTTCTCCATTCCTGTTGTAGTCCTATTTTCTTGGTTTCACTCTGCCCCTCTCCGTCACTGCCTTCCTTCTTCCTCTGACTGTTCCGCCTTAGCCTCCCTAACACCAATTATACTGTGTCAAATCCATGCATGTCAGTTTCCAGATCCCTAATCATCCCTCCTCTCTTTCATCTGCCAATCCTTTGTTCCTCCCTCCTCCCCCTTTTCCCTTCACTGTAACCTTTCTTCTTCGCTCCTCACCCTACCCCACCCCTCCGTCTGCTACGTGCACACGCAGCCCATCCTCCTTGTCCTCTTTCCATTTATCTGTATCACGTTTACCTTTTTCGTTGTCCTTTGATTTTTTTTTTTTTTTTTTTTTTTTTTTTTTTTTTTTTTTTTTTTTACGCTACCACGTTTTTATTGGAGAATAACTTCGCCAACTTTGTTCCATGAACTTAATACAGAATCTGTAGCTGCTTCAAAATAAAAGCCACCACTCTGAAAATGTGAAGCAGCAGCTTGTGCAAAGAGTATCGATGGGGGCTATACCCAGTGTCTTTTTATTATTGTTCCATTTATAGTAAGGTTTTATATTATATTTTACAACCGGATTCGACCCTTTCCAGCTGGGAGAAGGAACCGCGCTGGTCACCTTGTTTTTCTGAAATATTTCGTGAATGGATATAACAAGAAGTACTTTGAAGCTAAAATTAGCTAACTAGCTGTCTTCTGATTCCCAGTTAATGATATAAGGGAATCTCCTGTGATTTTACACATGAAGCTCATCACGAGGAGTGATGCTTATAGCTCATGCAACGCTTTCTCATTTGTCCTGAGTCTTTATAGAAGGAGAGTTGTCAAAGTGTTTTGATATTAGAAAATCAAATTCATTAAAACTGTCTTTTTGAGTGTTTTGAAACTGCAGAGAGAGCAGGGAGCTATAGGCTGTTCTTTTTCCATCATTTATGCAAAAATTTCCCAGAGGAAATTGATGAAAAATTCAAACAGTAGTTTTGCAGTAACGAGATCTATGTTGGCTAATATTTGCATTTCCAGTGTTAATGAAAATTAGTTCCTATGGACAGAGGTGAAAGGGTGAAAAATAGAGGAACTACAATTAACCCTCTTCATACAAGTAAAAACTGGACCAAGATCTTAAAATGGCTCATTTAACATTCATTTAAAAGCGACTATTTAAATCATAGATCAGTCGTAAACTAGACCTGCTGTGCTCCTTGAAAACAAAGGAGCAACCAACAGATCCAGCAAAGTTCCCTTGTCTGGGAGGGGCTTGTGTTTCCTCCGTCCATGTCGGATTAGAGACATGTATGTAAAGGTGCATGTGTTTATGTGTTATGACCGGAGTAACGGGGGGCAGGGCCAAGAGAGGGGGGAGAGAGATTGAGAGGGAGTGGGAGGTAGGGGGAGGGGTTTGTTTATTTCTGTTGTGGGTTCTTTTTTTATGGTAACTGCGCCTCCTGAGTCCACAGGGAAAAAGGAAGGGGGGGAGAGAGAAAGGGAGCGAGAGAGGGACACAGATGATGATGGAGGATGAGGGAAGATGGTTAGCAAAATGAGCGGCTGCCAGGAGACGGGAGGCGAGCGAGAGAAGAGAGGGATGCGTGGACACACCAGCGGGTAGAGGCGGAGAGCGCGTGTCGGTCCGCCGCTCGTCGCCCCAAACAATGAACATGCTGTGGTCGCTGCCGGCAACACATCGTCACGGCAACCGGAGCCAGAGGGGTGCGCACTGACTGAGAATGGCAGAGAGGGGGAGGAAAGAGAGGAAGGATCTGTCTATTTAAGAGGAGGGCAGATAACACAGTCCCTCTTTCCGTGTTTGTGTATGTGCATGTTTGTGTGATTGCTGTCTCCGCTCGATCATGTGTGTCTGTGTGTGGTCGCTCTGCGTTAGCGGCCAGCTGTCTGACACTATGATCTTCTGTAACCATCTAGGTGAATACAAGAAGGATGAGCTGCTGGAGGCGGCGAGGTGAGTACCACACTCTTTGTTTTCCTTTTTTTTCGCCCGATGCTTTCACTGCTTTGTGTCATCCTTTCGTTTTTTTCCCCTCTGTTCTTTTTCCTCTTCCATGTTCACCTGTTCGCCTCTCTCATCTCTTGCTCCCTTGCTTACTTCTCTTGTTTTTGTTTCCTTTCCCCTCCCCTCATTTCTCCTTTATGCTCATCTAATTTCCTCTCTTTTCCCATCAGTACCCCTTCCCTCTTGTTTTGCTATCCTCCCCTTCCTCTCTTTGCTGATCCACTTACGTTTTCTGTTTCCGGTCCTTGTTTCCTAATCCTCCTCCCTTGTTTTTCTGCTTCCTCTCTTCCCTCTCAGCTCCTCTGATGTTCTTTGTTTCCTCTCTTTCCCTTCCTTATAATTTCATCCTTTTTTCATCTTTTGGAGTCTTCCTCTCCTCTTGTTTTCTGAATTTACCTCTTCCATTCCTTCCCTTTTAATGCTTTTTACTTAACTCCCCTCTTGTTTTCCTCCCTTCTTCTCCTTACCGTTTATTTATTTCTTATTTATTCTCCCAACTCGTTTTTCCTGTGGAAGAATGTTTTCCACTCATTCTTGCTTTCCCTCCATCACAGACAAACACATTTTCTCTCTCAGCTCCCACACTAGACAGGTGTTTCAGATCCAGGGAGCTCAGAACATGTGGGCCAGGGACACATATTTTGGAGGCTTTTCATGATTGCAGGCACTGTGCGTGTGTGTTTGTTTCGCCTCTTGCATGCGGAAACACCTAGCTTTCATTTGGGATATGTGTGGGTGGCTGAGCGCTCAGTGCCTTCACAGCCCCCTCTTCTCTCCCTCTCTCATATACAAGGAAGCAGCTGGTCTAGCATCGCAGTACCCCAGTGTATTATGGGGTCAGCGGGCTGGTTAAGTGTGAACTGTGAACCCAGTGTGCTGTTCTCACAGCTGAGCCGCTCAGGCTCATCATCTATGTCATTCATATATTAATCACATTTTCAGTGTTCACACGTGTCTACTGGGATTCTGTTTTCTCTCTGCATTTATTTATCTGTGGGAGAGTGATGAAGTTTTAATGTTCACCCTCAGTTAATAGTTACTTATTTACACATATCACTGGCATGCAGCTATGGTAGTTTGTCTTGCCAGTTGGCAATGGGCAGGTCGCATACAGTGTGTTTTGTCAGAGCGTTTTAACAAACCAAAACAATGAGCTGAAAGATGCTAAAATCCTCCAGGGACATTATATATTCAAACAGAAGTTCTGTTGCTACCACATTTTAAAATTCTTGATATTTAAAATTCCCTCACTGAATATCTCAGCTGGATGGTGCTTTTTAATGACCCCTAAGTCTTTTTAACTGATAGGTATTAGTGGTATTGCTGTTCAACTTCATTTCTGGGTTGGATTCAGGCAGTTTAAGGTATCATTCAGTCAGTGGAGGATCGTTTCCACTCCCCAAAGTTAAGTAGTGCATGCATAGGGCGGGGAGGTGCGAACAGAAGAGGCACCGCTCTCCCGATTACAAGTCAGCATACCGTCAAAAAGAGTTTTTAAGGGTTAGGGTTGTGTCAAGGTAAAATAGTTGCATAATATTGATTTAACATGCAGCTTAAGTGATTTGGAAGGCTTTGGCGTAAGATGTAAGAAGCAGGACTCGCTGAGATGCTTTTTTGTTTCCTGTTCACGTCTTTAAAATGATAATCAGACATGTTTGTGAGTGCCGTCCTAGCCACTGCGGTTTATTTATTTGAGATCCTACCTGCAGAGCATTCACAATGAAAATAATGGCAGACTGTTCATGCTGTGTCTTTGAAATGCAGAATAAAAGCAAACAAGACATTGTTCAGTCATGGTGGCTCCCAGTTGGAGCCACCATGCTAGGAAAAGCTAATTTGATTTCTATCTGTCTTTTGACCTGATTCATCTACTTCAGAGGGTCTAATCTTCTTTTGGATGGTATATTCTTAATGACAACAAGCCCTCCGATTTGAATTAATATACACATTTTAAATACAAAAGTGCCGACCCCAACATACACACATGGACTCCCTCCCCCCTATTAAATCCTCAAAGTCTCAAAATGAAGGCTCTCTTGTTTTTGGTACAAGCAGTGGGAGTTGAATAGCAGAGCACAAGACGAGGAAAAAGAACAAGCACACTGAAAGAAAGATGCTGAGCAGGGCATGTGAAGGTGGAGACGAGAGGAAAGATGCACAGTCTGGTGATGGATAGACAGCAGATAATGGTGGCAGGATAGTTGGACAAAAACACAAGAGCATGAGTGGAGAGAATGTGAATTCATGTTTTTTTCAGAAAGGGAGTGAAAGAATTAGATACAAAGAGAAGGAAGGACAGAGAAACACAAAAGTAAAAAGGAGAGAGAGGAGGGGAACATGGAAGACGAGAAGAATAATCCCTTTCTCTCCATTCGAAAGCTTCTTCCTTTACGGCTGTCACAGGGATGATGGTTGGTTTGGCTACTGCCCTAGCAACACTTCCCACTGTTCATCCAATGCCAGGGCAGCAAGCCTGAGAGGAAGGAAGCTCAGATCAACTACATAAACAAAATCTTAACTCCTCTGTAGCTATACTTAACACTCTCCTTCATCAGATCCTCTGTAGTTTGTTGCCGTCAGGTTTACAGGAAAACACACATCCTCTCATCCGCTGGCCAAACATTTCTTTATGTCAGCCTGTTTTTGCGCAGATGAAAATTCTCAGTCTTTCCCCTTCAGTCTCAAGCTTCTTATCTCATTCTCCCTCATTTTCTCCCCCTCACTCTCTACTGCTGAGCAACAGCGCTAATCCTCTACGGTGGTGGACGTTGCCTGTGTGTGATGTGTGTTTTTTCTCTGTGTGTGTGTCCAGGAGCGGGAATGAAGAGAAGCTAATGGCTCTGCTCACGCCGCTGAACGTCAACTGCCATGCGAGCGACGGCCGCAAGGTAAGAGCAGAGGCACACACACACATGTAGATTGTCTCTATATATCTAGAGGATGCTGTAACAACTTTAACCTTGGAAGACGAAAAGATCAAGATCATGTCCCTCACTCTGCATGCTCCACCTAATCAAATAATAAAATCTCAAAAGTCCTAAAAAGGGCTTTAACGTTAAAACTAATTATTGGCAGCTGTCGCTTCCGTTGTCTCCAAAAGTCTGAGCTCTCGGCGACAGGCAGCAGCAGCCTGTCTTGGATTTTACTCATTAAAACGAAGAGACAGAGACACACTCTCCAGTAAATATATTAGTACTCAAGCTGAACAATAGCTGTGCATAGCATCACCCAAAACCATGTCAGACTCGGGGACGGCTGTTTTTACAGTCCCCGAGAACAAATAAAGACGGAGATAGCAAATAATGAGCGTGTTGTTATTATTTCTGCTTTTGTCAGTTCGCAGAGGAATACAGAAAATGTGGAGATGCTCTCATTCAGCAGACATCTTCAGATGAATTTGTTTAGAGGAGTGGAAGAAGCAGATGACATTTATAAAAACGCAGATGTGGTCAATGATTGCGCACAAAGCAAACCCCCTTCTTTACACTTTACAACCCAAATAATCACTTGCTCTTTTCAAGAGCCCAGAACGGAAAGTGTTGAGAAAGTGTTGTGTTAATCAAAATCCCTTCAAATTAAGTACAAAGAGCACAGACAAACAGAAAAATGCTTTGTGTAAAAATATCCAAAACAGAAATCCTTTCAGGCCCAGTATCTTTGATATGAAGTTCCACACGGAGGGAGATATGTGGGTTGTTTTTGGCGGTGGATCCTTTTTTTACACAAGTGGATCATTTTACCAAAGAGCTCATTGAAGTGACAACCAAAAAACCTACCAAAGAAAGCCAACACTAGATTCCACAACCGACAGCAGCAGCACTGGGCCATGAGGCATAGTGGGCTCTGTGGCCTTATGATGAATTTACAGGTCACCTGATTCACGCTGGGACACCCCCCACCCTCGTGTATAATCGTGACAAAATACATCCTCATGCGTTTTTCCGAGGGTTCTTACCATTGCAGTGTGTTGCATTGAGTTGGATAGAAACTCTGTTAAATGTGATTGGAATGAATGATTGGAGCACGGTTGAGAGGAAGGAAAACCTGGTTAATTAAGAGCCACTCAAGTGTGCGTTCATTTCCGGCGGTATGATGCACAAAGCTGAACATAATGAAAGAGGCTCGGTGAACTAGAATGAGCACAATTTACAGCTTTTTTTCCCCCTCCTGTGCTGGTCATGTCTGTATTATGTGGAGTGTGTAACCTTATGGTAATTACCTGTATGCCAGGCTCGAGCAAATTATGTCACCTGAGAGTGTATCGGTCAGCTCATGTTGCATGTGCGAGTTAATCCTGGATATATTAGACTGCAGAATGCAGAGGGAGACTTCAGGGCAGATAGAATTGCCAGGCGTGCTAGAAGAAATGTTCGGTGGAAGCTAAAGAACAAGAGAGCCAACAGAGAAAAGTGCTGCATTACATCCTATTCGCTTAATTGAAATTATTTTGTGGCGGCAGCATCCTTTCATGCATCATCGGGGAGTCTTGAGCCTCGGGTCGAGTCGCAGCGGTATTTGTCTGGATTGTGACTGATTAGTGCCCTGGATGAAAAAACAGACTCTCTTCTAGTTTAATATATTCTGTCGTCATTCTCCCTCCGGTATGAAGACACGTGCATCGGTTGGTGGACTCTTAAGCAAAAGTCAAAAGCAGCAGCAATGCAAACAAAGTGAAAGTTTTCTGTCCCTTGAGTTGTTGGCTCTATTTACGGCAGTTACATCTGTGTTTTCAGAGAACTTTGACAAATGAGGATGAAATGAACGCAGAGTTTGGGACTGAAGTCTCAGTTTGTCTTTGTTAAGCTTAAATGACTCTTGAGGCTGACCCTGTTTTTCCATGAGATCCAACTGAGAGCACCCTGCAGTGCATGGACTATTTTCCAAATAGATTTTGGGGGGGGGGTCTCTTTTCAGCTCCCGTCTGTCTCTCTTTGGGTTTTATTCCAACCCTCGTCAGAACAGAAAAAGCACGCAACTTACATTATAGAGTCTAGATTTAAAGTCCCATCTCTCTAGACGTCGAACAACTCTAGAAGATATCATGAAGAGCAATTTCAATTCAGACAATTGTTGTATTATTGGTCACTCATGCAGACCCTGCTGTATTTTATTGGTTTCTATAACAACCACTTGGGAAACCAAGGAGCCTCTTATTTCGTACTTTTGGAAACTGTCATAAAAATGCTGTTAACAGTCTTGAGGAGGCTCCTTCTTTTAATTCTGGGCACTTCAGTGTTGCAGATGATGCTTAGCTGCTGCTTGAATCCATCACCACCGTACCCATAATTGCAAAGGAACATCCTCTGGCTATTATGCGCACAGGTGGCCTGCCGGGGACGTGGCACCCCGAGGGAAACCGTGTAATTTGGAATTCTTTGGAGATGCGGGAGACAAATGCGAGCGATCATCGAGGACTGCTGGAATTTTATGGTTCATAATTAAATGAATGCAACCACAGCCAGAATATAAATACTGTGCTCGAGACATTTTCGGAGATGACCTCTCCTGCACACGTCTGTATTTATAATGCTCCACAGTCACTCAGAGCGAGAGCAGTCATGCACATTCGATGGAATATATTTTCACACCAGTGCAGTTTTATCCTCGTTATGCTCTTTGAATAATTTAACGGCATGATGGGGATTTACTTTTCCACTGCTAACAGAAATTATCGAGCGACTTCTGATTAATGAATACAGATATTAGGGGAAATTACGGGGTAGTGAAAACTTTCCCTGTTCTAATTGTTCTGTTTTAAAAAGCATCTAAACCAAATTAGTGCATTGGAAAGTATAAGGATTAATTCAGTGTAGAACAGTATGTACATTTGACAGAAACACACAAACTTCATGCAGATCCTTAATAATTTAACAAATTCAAACTCGCTCCAAACCCCAAATTGAGTGCAACACATTCAATTAGCCACAGAACAGACAGGGGATGATTCTTTTAAAACGATTTGATCTGTGATTCAATTACTTGTATTAGTCTGCATATTTTTAATCTGGCAGATACGAAAAACAAACCTGCTGTTGTGGCATTCGTGTCATGTTTTGTTCGTGACACAGTGAGCATCTCTCATTCAAACGCTCAGCTGGTACACAGCTCACACTGAGGAGAACAGAGGGGTAGAAAACCAGATGGAGAAAGAGAGGGTGCGATCGACAAGTGTGTCAAAACTATGTGAACCCCACTGACCAGCATACAGATGTATAGTGTCCACATACCAAGGAGTCTTTTCACGCAGAACGAGTGTAACGGCATCGTGTGTGAGATGATCAAATGATTGAGGGCCCATCAGAGTGGGATATTGTTAGCACAGTGGACTAGCTGCCTCTATTGAAACCACCACATACTCCCACACACACACTCATCCATGCACGCTCACATACACAACACAGCAGTGGTGGGGACACTAATGAATATATATCCTGCCTTGTGCAACCTTAACTATAACAGACCACTGAAATTATTTTTTACCATATCATCAAAACAATGTTAAACTCTTTGAAACACTGTCTGAAAAGCAAACTGGTCTTCAAACATGACACACACACACACACACTCCTGCAGGCATTACCTCCTCGCTGCATCCACACATGCTTGAACTGCATACATTAGTTTCTTCCCCTTTCTTTATTTCCACTGTTCCTTTTTTCCCACATGCCTCAGCGACACCAACTCTCAGCAGCTGAGCTGGAAACTCAGTTTTGTGTTTGTTTTCATGTTTTGGACTTTGTTAAGCTCCATCTGTTTTGAATGTGCGTTTGTGTTTGTGTGTGTGTGTGTGTGGGGGGGGGGGGGGGTATTTATGAATATTGTGCATTTTTAGATCTATATTTCACCAATGAGATTTGTGTCCTAGCTGGCGCCAACATCAAAGAAACAGACAAGTGGAGAGCAAGAGCGAGATTCAGCTTCACTGAGGGAGCGGAACGAGAAAGGGAAAGTCTTCCATTGAAGCCTTGTTTAAATGTTGATTATGCGATCCCATCGCGCTGAGAGGCCCATGCCAACTGGCAGTGTTCGTCGTTCTTATCTCCTGAAAAAAAACCCATGTATCTCTCAAAGGGAACTTTTCAGGAATAGACTATTGTAGATATTTGTCGTTGAGAAACCGGCTTGGGACTCGTTTGTTTTTTCCCTGACTTGAACTGAAAATTCTGACCCAAGCTGCGAGAAGAAACTGAAACCTCATTTAAATATCAGTTAAAAAAGTTTTGCAGATCAGTGAGGGGTGACAAAGAGACTGCAACTCTCTTCAAATAAAAACAGGATGGGCCATTTTCATTATAGTTTAACTTTTTTTTCCCCCATCATTCCAAGTTTCTTTTATTTTCTAAAATGGATTTAGATGAAAAGAGACACTGACTTTCATTTTCTTTGGTTCATTTTTCTTGAAATCCATTTAGAGATTTGAAAAGAAAGCTGACTTATTCACTCAAACACTTCCTCACATCCAGCAGAATATTCATGAAATGGAAAGAGAAAGGAAAAATATTAGGTTTAATTTTTTCAATTTCTGCAAAAACTCAAGGACGGCTAATTCCTGTGCTTTGACTCTACAACTAAAAGAGAATATTTTTTTTTAATTCTAGTTACATTGTCTGGATCTATATCTCAAATTTGTCAGATTGCCTTGGAACTCTGCTCCTCTGTGATCCGGGTGTGTTGGCAGATCAGAATCGAGGTCACTACAGCTCTTGTCTTGGCACAGGATTGCTAAAGTTTACAAACCCAGCTGAATGCACACGAGGCCTAAAGGGTGAATAAGGACTGCTGGGTTTTTCAGAGTGAGAGTTTTTGTGTTTGTAAATGTAACCCGATGCCCCATCTGAGAGATAATACACTTCTGCTCCGTTCAAACGCAGAGGGAAAATATCCAGAGGCTTTTGTTGACTGTTCAGATGGCAGATGATGAATAGGGTGTGGAAAAGTTTTAATAAAGTTTTGGCAGTGACAAATTTAATCTCTGACTTGCTTGTAAGCCCATGGCATGTTGTCTGAGGAAGCTGTTTGCAGTTGCAGCTCGGGGGCTCATTGGTGCTTCATCGTTAAGAACCTTGTGTCACAATCTGTGGATCCCAATTTAAACCCTTCAAAAAATTAGTGCTTATGTTGCTTTTAATTCAAATAAATATGCCTAAGAAGGAAGAGTTTAGTTTTCAATAATCATATTAGTCTGAATTGTCTTGCGCTATTATACATCTCTATAAGATGGATTCTGTGTTTCTGTTGGGCGGCTGATTGATCGTGCAGAATCCCTGCAGCATTTCTCAAAGGTGAAGATATTTATGACCTCAGGGGTGCGTTCATTTACTGATTGATGCTCAGACCCCGCGCTGCAGATCACATCGACGGCACACTGGGCGAAAGGTTTATATATTATTATAAGTTTCAGCGCAGATATTTATTACACTGGGTGTCTTCCTTGATTTTCCCCGGGAAAAAAATGTTTAGATCATATTTTTATGGTACAAGCAAAGAAATCTGTGATTTAGGTTGAACCACATCGCACAGCAAAGCAATTACACACACGCTACTACACAGAATGGTCCAAATGTTTCCATTCACCCTCCCAGATAGATCATGTCTCATTGCTATGGCAACTGCTGACAGCTAGCAGTCACCGTTGTCATGGGAACAACTTGACAGGGTCGTAAGGAGAATAGAGGGAGAGAGGGAGGTTGTAAAAGAGGTTAAAGAAAAATGAAACAAAGACAGTGAAAACACACCTCATGTATTTTCAAACGCTGTGTTTAATCAGAAATCAGATTTTATTTTGACCATTGTCTTTGCTGTTCCATGATCATATGAGCAAAACCCAGTCCAGTCTTAGAATTTGCTGTGCAACCGTGAGATGATGATAATTTCCATTGAGAAGGAGGGGATGAATTAAAAAAAGATAAATGCTGCCAAGGGAAAACAAGATTAGTATTTTTTCCACCCAGGCGTGAACGTACCCTCTGCATTGCTCCTCGCTTCCTGCTTCATTCGTTTTCCTCCCATATTTCCCTCTTTCATCTTCCTCCTCGCTTCTCCCCCTCCTCCATCTCCTCCAGTCCACAAAGAAAGCTTTTAGATGATTAAAACACAACAGAGTATTTTTTTTTTTCCTTTATTGCCATTGTTCAATCTCCGTCTGCCTGCACAAATGCCGACTTCAGCCGTTTGAGATATAATCCACCAGGTTTCACTCCAGGGCGACGTATTTTTATCAAGTCTTAAAGGACATTAGGGGCCGAGGAGAGTAGAAACATGTGAGGGTCAGGTAAAAAACACGAACTACATCAAGCTTAAAACTGGGGTTAATGAACAGGCACTGGAGAAAATACCTACAATTGTGAAAACAAACCAAACAAACATAATTACCGCTGGGGTTTTAATACATAGTCCTACACTCTAAAGGAATAATTGATCATTTTCTCTTATTTCGGTTCTGCCAAGACAAGATGACAGGATCAATCCAACTCTGGTGTTTGTGTGCTAAATATAAAACTATCGATGGTTAGTTTTTCTTTGTGTTAAGTCTGGAAATAACTGGTGAGGCTCTCTTAAAAAACACAACCTCACATTTACAGTTATAACACAATGAGGTTCAGCAGGTCTTGTAGATGTCCATAGTTTGGCCAAATCGCACTTAGGGTAAAATACAACAATAATAACAGCAATATTAAGCTATTTAATTTGATGTAGGCCCATGAGATGGGGTGATAATGTGCAGTTTGACTCAGTGTTATTGCAGTTAGCCTGGCTTATCCTGTTTTTGTCATCCTCACATTTCTCTGTAAAAAAAAAAATACAACCTTCATTTGTGTAAACTGGAATACACTGGGGGGTTTGTCGTTTCGTTTTGACCTCCGTTGAGCTCATTGTTTTGGCGCCAGCAGAATAATTATTGGGCTCGTGTAAAAACGAGCACACGTGTAAACCTTTGTCTCCCTGCGCTGTTCTGCTGCTGCACGGTTGTTCTTATTTAAAGAGCATTAATTAAAAAGGAACTCATTATAAAGCCGAGGGTGTCGTAAAAACTAATGAAAAAACCTGCAGCTGTGCTTCATAAAATGGCATATCAGTGCTTTGGAGAGACAGAAGTGCGGAGGAGTTGGAGGACGGGTCAGGTAGCAGATGAATGGGTGACGCTTGTGATTATTACTGTGACTCGCCTGTGGCTGCGGAGGTCAGAGGACCGTAATATAAATTTCAGTTGGAGCTGTTTGTTTATGACTTTACTCCAAATAAACCCGTTTGTGTAGAATTCAATACAGCGGTCTCGCACACACGAGCGTGCACACGTATAAATATACCTGCTGCCGGATTGAGGAGGCGGAACTTAAACCGGTCTGACCCTGGCAACAACATAGTGACGCAGCAGCACGTGAGGGTGTTTGTGTGCGTTCATGTGTCTGTGTGCGAGGAGATGACTCACTGCTCGCAAACGCTTAAGGACCTGATTAGCGCCTCAGTGTTTTTCAACCTGTTTATTTATATAATCACAACAGTTTGCAGCAACGAGCGCAGAACGGCGCTACGTGATATAAACCGAGGGGTCTGACTAACCTGCATGCCGTGTTCCGCCCTTTTCCAATACTGTTTCAACCCTGACAGCACTCACAGTTACTTGATTCACCAGCTTCAGATTTGTTGGAGATTCAGTTTCTGTGCTCAAGCATTTTCATTTTGAACTGAATCGATGGCTACTGCAATTAAGCGCCAATGCTCAGCTCTAATTTGCAGAGGTTTACATAGATAGACAAAGAACTGTGTGGGAGACGCGGCCCTTTTAACACATGCCCAGTCTGTAAGTGTTCTGAAGTCTTTCCACTCTTGGCTTGGACCGGTCGTGTCTTATTATGTCAGTTCATTCTCTCAACTCTGGGTTAACTATGTGTTGAAACGGCCATATCTCCCACACGTTTGTGTCTGTAGTCAATCAAATTAAAGCAGAGACTTGGCTTCTTTGTTTTATTTCAAACTGAATGTGTTGAAGCTTCAGAACAAAACTGCCTTAATACCTTTGTCTGGACCTCCCATTGTGAAAAGTTTCATATCTTTCTGCTGCTTGTTCATGACTTAACCCACTTATCATGCTTTGTGTCTCTGTTCATCCATTTGAATGTGAGTGAATGATGGGAACTTTCTCGCCCACTCCTCCTCCTCCTCCTGTCTGGGTGTCACTCCATCTCTGAGGAAGAAGCCTTTGCTTGAGAGCGAACAGAGGAAACGCTGCATCTCATCTCAGTCGCATCATAAAACACACACAGCTGCAGCTCTTCATCACTTTTATAGAGGAAATATAGTCAGGCTTCGCCACCGTGGCCTGATTCAGGAGTGGAACATCCCATTCCTCTGTGTGGAGAAAGCCCGGCCGTAAGAAATGTACTCTGTGAAACCCAGTGTTTTCTCAACACACTCTTACACGGGGCTGATGATAATGGATTCATGGGGACGGCTTGTCACGCCGCGGAAAGAACACATGGGCAGACATTTAATTTACTTCTGCGTCTCCCTCCTGCGCATGCAGTCCACCCCGCTCCACCTGGCAGCAGGATACAACAGGGTGAGGATAGTCCAGCTGCTACTACAGCACGGAGCAGATGTCCACGCCAAGGACAAGGGGTATGTACGCATAAGTGAAGTAAGTGAGGAAAAACATGGCAGCCATAATGTTGTGCCTGCTCAAGTAGTTTTGGTCTGACGGACATTCACTGACTTTTGGGTTGGACTCTTCCAGCGGCCTGGTGCCTCTACACAACGCCTGCTCCTACGGACACTATGAGGTCACAGAACTTCTGCTGAAGGTATATGTTCCCCACCTCTCCACACGGCAACCTGTGCTTTGCTTCCTTCTCCCTCCTCCACTCATCCTGTTATTTTTCCCTCCAGCACGGAGCGTGTGTTAACGCCATGGATCTGTGGCAGTTCACCCCTCTCCACGAGGCGGCATCTAAAAACAGAGTGGAGGTCTGCTCGCTGCTGCTGAGCCACGGGGCCGACCCGACCCTGCTCAACTGCCACAGCAAGAGCTCCGTGGACATGGCGCCCACTCCCGAGCTGAAGGAGCGACTCACGTGTGAGTGTGACACTCACATAAACTGCAGCTGCGAAGTCGAGCTCTGCTGAATGTGTCTTGGTGCCAATTTAATGAATAGGTTGTTTTGGGCGGGGGGGGGTATTTGCACCAGTCATGTTTGGAGCAGTCGATTTCAGTTTATTTGAGCATTAAGAGTTAAATATGGAACTCGCTGTGCTCCTTTTGAAAGGACTGTGGACATGGCGCCCACTCCCGAGCTGAAGGAGCGACTCACGTGTGAGTGTGACACTCACATAAACTGCAGCTGCGTCGTCGAGCTCTGCCGAATGTGTCTTGGTGCCAATTTAATGAATAGGTTGTTTTGGGCGGGGGGGGGTATTTGCACCAGTCATGTTTGGAGCAGTCGATTTCAGTTTATTTGAGCATTAAGAGTTAAATATGGAACTCGCTGTGCTCCTTTTGAAAGGAAAGCTGTTGTTTTCTGAAGCGGAAAACAAGGAGTTACTGGTGTGAGGAGAGACAGATGTCAGCATCTGATAACCAGCAGGTTCAAAATGTTCAATATATTCAGCAGATAGAGAGGAAATCTCAACTGATGCTGATTTCAATGTGTGTAAAAATTCGGGTCATGTTCCCTGTAGTTGTTTGTACTCCTAAAGAAAATATTCCCTTCTTTGTCATGAAATCAGATTTCGACCTGAACATCAGTAGCAGCCATCTTGGTTCAGTGCTTCAGTGGTGCTTCGCCTGTTGATGCTTTTTTTTTTTTCAGATACAAAAACTGTCCTTCCCTTTGTATATAATATTTGAAATCATCATTTGGAGCTATTTGATGTATCAATTGAATATAACTCAGTTGAACAGAGCAGGGGACTGAAAACATTCTCTCGGAAAACCAGTATTTTTCATCCTGTTTGCAGCCAGAGTCGGAGCAAACAAGATAAATCCTTGTCTCTGCCAGGAACGCTCTCCAGGTGGAAGCTGAGCCGCAGACTGAAATACTTTCCTTGACATTAAGCCTGTGATTCAGGTTGAATACTGAGGCAGAACACGTTTTTTTCTTTTTATTGTTGTTGTTGATGGTAAGAATCGATTAACTTCAGGTCCCAAAATTGAAGGACAGTAACGGTAACTGGTGTGATATTCAAGTGAGACAAATATAATGGTGGCGTTTTTTTTTTTTTTCAAGGAAAACTGACATTTTAGGCAGTGAGAATTTATATACTCTTTATTGTTACCTGGCAAACCAGATCCAAGGTCGGGATGTGCCGACCTAGAAAATACAACAGAATACAACTTTTCACTTGGTTTTTATGAATGAATGAGATGTGTATTAATGAATGAGCCTCAGATGTGGTGAGTTATACTAGTTGTTTCCTGTGTTTAAGCAGCTGACACATCGTTTTGTCTATTGGCCTTAGAAATTCCTTCAAATGAAGGGGAGAACCTGTCTTCCCTTGCACCGAGTATCTGTTCATACCAAGGTTTTAACCTGTAAAATGGGATCACTCGCAGACAATACATCATTTACAGGGGTCACAAACCACTGTGCTCTTCACTAACCGGGATGAAAAATTACTTCAGCACTCTAATATGGAATAAACTGCAGAGGCTGCTTCAGATATTTTTTTATGTTGTTGATTCTCCTTCTGTCTCGACCACATTTCCCAGACGATGTGACATCTGTGCTGCTCTTACCATTCGTCTAAATGTCTGATTAGAAATGCATGAATGCTGTTGCTCCGACTTGAACAGACTCCTCTTTTATGCTGCCTCAAAAGCTTCCAAAGCAAAGTAGTTTGTTGTTTGTAATTTTTCAGTCCTCTGGGCAATAATCACTTGTTTCTGCTCCAGCTCCGGCACACACAGTGTTGCATGTGTTGCTGGGAGAAAAAAAAACCCAAAACCTTGGAAGTAATCTAGGAAGGATGTCAAGGAAAACTCACAAGTGTGTGTGTGTGTGTCTGTGTGTCTGTGTGTGTGTTCAGATGAGTTCAAGGGCCACTCGCTTCTCCAGGCTGCACGGGAAGCTGACATGGCCAAGGCCAAGAAGACGCTGGCACTGGAGATAATCAACTTCAAACACCCTCACACGCACGAGACGGCACTAGTAAGAAAGCACACCAACACACACACACCTGCAGAGATGTAAACACTTATGATTCACTCCCTCTCTCTCTGTCTCGCTCTCTGTGTTTTAGCATTGTGCAGTGGCATCACCTCACCCCAAAAGGAAACAGGTGACAGAGCTGCTGCTGAGGAAGGGTGCCAACGTTAATGAGAAGAATAAAGAGTGAGTGCTGATGAGATCATAATTGTTACTAATTACACATGGATACAAGTAAAACACCATCGTTGAGAATATTATAACGCCCTGGCTGTTCTCCTTATCTGCCAGAACTCTGGTAATGCTTCACCTGAAGTTTAAATTCTGCCTGTCCCAAAGATGAAAACATTTTTAAGAATTGTTTGCTGCTTGTAAATCTGAAACGAAGGCAATCCTCCCTCTCCTCCCCGCTTCAGTTTCATGACTCCTCTCCATGTGGCTGCGGAGCGGGCTCATAATGATATCATGGAGGTGCTGCAGAAACACGGCGCCAAGGTAAATTACAGTTATTTTCACCTGTGGCACTCTGAACGAACCCAACACATTCCAACACATCTGATCTAAAAACAGAGCCACGGTTCACTTCATCTGTTCCCAGGTCTGGTTTGCAGTGTGAGGGAGTTAGGAAATCCATGATCAGGCCTCTTTATATGACAGTAATGAATGTAAATAATGTTTTTGCATCAATATGTTGAAACATGATTTATGAGCTAATTTGTTGGATTAGATGAAAACAACTCCGAATGGATTTTTGCTATAAGATTTAATGCATCATGATATACAGAACATCAATATCTCAATATTACATTTCACATAGTGTGACTGAGGTTAATTATAATCATGAAACTTAACCATGTGTGATTTAATTACTAAACACGACAGTTTCTACAATAGGAACAGAAAACAACTGCGTTGTGTTAAATATTCAATATTAAGGCTGACAGAAGGCATTCTGGGAAGTCAGTATATTAGCAACCAAAGATTTTTTTATTTTTAAACTCCCACATTTTCATATATTTCTTAAGAAATTCTAAAAGAATCAGGCATATGTCGGGTATTAATATATATGGAAACATGGTAACAATTTAAACAATAGAAGTGTGGATTAGATTTTTCAAAGGAAGATATTGTGAATGGTTGCCTGCACAGGCTGTAGTAGAAGCTAACTGTGGATAGGTCTGCTGAGAGGGGAAGGGAACAAACGTAGGAACTGGAGGTCATTTCAAGAATCCTCATAGAGAAATACTTGTGTTTTCAGGTGAATGCCTTGGACACGCTGGGTCAGACGGCGTTGCACCGCGCAGCGCTGGCAGGCCATCTTCAGACCTGCAGGCTGTTGCTAGGATACGGGGCAGACGCCTCGCTGGTGTCACTGCAGGGTTTCACTGCTGCTCAAATGGGAAATGAAGCCGTTCAGCAAATACTCAACGGTACACCAATCTTTTTTGTGTGGGTGTGCGGCTGGTGTGCACATGTGTAGGTGCTGGATTTCGGTTGCTATGCACTTGCAGGCAACAGTGAAATTAACTGGGATTGTTCAGTTGAGGTCAATATTGATATTTTCTGACTTCAAATAGGTGCCACTGTTTTTTTTTTTAAGACTGACAGTGAATTCCACAGAATATTGGAATTGTTTGTAATTAGCGTTTTTTACTAAACGCTTCATGTTTATTTTTGATTTTCTTCCAAATCTGTAGAATTTTCTTCATCTTGCAACATTTGCTAAACATGTCCCTTCTGTTGTTTACCTCATTGTTTGTAATAAGTATTTCTAATCCATGTTTCTCCTCGTGTTGCTGTGCAGAGAACGTCCCGGTGAGAAACTCAGATGTGGACTACAGACTTCTGGAAGCTGCTAAAGCCGGAGACCTGGACTCCGTCAAGGTGATTCTGTTGTTTCACAATGAAGTTCTGACTCACACACACCATGAAATGATGAACTGAAGAGCAACTAACAACCACAATCTTAGTTTTAATTTGTAACTGAATCGCGTCCCAGGTGAATTTATCTCACAGAAGTTGAACATCCGCCAGCGTTTTTGTATTTCCAAGCTATAATGGAACAGAACGTTGTGACCTTTCGACTGCTCCCGCTGCTCTTATGGTCTCCTGGTCCTATTGACGTTTATGAAATGCCAGTTAGATATTGTTCTCTTTAAAGCAAACCTTTTCAGTTTGCCGCCTTGTATTTTTACTCGCATGGATTTTTGATAAAGGGAATTTGCGAATTGTTTCTTTATTAAAGGTCACATTTCCCATCTCAACAGGTTTCCAACCATAACATTGTAATCACAGCCGTCTCATGCGGCTCGTTGCACCACCAGCGTTAGCTTTAGTTTGATCGGAGTTTGATTTCCAGCCCACTCATGTTGAAAGGGTAGGTGTTAGTGATGTACTGTAATACACTCTGGATAAAAACCACCCACTAATTGTCAGGACCTGGTAACATCCGGTGAGGTATCTGACAGAGCGTTTGGTGTGAAGTGGAGGCTGTCTGTGTGTGTGTTCTGCCCGTGGAGACAGACAGGTATGGTTATCCACATGAAGGGAATCTGTCAGCGTATGAAGTGTGAGGCTTTGGCAGTTGGCTGAAGAATCTGAGCCGACCAGACAATCATGTCTCATCGGGCTTCTCTCTCTCTCTCTCTCTTTTTTTTTTTTTTTTTGTACCTGAGTTGCAGACATGTACTGAGTGACGTTTTTTTTTTTTAAAAGAGCTTTTCGGACATTTTCTGGGCGGATTCCTGTCAGCTGCTCAAACGCTGAGGAGGTTCAGACTGTGACTGTTGGAACAAGGGCCTCCTCAGGCGACGGGCCAAAGACAGAAACCACTTCTGTCTTTCTGAAACATTTTCTGCATCATTCAGAGACGTAAATAACATTATAGAGAAGCCTGGCGTGCAGGGCCTCTGCTGGTCCCTGGGCCAGTGGCACCAAGCTGTTCTTTTTTAAAAATCACAACCGTTTTATCTCATTAAAAACCTTTTGAATGAATCTAATCATTGACTCGATGAGGAAATGACTTTTCTTACAGATAAGTACAGCACAATAGTGAACATTCCTTGGAACTATAACAGATTCATCAAACATCCCTCTGTTGTTCATCGTAGATTTAGCTCTCTGTGTCTCTTTCATCAATCAGCTGTTTAAGTCATTCTCCTTCTTCTCTTCAGTCCCTGTGTACGGCTCAGAATGTGAACTGCAGAGATCTGGAGGGACGACACTCTACTCCCCTTCACTTTGCTGCTGGATACAACAGAGTGTCAGTGGTGGAGTACCTCCTGCACCATGGAGCTGACGTGCACGCCAAGGACAAAGGGTGTGATGCTTTTAGACATATCAGTAGGTATTAGAAAAACAAGTGCAGCAGTTTAACTGTCCTGGTCTCCCTGCAGTGGCCTGGTTCCCCTCCATAACGCCTGTTCCTACGGCCACTACGAGGTGGCCGAGCTGCTGGTCAGACACGGGGCCTCAGTCAACGTGGCCGACCTGTGGAAGTTCACGCCGCTTCATGAAGCTGCCGCCAAGGGCAAATACGAGATCTGCAAACTGCTGCTCAAGGTCAGGCCTGCACCTTTCCCTCTCTCACAAGCATTGTCCCTCGCTCCAAATGAGTCGTGTGGAATGCTTCACTTTCACAGCTGAATGTGTTTGTTTCTTTTTTTTTTTCTATAAACACTTCCAGACAAGGTTACATCACCACTGTGTTGCTGACATATGGAGCTGAATAAATTAATGTTAGATTGGCACTGGTGAATTCACAAAGGACAAATGCACACGTGGTGTTTGTGCTTCTATGGAAGGACATGAAGTGGAATAATGCATTGGTCCACCTTATTCCATCCTCGTTCGACCCATTAGTCTTTAACCTGGTTTTCAACCCTGTGTCAGAATGACAGGATCAGACAAAATGTCCTCCCTCCAACTTACTCTCAAAGCAAAACCCGACACTCATCCACAGTGGGGCATCTGCTGCTCCATGTGATGGTTTAGTGTAAATCCCATTGCACCATAAAAGTGCTGTATGGGGCCTCGTTAGCTGGTTTCGTTGCAGTGTCCTTTACAAAGACTATCACCAAAATCTACACAGTCTTCACTGAACTGCCTTTAGCTGCTTATAAAATGGTAAAAACACTTAGTCAGGCCGACAAGGTGGCGCTGGTGATAACAGAGCAAACACTGATGATGTGGCAGAGTTGCCCGGCTCCCAGTCACGGTCAAAGGGAGTGGGCAGGAAAGTGTCTCTGGGGGAAAGGCTGACTGGGCTCCGTGCAGTGATGGATTCCCCAGAGGGGCACTGTGGAAGCATCGGTGGTGTCGTGCTAAATAATCTGTTAACTTTATTAAGAAGCCTTGTGTTTTCAGTCGTCACTCCTGTGGTCGGTCAGTGCTTTGGTTCAGTCCGTACTCAGGGACACCATCTGCCTCAGCAGCTTTTGTTTGTGTTCATCCGACAAGAGGTTAGCGTGGCATCGTGGGAATTGTTCACCCTCGGCCGCGGACTTAGGCCTGTTGTTCTTTGTTGTCAGAAGGGCTGTTAATGGCTGATGAATAAAACAGATAAAAACTCTGTGTGTTTGGGTTTCCAGAGGAATCTGTGCGATCAAAGCAGTCGTTTAGGGTCACAGCGGCCTCCTCGGGCCTCACGTTCACCGATTCTGACTCTCAGATAGATGATCGATCCGTGCACATTTTTTCACTCGGATGGATTTAGAGTTGGATGTTGTGTAGACATGGCAGCGTCCCCAGTTCCCCTTTAACGCATACACAGACACGCACGAGTTACAGAGTGTTCCTGCACTTGGTGTTAATCTGCCGTGGCCTCGGGATGTAACTGTTCTCTCTCTCTCTCACTATTCCAGAGTCCAGCAGTTGGTTTCCTTTTGTCTCTGGCTGTTTGTTGTCGTTCCTCTGTTGTCTCTTTATCTGTACTGAGGAAAAAAAAGACTCTGCTGCTCTGGCTTCCAGGGCTGTGAAGGGATGGTGTCAGAAATACAAATAGAATATTAGTTCCTTCCGTCAAAGAGTTTCAACGTTTTTCATTCATTTGTTGGTTTGTCAGCGTCAGCCGTTTTGAGACATGCACAGATAATTGGCCTGGGCATTTTCCCTGGAGTTCACACATGGAGAACGCAGCAGGATGTTGTTAGATTCCGACACGCTCAGGACAACAGGAAAATGTCGATAACATTCGGAGAGAGGTGGTGTTGACTGTTAAAGCCAAAAGGTCGATAATTTCTTTCCAACCTCACCTCATCTTCGTCTGCGGCGTCTGTCTGTATCACCGTGGAGATGCATAGATTTTTTTTCCATCCTTGCTGCCCTCACATGTTTGAAACATCAGACACACCCGCCCGCTGTGAATTTCCTGGACATTTTTTTTTTTTTGCTGCCTTCACATTAATTCACCGACATTTTCTGCACATGGGCTGCTGATGGAAAAATCAGCCCCTGCATTAAAGCAGCTAACTGGTTTTAACGTGGTGCTTAATTGTTTTTCTCTTGACGAAGCTGCGGAAAATGGTTCAAGCTACAAATTGAGTATTAAATTACCTGATCATTACCACCAGATACCTGCGTTCATGTTGCTGTGAATCAGTGTAAACTAAACAGTCAAGGTTTAAGTATAGATTTATTTGAATGTATATATATCCTCTGGTTATTTCGACTATCATTTTCCTACAAAGTGAAAACAGGTCAAAAAGAAGTAGGAGTGAAAAACCCGAATGTGGATCCTGTATGTTCAAAGACAGTATCCATAGTGATGAGAGATGTATCGTAGACTTTTCCGGGCCAGCAGGGGATACCAAGGAGCCCCACCAGTCCCAGGACATCCAATTTTAATGAGCGGATTTCAAAACATACAATGAGACGACAAGTTAAACCGTAACCTAGGAGATTAGGAGGTTGAGTGATAGAAATGTCTGCTTTCTGCTCCGGTCTCCAGAGTATGGGGTGTTTTCCACTTCACTGGATGTCCCGTCCTCACCTCTCCACCTCCCTCTGTCTCTCCCTCTTTTCTCCTCTCTGGTGATTTACCTTCATCCTCGTCTCGCTCACTCGGCGCTCGTCACCATCTTGAAAAGATCTCGCGTGTTTGGAGGGCGAGGGATTTTGAGGAGTGAATTTTAGGTTTAAGCTAAGGGTAGCACATGTTCTGTTCTCACATTAGTGGTTCGTCAAATCTTTTGCTTTTCGACTTTGACAACTGAAAAGAACTTTCATCGGGACTGACCTCTGTGAACACTGACTCAATTATAGATGTCTGCTGCTGACACCCAGCCTTTTTTAAATTTAATTTTTTTTTTTTTACCCTCTCCAGCACGGAGCCGATCCCACCAAGAAGAACCGAGACGGGAACACTCCTCTGGACCTGGTGAAGGACGGAGACACAGACATCCAGGACCTGCTCAGAGGAGACGCCGCTCTGCTGGACGCCGCTAAGAAAGGCTGCTTGGCCCGGGTGCAGAAGCTGTGCAGCCCAGACAACATCAACTGTCGGGACACACAGGGACGCAACTCCACCCCGCTGCACCTGGCAGGTAAAGCCACATAAACGCATTTGATCCTGAAGCCATTTATGTATAAAGAACACTGCCGATCCTGGTCAGATGGACCTGATTCACCTAAAGATCTAGAATCTCCTTCTCTTTCCAAGTTGACATCTTCGTCAGTGTCTTCTACGTGAACCGCTCCTCTTATTCATCCCGACATATATTTGTATTCTTGTTTTGCTTCGTGTTTGAATCCCCTTGCTCTGAAAAGTTATCGAAAAAATGTTCAGGGGAAGTTTTAAGTGCCTGTCAGAGATGAGCTTACGATTCACATTCGCATTCACACAGCACTTTCTCTATCACACATGATTCGCAGGCTGTCAGCACAGCCGTCAGGAGAGATTTGGGGTTCAGTGTCCTGCCCGAGGACACCTCGATGCGGGGACTGGTCAGGTCGCTGTGTCCCCCGGGGCCACAGCCGCCAACACCTCTCTGATTATGTAAAGCTCACTTAGCAGACACATTAACATGAAGGATGGAGCCAGAGGCTTCCAGATACAGGTTGGCTGAAGTCTGCAGGATTTGAGCGACAGTGGAGATGGTATATTTGCCTGTGCCAATCACTCCGGCTCCAGTGTCTCCGGAGGGGCCGACCCCTTGATTTTAGTGGAGGTGCGGTGCCAAGAACCAAACAGACTGGGAATGAGTCAGGCGAGCAGAATCACTCTGACGGACAGGTTTGGACAACGAAAGACATTTATCAATAATGTTTGATGAAAACATTTTTGACAGTGGTTCAGCCCACAGATCATATGAGCTTCAGGTCTTAACACAGCGTGGGCGTCTCGATCTTGTGATTGATGTGCTGGTCTGAAGAAAAATTTATTTTTTCTGAAATATTTCACTCGGAATAAAGTTCTGTGCCACCAGCATAACAACTCACCTCAGACACACACTGCTGTGGGTCAGTAGCATCCAACTGGGGTCTTCTGCCTCCTTATATGTGGCTTTACCGTCCTCAGCAGGATCTCAGATGTCCCACTGACGTCCTTAAATAGGTCTGGACAAACAGCCACAGTCGAGCTTCAGCTCCTGTCTGAGCCAGTGAACGTCTCCGGCTCTTAAATCAGCTTCATTTTCAGGGTTTAAGACTGATTATAAAACAATGAGGATTGGTTTGTAAGCGATGTCTCTTGACCTTTCCTCTTTAGTAACACATTTTTCGGATTAATTGGACACCATGTGAATGCATCACATGTCACTGGAAAACAGAGCATTTGCTAAAGGTGCCATAACAAGCAAGCAAAAATGAAATAAACCAAGGGATCAATTAAAATAAAGCCACCCAGTGAGGAAGAGTCCGTTCTTAAACATAGACTATTTCCCGTTTTTCCTGCGTCGCCTTCTTCATCCTCCTCTGGACAGAAAATCAATTTGTCTGCTTCTCTCCATTTTTACACTC
This sequence comes from Pseudorhombus dupliciocellatus, assembly GCA_016785235.1. Lineage (NCBI taxonomy): Eukaryota > Metazoa > Chordata > Actinopteri > Pleuronectiformes > Paralichthyidae > Pseudorhombus > Pseudorhombus dupliciocellatus. The sequence continues at coordinate 1,630,189 of JAFBJW010000083.1, forward strand.
TATTTAAAGACTCTCTGGATCGTGATAACATGTATATCTTGATTAGCGGATGACAAGGCCGCCACTTTTAGAACTGCTGAAGAACACTTTGTGATTTTTACTTCATGGATCTGACCGATTAGAAACACACGCCCCCACACCCTCTGCCTTGTCGCCGCCTTTCTCTCTCCTCTTCCTTCTCTGTCACTGCGTGATCACGCGTTTTTGTTTCTCCTCTCTTGCTTTGTGCGTCTGCCTCCCTGACCCGCTGTGTATTCCACACACCCCAATCCGCTCGGCAGCCGGGTACAACAACCTTGAGGTGGCGGAGTATCTGCTGGAGCACGGAGCCGATGTGAACGCGCAGGACAAAGGGGGGTTGATACCGTTACACAACGCTGCATCATACGGGGTAAGACACCCGCCTACAGCCACGTCACTGCAGGTTTCTGAACTATGACTTTTAGATGTATTACTCCTTTATTTCTGCACTTTTCAACCATTTAAATGATAAAACGACGATTATTTTTTACTACCACTCATTTCCAAAGAAGTGCCTGTGATTTTTTCTTTCTTTTTTTTTTTCCTCCTTCATCTGGAGTCTTTTGTCATCTCACAGTCACACACTGCTTCTACTAGACAGCATGCTGCTCCTGAAAGAGTAAAACACATGTTTGAATGAAAACATAATGAGCTCTGCATATTGGGGACACACACACACACACACACACAGAGTGTAGCATATCCCACTGTTACTGAGAAACCAGCTAACGTTGCGTTTGGTGCTGAGGCGAGAGCTGGTGACAGACGATGAGGAAGAGGAACAGGAAAAAGGAAGAACAGAAAGACCGGTGGGAAGACGAGAATCTTGTCGGTGTAAATAATTCACCAAATTTTTGTTCCACTGGATTGAACGTATTACTTACTCATCACACTTCCACATTTTAAGAGCTTTAATATTTGCTGCCTTTTATCCCTCCTCTCATCTGACACCTCCACTCTCCTCCTCCTCCTCTCGTCTAGCACGTGGACATCGCCGCCCTGCTGATCAAGTACAACACATGCGTCAATGCCACAGACAAGTGGGCGTTCACTCCGCTTCACGAAGCGGCCCAGAAAGGACGCACTCAGCTCTGCGCTCTGCTGCTGGCACATGGAGCGGATCCCACGATGAAGAACCAGGAGGGACAGACGCCGCTGGACTTGGCGACAGTATGATAGACTTTATAGACGATTAAAATCTGATTTTACTGGCACAATATAGCGTAACAAGATCGTTGAATTATTAGTTTCAGATGACATCGTGTCTGTTCGTTTGTTGCAGGCAGACGACATAAGAGCGTTGCTGATTGATGCGATGCCTCCAGATGCTCTGCCAAGCTGCCTGAAACCACAGGCCACCGTGGTAAGAGTCCTCACACGTTTCTAATCGTGCACAGACAGAAAGCGTTCAGCTGAATCGGATAAAACATCGTCTCTCTCTCTCTCTCTCTCTCAGGTGAGTGCGACTGTGGTGAGCACTGCCGCTGCAGGGGGCGTGGTCATCTCTCCCTCGCCATCCCCATCCTGCCTGTCTGCAGCCAGCAGCATAGACAACCTGTCCACGCCCCTCGGGGACATCACAGTGGGCGGGGCCACTGGTCCCGCGGATGGAGCGTGCGGGTCGGACAGAAAGGAAGGAGAAAGTACGTGCGCACAGATGTCGTGTTCAAAGGGGGGAGATGGATTTGTGGATGTTGTAAACAAGTAAACATGTGTAAACAGCTCTGGGCTCCTCCGATAAACCTGCTGACATGTCTGTATCTGGGCAGGTCTGCTGGATATGACCATCAACCAGTTCTTAAAGAGCCTGGGGCTGGAACACCTCCGAGACATCTTCCAACGGGAACAGGTACACACACACACACACACACACATTACTTCTAACCTGAACACGCAATCTAAATCTTTTGGTCAGCTTTTTTATGACAGGTAAAACAGAAAGAGGCAGAAAGAGAAGAAAACAGAGACAGAAAAGGAGAAGCATAGATGTGAAAAAGGAACACATCTGTGTGTTTGTGTTACAGTTATTATCATTTCCCCCTAAAGGGAAACAAGTCTTCATTAATATTCTGATGAAGTGCCGTGGAGGTGAGACTCAAAGAACATTTATTTCGGAATAACATTAATAATAAAAAAAAAAAACTCAGCAAGGAAAACTGGGTTAAATGTTGAAATCCTCCACCAGAAATGCTCTCTGTTACCAAACTGTCATTTTGTCCCAGAAATCAGCAGAAGTCACCTGAAGCCCTTGAGACATCAGCCAGGACGTTTCAGGCAGCTGAAATGTTTGACCTTCTTTTACCCTGGGTGTGATCGAACCGGATGAAGCGATAACACAGGCTTCTGTAAAAGTGAAAATAAAAATTTAGCTCTTTGCTGTGATTCCTGGAATAGGTTTTATAATATGTTGAAGTGGGCGAGTCAGAGAATAATATGGTTCATGTCAGCAGAACGTTGGATGATGTTATGATCTGACTCCCTTGGTGCGTCTGAGCAGATCTCTCTGGACGTGCTGGCCGACATGGGCCATGAGGAGCTGAAGGAGATCGGCATCAACGCCTACGGTCACAGACACAAACTCATCAAGGGCATCGAGAGGCTGCTTGGAGGTCAACAAGGTCAGAAGCCTTTCCCTTAAGAGACCCAAGGACGCAGGATATTAAGAATTATAATTAGCTATTTTTAAATGAGACTGGCTGTGTGTTTGCAGGTGGAAATCCATACCTGACGTTCCACTGCTCCAGCCAGGGCACCGTGCTGATCGACCTGGCACCGGACGACAAAGAGTTCCAGTCTGTGGAGGAGGAGGTTTGCGTATTGAGCATAGATACCACTAGCAGTTATTCCTGCGTCTAAATGAACTTTAGAGGATCTGATAAAAGTTTTAAGCCCGTGCCTCTGCCGCTCGGCGACACTCACATTAGTGCCGGCGCTCTGCTCCTGTAAATCAAAGTAATGGAAGGCGACAGCAGCTATGAGTGTGAATGAGTTTGAAATTAATGAGGAACATCAGAAATTTAACAGGTGGTTTAAACTGTTCCTTTTAGTCGGGAAATTGAAAAATGACACATGACGTCTTTAAGGGAAACGCAAGTCGACCTGTGCACGCCGTCATCTCAGCTGTTTGGGGAAAATGAAGCTGTTTTCCCTTCTGCGGTGCCATTGTTCCAAATTTCCCTCAGGCGTGGTCGAGGTGGTGACTCTGATAGAGCGAGGCGCTGCTTCACTTCAGTAATCCTCTTCTAGATTCCGGGGAGATACCCAAGTTGTTGACGGAGGCGCTTACTGGACTTCACTGGTGGTTCTGAGATGAAAAAGGAGAAACGTGTTCATGTCTGATCGTCCTCTGTGTTGTCCCTCCTCAGCTGCAGAGCACGATCAGAGAGCACCGCGATGGAGGCAACGCAGGCGGAGTCTTCAGCCGGTACAACATCATTAAGGTCAGAACTGCACCAGCGCACACGTCAACGTACTGCTATTTTCACAGTTGTAGTCAAAGTATAGTACAGTATACATCGGTAGTAGTGACCGCCCTCGATTTCTCCTATTGCTGGAGCCTAGAAGTCAAAAATCTCATGCTCTGCCTGCAGATTCAGAAGGTGGTGAACAAGAAGCTCCGGGAGCGATACGCACACAGGCAAAAGGAAATCGCAGACGAGAATCACAACCACCACAACGAGCGCATGCTCTTTCACGGTAAATCAACAAAAAAACGGCACCAGGCTGGAAGGACGCAGTCAGGCTGTAACCGTCACAGCAGGTTCTTTATTTTTGCTTACATCATCCCTGGAAATGTGATTTAGGGGAAGGAGCAGAAGATGACGAGGCAAACGCTGCAGTCTGATTTCAGGAAAGCAGCTGAGTCGCATGAGGCTTGATTTGGTTTTCTGATCGGAGCACAATCTGATTATATCCTGGCTGGAGATTCTTGTTGTGATGTTTGTCCAATCCTTACGTTCGATCACATCTCCCTTCCCTCGGAGCATCAGTCACTTCCTCTTAGTCGACACAAGTAAATACCCAGCTCAATCTTCTGCCTCCAGATTCAACCGTTAATATGTTCTGAGCCGGGCTCGGCTTTGCCCCGTCATGTTTTCACCTCTGGCAGCTCGACCGTAGGTTTGGATGAGTCACATTAATCTTCCATGTCCTCTCTCAGCCTCGAGGCTCATTCAGGACACGACCCTCCACAGCCAACTTCTTTTTTTTCCCCCAACGCCATCGAGCCAAAAGTACAAAAAGAAAATCTGCTGAGAGCCCAGAGGGGGAAAAAAAGCGTGTTTTCAGAGTTCTCATTTTGTTTTCTTCCTGTCAGGTTCTCCCTTCATCAACGCCATCATCCACAAGGGCTTCGACGAGCGCCACGCCTACATTGGCGGCATGTTTGGCGCCGGCATCTATTTTGCCGAGAACTCGTCCAAAAGCAATCAGTACGTGTATGGGATCGGTGGCGGCACGGGATGCCCCACCCACAAAGACCGCTCGTGCTACGTGTGTCACAGGTGAGACACCTGCACTTCACCACCTGATCTCCGTGTGTGTGTGTGACCTCACCGCTGACGCCACTGATCCGTGCGTCCACAGGCAGATGCTGTTCTGCAGAGTGACTCTGGGGAAGTCCTTCCTCCAGTTCAGCGCCATGAAAATGGCGCACGCTCCGCCGGGGCACCACTCTGTGATTGGTCGACCAAGCGTCAACGGACTGGCGTATGCAGAGTACGTCATCTACAGAGGGGAGCAGGTCGGTAACACACACAAACTTATATGTAATATGAATAAAATATAGAATTCCTCATACATATGATGAACCATGAATCATTTAATAACATTCTAGAGGCCGGCTGAAGGACTTTAAGGGGTAAAAGACATCAGATATTCATTTGAAGACTCTTTTCAATGCTTGAAATAATCCCAACATTTGGTCTCGCAGGCGTACCCGGAATACTTGATCACCTACCAGATCGTGAAGCCCGAGAGTTCGGCCACTCCTGCAGCCCCAGCTGAGCAGAAGTCCTAAACCCCAGAGACGCTGGAGTGCAGTGGACTAAACGCTCGTTCTCACGGGACTAGAACTGAACTCGCAGGCATTTCAAAGTCTGCAGAGCCGAGGGTGATGTGTGAGAATGTCGGACCAGGTGGACGATCCTCAGACAACAGGGTGCACTTGTCCAAACAGAGGGAGGTAGAGGAGGAGGAGGAGGAGGCAGGCGGAGTTCAGGGGATATGAAACACGTCGCGGTCAAGCTGGCGGCATAAATCCATCACCCTCTGTAATTAACTGGATCTAATTTTGCAGGAGAAAAATGCAAATGTTTAGATCGATGGCTCTGGGAATGTACCGGGGAGCTCGTTTTTAAATGTGTCGTGCTGTGGCTCGATCCTGTAAACAATTAAAGAGAGCAATTACAACAGGACGCAGTCCGAGGCAGAATCAGCTTCTCTGATTTCGCACCTCTGCAGCGCTCCGTGTGTTCTACCCCCGGTTTCTAAATGTGTTGTGTTGTTACCGTGTCCTCGCTCGGCTCTGTGCATCATGCTCGGCAACAAAACAACACCTCCAGGCCACTTCCAGAAACAGAGATCGTTGTGCGGAGAGAAGAGAAGCTCTGCGGCATCTCCGATCTTCCACCTCTCCTTGTCTTTTAACCAACGAGGCTCACGTGCACAAAAAGCCCCCTTCTTCTGTGTCCGCACGCATCGTTCCAGCACTAAACTCAGAGGAAACGACAGAGTGAGCGAGGGGGAGTAAAAGAGATTAAAAAACGCCCAGAAGTCAATAAGCAGAAAACAAACAGGAGACCTCCCAGTGTTTGTCTGTACAGTTTCCACTGCACCTCACTACCCACCCCCACACACGGAGAAGCATGGGCCTTACACCACACGAGCGAGCAGCAACCTGACGCCTGTCAATCTGCTTTCATTTCTCTTCAAGACGTTTTAATTTGAGTGAGATTTCCAGAGTTAATTTCTTAACTCAACACGTCGGTTGCTGCTCGTTTTAGCTCTGTTTAAAAAAGACCAAACTTTTTTTTAACCAGGGGTCTGTGCCACGAAGCAAGTAATAAATTCAAAATTATTTTTTGTAATCGGGCTTCACTTAGCTTCAGATTAAGGATTGCGAAGTCAAGCTGTCGTCATTGTGATTTACCTCATATAATATAAATGTTCAATATCTCACAACGATGAGACATGCTGGAGTTTTGTTCATGTTACACAGCAGAGAATAAACAAACATTGGGGAGGAAAACAATTGACGATCATTTCTAGACATGTTTATGAAGAATTGCTCTGTATGACATTTTCTTCTACGGCTGCTTAACGGCTGAAATCCAGAGGAAAAACCTGACGTTACCTCAAAACCACAAGCCCTGCTTCGTGGCACAAAGCCCAGGACAACCACAAGGGACCCGGGTGTGACACTGGTTTAGTCGTTATTAGCGAACATTATTTCCAAAGTTTAAGATCGTCTCATGCAGCTTCAGCGTTCTCTCCTGCTCCGTGTGTGAATGTCTCATGCTCCCTTGTTGTTGTTGTTGTTTACATGAGCCTGCTGCCTTCTGGCCCCTCTCCTCTCTGCCTGGAACTGTCAGCGCCGCCCAGTGGTGGCACCGGAGAACTGTGGGTTTGCAGTATTTAGTACATCCAGGCATTTATGTTCAGGTCAGTTTCCACACAGCACTATTTGTTTTTTTTTCCTGTTACACTCCTCAAACATGTGAAGTGAGATTTGTCACAATGATTTTTACATAATGGAATGGAACCAGTTGTACTAACTCCTCTCATTCTATGTACTGTAAGTTTGACCTGCTGGACCGACTTCTGATGTTTTATTATGTATCTGTATTATTTTTAACTAACGACACTGAACGCTACACGGGACCGTGCACAAGTTTCATTTCTTTTGTCAGAGCAAGTGAAAGGTCTTGAATTTCCTGAGACAACGGGGAACGGAAGATGAAAGTGGCCTTAAACGTCTTTGAACTTTGCCTTGAATTCGTCGGGGAAACTTATGAGTGAGTTTTCCCGAGTCAAATAATGGTAGCAGGAAGGAAGCTTGTTTTATTGTATATCTGCCAGAGAATCTGGGTAATAATATGAACACCAAACAAATATCAGACTCTCAACAGACACGTGCTGCTCTGACGTTTAATTTGTTTTTAATCCTGCTTTTACAGTTCTGATGTTCGGACGTAGATTCCATCTGATTTGCACTTTCAAACGGAAGCCGAGGATGACGTTGGTCTGAGCCTGAACAAAGCCTTGTTCGAGCTCAGAGCCCAAACTTTGTCTCCGCTCAGACGAATGAACTAAAGCCTTTGTAATGAATCTACTTTTTAAACCGATCTTTTATCATTTGCTTTTTCGCCCCTGCCCCTGCGTTCGATATCAATACTTGGTACCAACAGCAATGAATGATAAGAGAAAGGATTTCATATGTCAACAAATTCTAATGCGATTCATCGAGGGGGAGGAAGTGAAGAGGAAATTAATTAAAACTGAAAAATGAAATGAGTAAAGTATGGAGTAAGTGATGACTACAGCAGGAACGAGGAAAAACTAATAAGCTTGAAATGATATTGAGACGGCGCGAGGTTTTTCAAAGGGAAAATGAAAGCGCTGCAGCACTGGGACACAACACAGTGTACATACATTAATCCCTGTGTAAAGGAGGATTTATCTGACATTTCACACCCTGTTTAATCTCAATTTAGAAAAGTGATTACAGTTTAAAAACTTTCTTTGTCGCTCAAATGGAGAATTTAACACTTTCCTGCCAACTCTCTGATCTGTGCAGGATGTTTCAGAGGTTGCGTTTCAAAGGTCAATGGCACCATTTGATTTATGTTGTTTTAAATGAGACTGTATATAAACTAACTCCAGACGGGGCCATTAACAGGTCTTTTATGGACAATTTCCACTTAATGTTTCTTTTTTTCTGCTTTGAAAGACTTTTCAAAGACTTTTTTTAATGTGAGGATTAATATTTGAATTGTGTTTTCGCTGGTCGCTTCATCTCTGCTCATCTACCCAGAGCCAGGCAGCCATTTTTGTAAATAGGGATTGTAAGAGTCTGTGTGAGTGGGTGTTTGATCGATCCATCGCTCATGTTCAGACCTGCCTTCTACCAAAAGCCACAAGTTTGATGACCACATTTTCCCATAGGTTTTGTTTGACCTGCTGTTGCACAGAAGGTTGCACAGAGCTGCTGACCAGCGACCTTGTAAGGCAGAGTAACTCTTGTACAGACGAAAAATCCTTAATAAAAGAACTTGAAGTGTTCTTTGTTTTGTTTTTTTCAGCTGATCGCCCCACATCATGGACAGCAAGTGGATTCAGTGTTGTCAAAGCACAGGTGAAATAATTGTTCTTACATTGAATTCTATACATGTATTGTAATACTTTTCAAGTGCTGTATTTAACGTTGTTCCTAGGGTTACTGTGTATTATTATTATTTAATTTCCTTCCTAAATTAACGTGATGGAGAACAAGTACACTTCCTCACCACTGGATGGTGCTGCAAGCCTACTCTTGCTTGCCTAGTGTCACAAAAGATTGTTAAAATAGTTTCTCTTAATCACATATTAATGAATGAAAAAAATGTTTTTCACCTTTTCAATGAACAAATTAAGTGCTCACAGATATATATGCATATTTAACAATATACAGTACATCTTAATCTAAAATGTGATTTCCAATCCATAAGGAAAAGCGTTTTTTTTTTGCAAATGCAATGGAACTATAATATTTTTCATTCACTAAACCTGCTGCATAAAGTAAAACAGATTATGATATAAGTTTTTAAGATGTAAAGTTAAAATTAAAGGTCAATCTTTCCCTTTTTCCAAGAAAACACATAAAACTTCATTAAGAAGATGTTTTTTATTCAACAGTGGATCTTCAGTAATAAATAAATGCACGGATCATTCATTCCACAGTAAAATTGAGGGGAATTTCTTTTTTCTCCTATATAAATGTCCAAGCGCAGGATTGATATTGCCATGATGGGTAAACAGAGAGAGACTAACACAGAGGCAGACGGACGTGTACAGATCACACGCATGTACAAAGTATTGCATTTTTCACTGCTCTTCTCTTTCTTTCTCTCATCGAGGACAAAATATCTTTATGCAAAGTCGAGTCAGTCTAACATCACCATGATGTGTAAATCAATCATAAATTATAAATACAGTATTGCATCACTTCAAAGTGCTACAGAGATAGGTGCCGACAATCTTCAGAAACGGAAAGGAAAGGTTTGTTTTCTTTGAAACCCTGTTTGTGTGTGTCTGCGTGTGTGTGTTTTGTGCATACATCAGGACTCGGGTATAAAAGTAACCCTGGACTTTGTGCCTTTGGATGTCTAGTACAGAGCGCAGAGAGAGGAAATACAAACGTCGTCTCAATCTGTGGCATTGTGAAGATTTGACCTGATGTTGAAATATGGCGTAACGCTGTCAGAGCGGCGAGGAGAAAACAAATTATTTGCAAAGATGGACAACATGTCAGCTCCCTAAAAGTGAAGTCATGTTACATACATCGCCCCCTGGTGGCTGGTTGTAGTATAAACACTTCATGTTAGAGAAGGAGCCAAATTAGAGTAATCGAATCAATTAAAATATTTTTGTTATCTTTATCAAATTGATAATGAATGTCAAAGCGTGTAATGTCATAAGTTACAGCTGGGACTGACTCGTGACTGTGGGAGACGGTGGACACACCCCTTGTAATTTTGGGATATTTTGGCTTCATTTCTGAATAGTGGGGGGACGTAGAGACGTGTTGTCCTTCTGTTTACAGTCTATGTTGTACCGATACACACTTCATAAGATTATTGTTTCCTGTTACAGGGTCGAAGCTTCAAATCATTCTTGAGCTTGTTTCATGAGGAAAAAAAAAAAAACAGTAAAACAGAAACTGAATTTAAGTATTGCAATCCCATTTTCATGTTAAAAATGTTTTTAATGATTAGGAACCCAAAAAGCTTGCAGGACTGCTTTTGTAACGTGTTTAAATTGACCTGAGTTCTTCACAAATGCCGTGTCTGTCTAATCCTCGAGTCTACAGTATATTCTGTGTGTGTCAAGATGAGGAGGTTGGCTTTCGCTCTGTCGTGGAGTAAGAGTCTGAACCGCGCTGCTGAAATGCTTGATATTATTTTTGTAACTAACATTCAGCAATCTAAAAAATAAATGTCCCGGGGGGGAAATGGAGGGACCAAATCCATAGAACACCTTTATGTACAAGGCACAAGCATCTTAAGGGAGCGGTTGCTGGCGGTGCACATTTTAGCCCATTATCCAAAACCATTTTCCAAAGCATCCAGGAAACAAAAGTCGCTGGAGGAACTGAAGTCTTTGAAAGTTCAGTATGTTTTGGAAAATGTGAATAAAAATGAGTTAAAAAGACACAAAGCCACCAGCATCGTCCTTTAAGAGACGTCCAGGATCAGTGTGCTCTGAAAGACGCCCTCTGGTCTAGAAAAAAAAAATTTGTCTCAGCGGCGTCGCAGCTTCTCTCCACCTCCTCCTCCTCCTCTCAGCCCTTTCATTCAAAACTCTTTTTTTTTTTTTTGTGAAGTAGAAAAAAGGGAGTTTCCTAGAGGGGCCTGCGGAGGGGTTTCCCAGTCCATTTACAAGGGCCCTCGCTCTGTATTTGGTGTCTTGTTTTATTTATTTAGCCTCTTCAGAGAAGACGATGAAGAGCAGGGGGAGCGGCGGCGGCGAGGATGAGAGGGAGGAGGGCGAGGAAAGGATGCATGAATATAAAAGGATGAAAGGGGGATGACGGGCGGGGAGGAGGGAGGGGTGAAGGAAGAGGACGTATGAAAGACAGGAAGCTCCGGTCGGATTGCCGGCAGAGCACCTGTCACTGAAGAGCCTCCTGCTTTCTATCACCATCTCCTTCCCTGTTTTTTTTTCTTTTTTTTTTTCCATCCATCTCTTTTTGTCCGGCGACAGGAGGGACACCCTGAGGAGGGGAAGGAGCGGGTGCTTAAAATTCCTCCTTCCTTCCTGTGTCCATCTCCTCTCCTAAAGACCTGTCGTCTCCATAGCAACACACCCTGCCTTCATACTGAGCTTATTCACTTGGTACTCATGAATGTGTGTGTGTGTGTGTGTGTGTGTGTCAGAGAGAGAGTGTGTCTGTGTCAGTGTGTGTGCGTCAGCGTGTCTCTGTGCGTGTTGTCGTGATGTTGAGGAGGAAGAGGACTTGGTCCAACACTCCGTCTGAACTCCTTCACTGGAACAAGCGAGAAAAGCCAAGTTCATTTTTGGTCGGTGTGAAGGAATCTCGTGTTGAGGTGGAAGAAGCGTTGGCTGGTTTCTGAACGTTAAAAACTTTTGTTTTTCAGTCAGATGAGTTTCGACTCAGGCACCGTGACGCTTCACGCCCCCCCCCCCCCCCCCCCCCCCCTAAAACCAGTCTTCCTCAGCCCCCCCACCCCCTGCCCCTGGAAGCATGTGACAACACCCGCCCTGTCCATCAGCAGCCGGGCGAGGTCGTGAGCGGGCTATGGTGCAGATAGGCGGGGTTCACCACAGAGACGGGGAAGTTGAAGATGAACGGCGAGGTCGGCGTCGGCGCCGTGGAGTTGGCCGCCGTGGTTGACTTGGGTCCGAGGAGCGGGCTGGCCGTGGCGGCCGCCTCCGCGGCACAGGAGGTGGCGAGGAGCTGGGACTCGAACTGCAGCAGCTGGCCCATGAAGCTGAAGTTCGGGGAGATGATGCTGCGGCGGCGGCGCACGAACTCGAAGGCCTCGTCCAGACGCACGCGCTTCCTCTTCATCAGGTAAGCCAGGCAGATGGTGGCGGAGCGGGAGATGCCCGCCTGACAGTGGACCAGCACCCGCCCACTGGAGTCCCGTACTGAATCTGAGGAGAGAGAGAGGGAGGTCAGAGGTCAGACGTTTCCGTGAATGTTTTTGGACTTTTGAACCTTTTTGTTGATGAAAAGAATCAGCCATGCAGTTCTTGTAAACAGATGGACGGTGACGCTCCCTTCCTCTCCTCCTCCTCCTCCTCACTCTTCTGCCTTCCCTCTCTCTCTCTCTCCCTCCCTCCCTCCCTCGCTGCGCAGCCATGCCGGTAAACCAACCTCACAGCGAGAATGCAGCAAATCACATTAACACATAAACTGCGAAGAATGTGCAAAAGAAATCCACAGCCGTCTTTCACACTTCCTCCTCGTGTCCTATTTACGTCTCTGCCCTTCCGACACACACACATACACACACACACACAAACTGTGACTTTGTTAGAGTGGGTAACCAGATTTAGTCGATAGTTGGATGAAAGCGTTTACAGTAACTTAATGTTCCGAACATCCTCGGTTGGGATAATGAGTCGGTCACTGCCTCTAAAGTCCCGGAGCGTGTGTGGCCCTCTGCAGGAAATTAGAATCCCCGGCACGGAGGAGATAATGGAGGAACTTCATTGATTGCTGTTTTATTTCCATGTTAATGTCTTTAATTTAATTTTCCACCACTCCTGCTCTGTTGAATATTAAACTGCAGCTTTAGATACAGTTCACGACACGAGCAGGATTTATACAAGACTGAAGACTGCTTCTCTCAAAGCACAGATGCCCCCCCCCCCATCGCTCACCATCTTTGGATCTCGCTGTTTTTCAGATGCCTCTCACTCATTTCTCTCTCTCTCTCTCTCACACACAGTAATCTCAGGTGACTCTACCACCACAGCGTCTGTTCACCCGGTAACAGCGGATGAGTCAGACTCTGGTCCCACAGCAGTTAACTATGACGCATACCAGTACCTACACACACGCTCATGAGCGCACTCTCACACGTCTACACGGCCTGGATACACAAAGCCAAAGCAAAGCTCGTCATTCTGCTGAGAAATGATTGGAATATTTGATTTATCATTTCATTAGAATATTGTTTCTTTTCTGGTTTCCTCCCCCTCTCTCTGGAAAGTCTGCAGAGATGTGTGTTGCTTCTCAGAAAAAAACAAAAACAAAATTTGTCTGATTTTTCTGAGAGCTTTTTCACCATGGTTCTCTGAAAGCTCCTTCACAGGAATTCTGTAACTCAGACGCCATCGAAACCGAAAATCCAGGAGGAAGAGAGGACATCACAGTCCAGTGATTGGATCAAAATCGACGGGATGATATCAATCTGTAAATGTGAGTATCTACACTGAAATTTAAAAATATTTTGTTTAATTTTCAAAATGTCAGCAGAATTTGGTGCTTGTTCTCTTTTACATTAAAATAAATAAACATATTTTATGAGCTACCTGTTTTATCATCAGCTTCAGCTCTAGAAACAGATTATCACCACTCTTTATCATAAAGAATTACCATTAGAGCATATTTTAGATTACATTTACCCTCATAAACAACGTTTGAACATTTCATTCATCAAAAGCAATTGATTACTTTGTCTAGGTTGAAAAATGTGTCAAACATTCATTTAAAAATATATGTTTTTAATATATTTCCCAGACTGCTGCAAAAGCTTGCATGAAAAAAATATTTGTACTAACCAGCCGCGACAGGATGTGACCTAAAAACGAACCCCGGAAACTCACTGACCTATGAACTCGATGGCCTCCAGGAACCAGCAGCTGATGTCCTCTTTGTGGTTGTCCTGCACTGGGATACACTTGTACTGGTACACCCCCTCAAAGTGGTTGGGACAGTCGGCGGACACGTTGAGCAGGGCGGAGATTCCGATGGAGTCCAGGACCTCCTTCTTTGAGGCGTGGAGGGCGCTGCCAAGGTAGAGGAACGGGAGGATCTCCACTGGGCCGCCCTGGAGGAAGAGAACAGATGGGAGGGTGATGATTAATTCATGAATTATGTCTTTATTACTTAATCGAGTCAGTCGTTAAGAGAGGAAATGTGCTCAAATGAGAGAGCAGCTCACGCGATAAGACAAAGAATTCAGTGTGGTGGCGAGCGGCGGCCGAGGCCGGATGACACCAGCGCGAGCATGACCTCGCTTAAATACTTTGTTAATCACATTACCCGCACTCCTCATCAGACAGGGATGGCTCATTATCTGTGTAATTAATGCCCAGTCATTTGATACAGACCGTTTACTTTGTTAGTCTTCGTCTGGAGAGGAGTTATCTCCGCTGACGGAAGCACGGCCCGCAGTGGCTGATCAAGTGACCAGCGTGAACACGTTCCGGTCACAGAGCTCGGCGGCGACATCAGCGCTGACTGTTCTTTATTTATTTGTTTATTTATTTGTTTGTTTCACTCCAACTCATTTCTTTTTTTTCATCAGTGGGAAAAATAAGCCTCATTGCATCATGTTCTGAGTACTCGGGGCAAGTACTATGACCGAGTACATGAAGTACATGACCGATTGTTACACAATCTAATATTAGAAAAAGGAAGCGTCTGGAGAAGCGTGAAAAAAGGTTATTACCCTTCAGGGCTTTGCAGTAGTTGTTGATAATAATACTATAATATTATTTCTAATAATACATCAGACCATCATCCACACTGGTGTCACCTAAAACAATCCAGGAATTCAGAATTTAATGAGAGATGAGACGTTCGAGAGCAGCCGTTTCCAAGCCTGTTTTTTTTTTCCCTCAACCACCATTTTGTTCTGAAATACAGCTTTATACAGCTCTAAAGTCTCCGCTGATGGTCGATTAAACAAATGATACATTTAATTTAAACTTATCCCATGTGCTGATGCAACTTTTGTACCATGTATTTGTTGAAGCAGACCTCTGATCATATCCTGCGTATTGTTTTTCCTCTCCCTGGCTGTGAGAGGTCAGCCTGCCGGCGGTCTATACCGGTAGTGAAGCCTATTGACGAGGGCAGTTTCTGTTTATGTCACTGCCGCTGACGACCTCGCTCCTGACACAGCGGCAGGAAATGATCGATACTGCTAAAAGATGTAATGTGTGCGCGTGGGGGGGGGGGGGGGGGGAAAAAAACCCAACTCCTTTTTTTAACCCACTCCATCGTGTCGATACTCCAGCAGGAACTAATTCCTTGAATTAGAACTCCACCTGACAGTCTGGCCGGGGCCAACAAGACTTGCTTTTCTTCAAAGAACAACAGACAAAGGCCGACTTGTCCCCGTCTCGCTCCTCGTGCACTCTGGTGGGAATTAGACCCCAAACCGCATGTGACTTTGAGCACTGCAAAAAAAAAAAAAAAATCTGCCGGCCAGAGCAGCAGATCGCTCTGCAGCAGCAGGGCGGGGGGTCACCGAGGTCACAGGAAGTGACAGCGAGGTGAGGTGGAGGTGAAACGCCATCAGATGGCGCGGTGACTTTAATCATTTGGCAGAGACGGATGAGACCGTTTGAGGTTGCATGAAGGAGACAAAGGGAACGGTTGAGTTCCGTTGGATGAAGCAAACAGCCTTAAGTGTTTGTTCTGTCAGTGAGGGAGGTTCAAAGCCAGTTTTACAGGATGATGACACCAAATAGTCGATGGATCCCTCAGTTGGATGAGATACAATAATTAAATACTTGGGATCTTTTTTTTTTACAATTTCAATCATAAATTTCATCAGATATTAATTAAGAATTCTTTCTTTCAGGCTTTTCTATTAAATATAATTAAAAACGTGATTATTGTAGTTGAATTCAGTAAATTCAGGACACTGTCTGATGCTCTTTGTTTGCACAAACAGGGGTGTGAGTTCAGGTGGTTGTGTGTCCCCTTACCTGGTCGTGATGAGGCGTCCCACAGGACGAGCAGGACGAGTCCACGCTGGACTGGCTGCTGAGGGACGGTAAGGGTTTGGTCTTTAAACAGAACTCTGGGTATTCTGTGAAAAAACGGTCGTATCCGCCTGGAAGAGAAAGGCGTAGTGATGTTTAGGACGAGATGAATCAGGACTGTGTGCTGCAGTGCATGAGGGATTAATCAGACGACTGAGGACCACAGACAGACGCTCCGAGGACATTATAGAGACATAATTGTGGTGTATAAATAACGCTTAAGACAGCCTTTAACACATTCACAGTCTCACATGTGCAGTGAGGTATCTGACATCCATTGAGCCGACCTCTGACCTGCTCTGTCCTGTGAAAACAATTTCATCATCCCTCTGCTTTTAAAAAACACATACACACACATCTGACCACTGGCTCCCTTCACCTCAGGGATCAGCCCAGATTAACCGTGGATATGTCATCTTCCTAAGCCACACACACACGTTCTCATGTGCTTCAAGGCGCCTGCGTCATTAGGATGCACAAAAACGAATGCGCCACAGCTCGCAGCAGCTTTGCTTTTCAGACTCCCTGCAGTCTAAATATAGTCTGCTGGTGTGAGAACACGTCCAGGGCGCATCTCAGGTCTGACTGCTGCCTCATGTGGGTCATCAGGTGGAGGTTGGACCATCTACGATGACCATGTGTGTCCTGTGAGTCCCTCAATGCATCAGCATTACCTCATTCACTCAGCGCACAGTGCGTGTGTATCTGTGTGTGTGTGTGGGATTTGTAAGAGAGAGGAAAAAAAAATGCATCAGAATAGATCAGCAGGATATTTAAATCGTGACTTACAAATACAATAATCTGTATTTATGGAGACAATAAAAATAAATACATAATATTGTTGGTTGAATTTCGACCAAATATTACACGTTATTATTATTATTGCTTCAGCTTGTTCTTTAAAGCGTCAATGTAAGAATAAAGAAATAACATAAACCTAATCTTATTTTTATTATAAATGTATTACATATTAATAGTATCTAATTTAGGACAAATGAAAAAGTATGTAGTGTACGTTGGTTCCCAGTATTAAGACTACACCCATGAATAATGTGAATCATTCTAACTTGTTTTTTGTGAAGTGAAAGATCCCAAATATCCCTCTGTACCATGATAATAATACTATACATATACAATAATAATAAACTCTCCAGGGAGCCCTGTCATGTTGTACATGGAGCAGCTCGGTCAGCCTAACCTTTCAGCAGGTACGTGTCCGTGGCGGAGGAGTCCCCGCACAGCGCGTGCTGCACCAGCGTCACGGTGCTGTCCTCCTTCACCGTGTCCGCGTCTTGCGTCCTCTCGTCGTACAGCACCACGGCGGAGTACATCCCGGAGCGCAGGCGCCCGCGCACCTCCTCGTCCCCGGCCAGGATCTGGTCGAGGCTGAGCGCGGAGCCCTTCGCCCGGCGGCGCACGATGGTGTTGCAGCGCGCGTTGACGGCGCCGCGGATGTGTCCCGCGCTGAAGGCGAGGAAGGAGCGGCAGTCCAGCAGCAGGCACTTGGCGCCGTCGTCCTTCAGCAGCCGCTTGAGCACCGTGCAGTCCATCTCGCACAGGTCCTCCATGTTGTCGGGGCGGCTGGGCTCTCTCTGCGTGTCTGCGTGTGTGTCTGCGCCGCCGCCGTCCCCCCTAAACTCCGCAGAAGGCGCACGGATCCCGCGGCGAATCGCCTTTATCCGCGCATCGTTGTGACCCGGCACCGCTCGTCACGCACCGTCCCGCACACCTCTGCTCCTTCTCTCTCTCTCTCTCTCTCTCTCGTGAGTGTCGCTGCTTCGCCTTAGTTTTCCTTTTTTTTTTTTTTTTCAATGAATGGCCCGCATCGCGTCACAGCGGAGGTGACGCCAGCTGGTGGCAGCCAATCACGAGGCGTCCACTTTCCCATTCCTCCTCCTCCCCTGATGTTCATTCATAAAAAAATAGGCATGAATGGAAAACGGGAGGTGAAGCGAAGACGCCATAAACCAGCGGTCCCCAACCTCCGGTCCGTGGGTCATTTGGTACCGGGCCGCACAGAAAGAATAAATAACTTATTTGTTTTATTTATTTCGGAATCTGAACGATGTTTTATTTTGAAAAATTACCCGATTCTCTTAGTTACATCCGTCTGGAAGTCGCAAATTGTGGCGGTCTTAAAAGTATGTTCGAGACAACAACTCTGCTGGTGTTTGGATTAAAGTCATGGCTAAATACCCTGAGATTGCTACAACAGCACTGAAAATGCTGTTGCCATTTCCAACATCCAACTGAAGCGGGGTTTTCTGCAGTGACTAGAGTAGTTGGACATAAAAAGACTGAAAGAATCTTGTCATTTCGCCAGAAATTGATTTGAGAAATGAATTCTAACTTTGATGAAATAGTATGCGCATGTTTAGCTAGGTCACATCACATCTTCACTACAAAACAATTTACTTGTTGTTATAAAATAAAGAACAGACATAATACTTTTAACCCTTGATTGCAAAAATCCATAGTTCCCTTCAATATTAAAAAAACTATGAGAGAAGACGATTCCAATCGGAGAGATATGTCAGCAGGTGGGTGTGTCTGGGACTGTGCTCACACATCCATAAATCTGCATATGTAGGTGTGTGTGTGTGTGTGAGAGAGAGAGTGTGTGAGAACCTACAAGCAGATATGTAATTTGCATCTTCTCTCACACGGAGCCATAGTGAGCCTGCTCAGGTATTTGCATGTTGATCTCGTTTCCATGGTTACGAGGACAGATAGCCGATGAGAGAAGTAAAACCCAACCGACCGGTTGCAGGAGAGAGAGAGAGAGAGAGAGAGAGAGAGAGAGAGACCTGCAGATAAATACACATCAGCTTTAATATTGCATCGTTCACCCACTATGAGCACATGAGCACGGGGGGAAACAATGCATGTGCACACAGACCTGTGTTTGCGCGGCTTCTGTTCGCAGCTCAACTCGGATGCAGTACGCTTGATTTATTTTTAATGAGTCCCCCAAGTTGTAATTCATGTAGAACAAGTGCGATCTGACAGCCATGTTGAAATGACATGATCGGGATGAGGCGCTGCTTGTTTTCCACCAGCCTGAACTCTTCAGTATTTATGTCATGTTTCCTGTCTGGCATGTGCTAAAAGATGAAACCATATATTCTGTCGTCTGGATGCAAATTCCAAACCAATGGAGAGGAAATGTGGAAAATATTTCATATTTCAATGTTTCATTTTCTATCTTCTCTGTCATCCAAATATTTGGATAAAGAGACACACAAACAGAGAGAGGGAGAGGCAGGATAAAACGGGGAAGAAAGAAGATGGAGTGATGAGAATAACAGGGGTGGGGGTGTGATAATTGAGTGAGAAAGAGAATAAAGAGAAGATTTCTCATGCTGGATTGCAGGCTTCGACAACACACACTTACAGACTCTGCATTACTACCATCCCCAAACAATGCCTCGTACAGGCGGGGTGATGCTGCTGCTGCCGTAGCAACAAGGGAGAAGTGTGGGGTGGTGGAGGCAGCAGGCAGGGTGGGGGGTGGGGGGCTGGGGGTCTGCAAGTGGATTGGCTGGTGAGAGACTCTGCACTGATGTCATCCATTCCCATCCCCCCCTGCTCTCCCCTGTCCATCCATTCATCCTCACACATCCCTCGCCACATAACGTCATCCGTCAACAGCGGTTGTGCAGGAGAGAAAGAGAGAGAGAATGAGGGGGTAAATATCCCTCCCTCCCTGCTCCATTTTCCTCTCTCTTAACCCCGACTCTTAATTTGTTGACCTCAGTCACCCTCATTGTCCTCTCTCTCCATTTTTATTATAGGCATGAAATTTTAAAAAATATCAATCAACAGCCGAGGCAGACCAATTTCGACAATACAGGAAAACAGGCAATCAAAAGAGAAAGAACAAGTCGACGGACACTGACGTGAAGTCAGCGACAATCTGTCACAGGGCCGGTGGCCATGGCTACCAGCTGAAGTATTTGTGAGCAAGAGATGAGCAGCATCTGCTCCCAATGGCTTTGGTATAAAATTGCGATATGAGAAGTCTAACAGCGTTCAGTGTTGACCTGAAAAATTAGGATAAAGCCTGAGGATTCCTTTACGTTCCCTCACACGTGTGCAGTGACCTTCTCTCCTTCAACACAGAAGTACATCTGTGATGTTCCTGTAGCAGCAGTCATCAATGAAAAATGATGAAAACAGCAAAACATCATCAAATAACAACACACATGCAGATGAGCGTGGAGGACGAGTGTGTGCGGGCGTGCATGTGTTTGTGAAGCATGTGTATAGGCACTCTAAATCTGTCCCACTCTCTAATCCAATAATCCAGTGGTTAAACCCCGAGTGCCCGGAGTGCCGCTACGTTTTCATGAATGAGCTTGTGTCATTTGTCGTGTGTTCTGGTTGTTGACGAGAGAGAGAGACAGAGAACAAAAGCAGGGAAAGAGGACACAGAGGGGAGAAAAATAAATTGGACAAAAAGACAAAGATGGCGAGGGATGGGAGACGGGAGAGTCAAGCAGTAGAAGAGAACGTGGTACGGCAGATCGACCACTTCTCATGTTGCGTATCTTACAATAAAAAAATGAGTCTTTTGTTTTTTAGCGTTTTTCACATTTGTTGTTTTATATGTTCTAGCTCACAAATCTGTCGGCAGATGAAAGCTGTTTAATAAAAAAGGCAGATTGGTATTTCTGAGGCAATGTTTGCTCTGAGTTGGTTGTTTAGACTCTCTGGGTTAATAAGTAATAAAGCTGGAGGTCAATAGCTGCTTATCCTTGTTTCAGTGGTTCCACTTTCAACACACTCGCAGAGAAGCAGGGTCATTGCACTGAATCTCTTCTTGCTTCTTTGCCGAGCGCTCACATGCTCACCTACTGATCCCAGAGCTGCCAGCACACACCCACGTGCCTTATTGCCTGTTGACTTCCACTCATCGGCGAGCTTTTTATTTGGTCGTTGTGCTGCTTCCTTCCTGCAAGGCTGAGTGTAAACACTTCACTGATAACCCCTCTGACAGCACACTATTATTATTACTTACAAAACATCAATAATAGAACATGAGAGTTGAAAGTAGTGTTGGATTAGTTATTGGGGTTTCTTTTCTCCGCTGGACGTTCAGCTACAAGCGGGATTCGAACCGGTCAACCTCGGCTCCACATGCCGTGTGCTCTACCACTGAGGCACTTGCCCTCTTTCGTTCGTGGTGAAATTCCTCACCTCATTCTCACACAACCCTAACGCCAACCTGAAGTAAAAACCCTGACACGAACCGACCGACCACCCACAAGCGGGATTCGAACCGGCCAACCTGGGATCCCCAGGCCTTGTGCTCTACCTACTGAGCTATCTGGCCACTCTTGCGCCAGGTTCAATTCCTCTCCTCATCCTCACACAACCCTCACTCCAACCTTAGATCGAGCAGTAAAAACTCAAACCAACCGACAAGCCACAACCGGGATTCGAACCGGCGAACCTGGGATCCCCAGGCTTAGCGCTCTACCACTGAGCTACTTGCAGACATTCGTGTTCGGTGAAATTCGTCTTCTCATCCTCACACAACCCTAACTCCAACCTTAGATCGAGCAGTAAAAATCCAAACCAACCAACCAACATGCCACAACCGAGATTCGAACCGGCGAACCTGGGATCCCCAGGCCTAGTGCTCTACCACTGAGCTACTTGCAGACTGTAGTGCTTGGTGAAATTCGTCTTCTCATCCTCACACAACCCTCCCTCCAACCATAGATCGAGCAGTAAAAATCCAAACCAACCGACATGCCACAACCGAGATTCGAACCAGCGAACCTGGGATCCCCAGGCCTAGTGCTCTCCCACTGAGCTACTTGCAGACTGTCGTGCTCGGTGAAATTCGTCTTCTCATTCTCACGCAACCCTAGATCTAGCAGTAAAAATCCTAACCAACCGACAATCCGCTCCCATTTCCTCACACAAAGCCGCACATATGCGACTTTTCACAGGTCGCGACTTCACAAAGTTTACCATGCGCACATCATCCAACATAGGAACAAGGTCTGCTGGTAAAGTCTTGGCTACGAGGGCTTTGCGGCGTAAAAAACAACACGTAATGATCACATCAGCGTCACTAATTCGCTTGTCTCCAAGCACAAGGCAATTACCTATCTGCTGCTGCTGCCACCTACTGGTGTGAAAGAGTACTACAGGATTACTCTGCCAGGCGCGAGACCGCGCAGGCACACAAATTGGATGATTTCCCACGGCACACCTGACAATATCTCGCCATTCCCCTCGTTATGCGACTATAAGCCGCATGAGTGGGCCATTAACACATGTGGTAGGGTGGGGTGGGGCAGTGTTTTTCAACCTTTTCCGAGTCAAGGCACATTTCTTTTGTTGAAAAAAAATCCCACCGCACACCACCAGCTGAAAATGTGAAAAAAAGCTTATATTAACAATATAAGTGTTATATTGTTAATATAAGCTTTTTTTAACACTGAAGAATGACGTTATATTGTAACGTCTTGAATAGGAATCAAGTAAACACAAAGAAAAAAGTATTTTATAATCTTTCATATTTATTCACTCAGTGTAAAACCTGGGCCTGTTTGGATGAACACAGCTGATATCCTGGCAGGAAGCGATGAAAGACACACACAAAGCTCTTCCTCCACAACTCTCAGTCTTTCTCTGTTTTTAGTTTTTACATCAGGCAAGCTAGTCAATAGCTTTGCATTCGTGCATTCGTGTCTTCAATTCATTGAGATGATGAAACATATCTGCCAGGTATGCCAGCCTTGCACACCACTCATCACTTGCAACTACCTTTGACAAATGAGGGGTCCGATTACGCAGAAACACTTTAAGTTCCTCTCGCAGCTCATACACACGGGCCAGCACCTAGCCGCGCGACAACCATCGGACCTCTGTATGAAACAGCAAAGCTGCTGGTAAAGTCTTGGCTACGAGGGCTTCGCGGCGTAAAAAACAGCGCGTAATGATCACATCAGCGTCACTAATTTGCTTGTCTCCAAGCACAAGGCAATTACCTATCTGCTGCTGCTGCCACCTACTGGTGTGAAAGAGTACTACATGATTACTCTGCCAGGCGCGAGACCGCACAGGCACACAAATTGGATAATTTCCCACGGCACACGTGACAATATCTCGCCATTCCCCTCGTTATGCGACTATAAGTCGCATGAGTGGGCCATTAACACATGTGGTAGGGTGTGGTGGGGCAGTGTTTTTCAACCTTTTCTGAGTCAAGGCACATTTCTTTTGTTGAAAAAAAATCCCACCGCACACCACCAGCTGAAAATGTGAAAAAAAGCTTATATTAACAATATAAGTGTTATATTGTTAATTTCCCACTGCACACCTGGCAATATCTCACGGCACAGTGGCTCACTGGTAGAGCACTAGACCTGGAGATCCCAGGTAGGCCGGTTTGAATCCCAGTTGTGGTTGGTTGGTTGGTTGGTTGGTCGGTCAGTTGGAATTTTTACTGCTTGATCTAAGGCTGGAGTTAGGGTTGTGTGAGGACGAGAAGACGAATTTTAGCACGCATGAGAGTCTTCAAGTAGCTCAGTGGTAGAGCGCTAGGTCTGGGAATCCCAGGTTCGCTGGTTCGAATCCCGGTTGTGGCATGTCGGTTGATTTGGATTTTTACTGCTCGATCTAAGGTTGGAGTTATGGTTGTGTGAGGATTAGAAGACAAATTGAACCCAGAGCAAGAGCAGCTGGATAGCTCAGTGGTAGAGTACTAAGCCTGGGGATCCCAGGTTCGCCGGTTCGAATCCCGGTTGTGGCATGTCGGTTGGTTTGGATTTTTACTGCTCGATCTAAGGTTGGAGTGAGGATTGTGTGAGGATGAGGAGATGAATTGAACCTGGTACGAGAGTATCTGGATAGCTCAGTGGTAGAGCACACGGCATGTGGAGCCAAGGTTCGCCGGTTCGAATCCCGGTTGTGGCATGTCGGTTGGTTTGGATTTTTACTGCTTGATCTAAGGTTGTAGTGAGGGTTGTGTGAGGATGAGGAGACGAATTGAACCTGGTACGAGAGTATCTGGCTAGCTCAGTGGTAGAGCACACGGCATGTGGAGCCAAGGTTCGCCGGTTCGAATCCTGGTTGTGGCATGTCGGTTGGTTTGGATTTTTACTGCTCGATCTAAGGTTGTAGTGAAGGTTGTGTGAGGATGAGGAGACGAATTGAACCTGGTACGAGAGTATCTGGCTAGCTCAGTGGTAGAGCACACGGCATGTGGAGCCAAGGTTCGCCGGTTCGAATCCTGCTTGTGGCATGTCGGTTGGTTTGGATTTTTACTGCTCGATCTAAGGTTGTGTGAGGATGAGGAGACGAATTGAACTTGGTACGAGAGTATCTGGCTAGCTCAGTGGTAGAGCACACGGCATGTGGAGCCAAGGTTCGCCGGTTCGAATCCTGCTTGTGGCATGTCGGTTGGTTTGGATTTTTACTGCAACCGACAAGCCACAACCGGGATTCGAACCGGCCAACCTAGGATCCCCAGGTCTAGTGCTCTACCTACTGAGCTATCTGGCCGCTCTTGCGCAGGGTTCAATTCGTCTCTTCATTCTCACACAACCCACACCTTAGATTGAGCAGTAAAAACCCAAACCAACCGACAAGCCACAACCGGGATTCGAACCGGCCAACCTAGGATCCCCAGGTCTAGTGCTCTACCTACTGAGCTATCTGGCCGCTCTTGCGCAGGGTTCAATTCGTCTCTTCATTCTCACACAACCCACACCTTAGATTGAGCAGTAAAAACCCAAACCAACCGACAAGCCACAACCGGGATTCGAACCGGCCAACCTAGGATCCCCAGGTCTAGTGCTCTACCTACTGAGCTATCTGGCCGCTCTTGCGCAGGGTTCAATTCGTCTCTTCATTCTCACACAACCCACACCTTAGATTGAGCAGTAAAAACCCAAACCAACCGACAAGCCACAACCGGGATTCGAACCGGCCAACCTAGGATCCCCAGGTCTAGTGCTCTACCTACTGAGCTATCTGGCCGCTCTTGCGCAGGGTTCAATTCGTCTCTTCATTCTCACACAACCCACACCTTAGATTGAGCAGTAAAAACCCAAACCAACCGACAAGCCACAACCGGGATTCGAACCGGCCAACCTAGGATCCCCAGGTCTAGTGCTCTACCTACTGAGCTATCTGGCCGCTCTTGCGCAGGGTTCAATTCGTCTCTTCATTCTCACACAACCCACACCTTAGATTGAGCAGTAAAAACCCAAACCAACCGACAAGCCACAACCGGGATTCGAACCGGCCAACCTAGGATCCCCAGGTCTAGTGCTCTACCTACTGAGCTATCTGGCCGCTCTTGCGCAGGGTTCAATTCGTCTCTTCATTCTCACACAACCCACACCTTAGATTGAGCAGTAAAAACCCAAACCAACCGACAAGCCACAACCGGGATTCGAACCGGCCAACCTAGGATCCCCAGGTCTAGTGCTCTACCTACTGAGCTATCTGGCCGCTCTTGCGCAGGGTTCAATTCGTCTCTTCATTCTCACACAACCCACACCTTAGATCGAGCAGTAAAAACTCAAACCAACCGACCGACAAGCCACAACCGGGATTCGAACCGGCCAACCTAGGATCCCCAGGTCTAGTGCTCTACCTACTGAGCTATCTGGCCGCTCTTGCGCAGGGTTCAATTCGTCTCTTCATTCTCACACAACCCACACCTTAGATCGAGCAGTAAAAACTCAAACCAACCGACCGACAAGCCACAACCGGGATTCGAACCGGCCAACCTAGGATCCCCAGGTCTAGTGCTCTACCTACTGAGCTATCTGGCCGCTCTTGCGCAGGGTTCAATTCGTCTCTTCATTCTCACACAACCCACACCTTAGATCGAGCAGTAAAAACTCAAACCAACCGACCGACAAGCCACAACCGGGATTCGAACCGGCCAACCTAGGATCCCCAGGTCTAGTGCTCTACCTACTGAGCTATCTGGCCGCTCTTGCGCAGGGTTCAATTCGTCTCTTCATTCTCACACAACCCACACCTTAGATTGAGCAGTAAAAACCCAAACCAACCGACAAGCCACAACCGGCCAACCTGGGATCCCCAGGCCTAGTGCTCTACCTACTGAGCTATCTGGCCGCTCTTGCGCAGGGTTCAATTCGTCTCTTCATTCTCACACAACCCACACCTTAGATCGAGCAGTAAAAACCCAAACCAACCGACAAGCCACAACCGGGATTCGAACCGGCCAACCTGGGATCCCCAGGCCTAGTGCTCTACCTACTGAGCTATCTGGCTGCTCTTGCACAGGGTTCAATTCGTCTCCTCATCCTCACACAACCCTAACGCCAACCTTAGATCTCGCAGTAAAAATCCTGACACTGACCAACCAATATGCCGCAACCGGGATTCGAACCTGGGATCCCCACGCTGAGTGCTTTACCTACTGAGCTATCTGGCCACTCTCGCGCCAGGTTCAATTCCTCTCCTCATCCTCACACAACCCACACCTTAGATCGAGCAGTAAAAACTCAAACCAACCGACCGACAAGCCACAACCGGGATTCGAACCGGCCAACCTGGGATCTCCAGGCCTAGTGCTCCACCACTGAGCTACCACTGAGCTATAAAACAGGTTCTCCAACAACTAACAGCACTTCTCACCCAGGACAACTTACAGGAAGTAGTAAATCTTGTGCACAGAGCACAGATGGCACAACACACCGAGAGCAAAGAAAGACAGTACAAGAAATTCAGCATCCTACCAGACAGATCCCACAAGGCATTTGGGTGTCGGATTTCTCCATCAAAGTGAAGACGAGAAGGAAAAATGTGGTTTATATTTCTTTGCTTCATGCCTCTTAACCTTCTGACATAATATAAAAACATATTTACATACATATTATACATATTTATAAGTCTACAGTTTTTAAACTTCTGTTATTTCCAGCTCCTAAAATGTGACATATTTCTCTTTGTACTATACATCAGGTGGGGGTTATTGAAGGCTAGGGTCCATTTTTCTGACCCTCTATTGTCCAACTGTTGACGTGTGTTGTGTGATGAGACTGTAAATGTGTCTGTCTTTCTGAATCGTCCTGAGCCAATCACAGTAGGAATGCCAAGACAACAAGACCCGTCAGCGGCTCTGTGCATAATTCGGGCCGAGACGGATGGCCCGGTCCGAGCCCCCAGCCCATCCTTCTTTCCAGTGAACAGGGAGGGAAACGGCACCCTGTCATCTGCAGCGGCAACAGTAAATCTCTTTCAAAGTCACCCTTCGCATCAAGAACGGGGGGCAGCACTGTACTGGACATGTGAGCATACATGCACAGCTTATAGTGCAGTAAATGAAAGCGAGTGAGCGAAATCGCTGCTAAATATCAACAAACCAGGAGGAGCTCGTTCACGGTAGCGAAGGTCCATTTTGAAGCCACTAACCTGTAACTACCACCGGTGTCCAGATCTGGGGCCTCATGTATGAATGTTGCGTACGCTCGAAGTCTTGGCGTTTGCCCGTTTCCACGCTCACGTTCATATGTATGAAAAGTGACTTGACCGTGGACTCTAGCGGTGCGCCACGGCAACTCCGTGGCTGGCGTACGCAAGTTTCTGCGGCTATCTTGCCTTTGACGACGCTCGCAGGGTGACACTGGGAAACTGTCAATGATGTGAAAACAACTCTACAGCAGCGTGATGCGCACATCAGACACCCTTATGAACAATTAGCACACCCACCTGTTTGTAATGATATGGGCGGATATAAAAGCATGTGTTAAGTGATGAAAAGGGCTATTAACAATGACAGCGTTCGCATGGTTGCAAAAGATGCAACTTGACGTGAGCGAATATTCAGGGAACGCGCAGATTTCCTGGCGAGCTGTGCGCAGAGCTGCGGCCGGCCGTAGAGCGCTACACGGCGAGGAACCAGGGGCTGTCCGTGCCCACGCAGGTGATGTCCACGCTGGGGTTCCTGGCAATAGGCGATTGGTCAGGAGTGTGCCAGTGCACCCTGAGCCGTGCCGTGCCAACTGTGTGGGACAATTTGCAGCCAGAGCCGGTTTCCCTAATGTAATCGGAACTTTTGACTGTACACACATTGCTATAAATGTACCATCACAGGATCAATTTGTCTTTGTTAATAGGAAGCATTTTCATTCCATCAATTTTCAAATCATACGTGCAGCGCAAATGCAGCCAACTAACAGCATTGGGAGGGGGGGAGGTCTGGCACAGGCATCTTTCATTCAGTCGCCCCGAATATAAACGGGACGTGAGTTTTTATGTTAATGCTGGTGACATTTGAACCCCGATTGTCTCCCTGTGTTCATTATTTCTGTCAATAAACTCGTGTGTAATATTACACATAATCATGAGCCGCAACACACTTCTACATTCATAAACAAATGCGGTTCAAGGACAGCGGAGCTGGTGGAGGAGTCAGTGCTCTCCCCTGGATCATCGTCTATTCAGAAATGTTAAAAACACCTTTACGGCTGACCACTTTGGTGTGTGCGCTGCTCTGATCCTCGCCATTTACGGCCTCACATGCACACTCTCCCACTCACTCCTTTCCACTTCATGTTTATCCCTGCTGACATGCTACGAAATCAAATGGTTTAGTGCGTCTCCGCTTCACTTAGTATTTCTAGTTTAGAGTTGGTGAAATTTATTTGTTTTTCCTTTGTTGTTTGTCTGTTGTTCCATGAAGAACGATCGCACAGAGAGGGGAATCCCCTCATTTCAATAGGATTGCCTATGTAAATAGGGGCGTGGGCAGGGAGGAGTTCGGTGCGCCAGCAGGTGCGTTCAATTCCAAGGTGATTGGGATGTACAAAAGAAAGGTGCTTGGGTCCCGGCGTTCGCACAGTTTGATACATCTGAATTTTTGTTTGCGTACGCCGGTTTCTGGGTCCTAGCGTAAGCCAGAGTTTAGTAGCAAGTCCACGCAAGTCTTCATACATGAGGCCCCTGACACTAACCGACCAACCAGCGGGATTCGAACCGGCCAACCCTGGGATCCCCAGGCCTAGTGCTCTACCTACTGAGCTATCTGGCCACTCTTGGGCCAGGTTCAATTCGTCTCCTCATCCTTACACAACCCTAACGCCAACCTTAGATCTCGCAGTAAAAATCCTGACACTGACCAACCGACATGCCGCAACCGAGATTCGAACCGGCCAACCTGGGATCCCCAGGCCTAGTGCTCTACCTACTGAGCTATCCGGCCGCTCTTGCGTCAGGCTCAATTCGTCTCCTCATCCTCACACAACCCTCACGCCAACCTTAGATCTCGCAGTAAAAATCCTGACACTGACCAACCGACATGCCGCAACCGAGATTCGAACTGGCCAACCCTGGGATCCCCAGGCCTAGTGCTCTACCTACTGAGCTATTTGGCCGCTCTCGTGCCGGGTTCAATTCGTCCCCTCATCCTCACACAACCCTAACGACAACCTTAGATCTCGCAGTAAAAATCCTGACACTAACCAACCGACAATCCACAACTGGGATTTGAGCCCAGCCACTCTTGTTCCAGGTTCAATTCGTCTTCTCATTCTCACACAACCATAACTCCAACCCTTGATCTAGCAGTTATAGCCAATTTGTTCGGCTTCTGTCGCTGCCCTCAGCTTCGGGCACTGAACTCAGTAAAAATCCTAACACTAACCAACCGACAATCCACAATTTCGATTTGAACCCACCAACCTCTGGGATCACAAGTCTAGTGCTCTACCACTGAGCAATCCAGCCTTTAATTCAAAGAGTCAGTGCAGGGTTTAAAGTTGTTTGTAGGTTTAGAGCAGGGGTCTCAGACTGGCGGGTGGATGAAGGACCCAATTGCAGCACAAGATGACAGACTCGATCTCTCAGCTTCACAGTCTGTATTGTCAACATTCAAGCTCATGAAGACAAGGCAGGGCAGAGCTGGAATCAAACCCGGGTCTTCCAGGTGGGAGCCAAGCACGCTGGAAATACGCTGAGGGGGAGGGTAGCAAGAGAGCAGGACTGTGACACCACTGCAGTACAAATTTATACTGTCAGTGTGGCCCCTCCATATAATGATAATATGCGGCGCTACCGGAAGAACTGCCTTGACTATTTGAAAATGAGTAATTCTTAAAATTCTTAATTGGTATATTTATTTTTTCTTCATATTTTGTGTTAGAAATAAAAATAAAGATTTTTAAGAACATTGAAATGTTTTTATCAGAGCTTTTCTTGTGGAAAACCTGAGGCGGCCCAGCCTCACCCAGACTCTGCCTCCAGCAGCCCCCAGGTAAATTGAGTTTGAGACCCCTGTGTTAGGACATATTCAAAGCTTGTGCTATTCCATCCGTGACCCAGGGACATGGGTGCGTCCAAACACCTCTGTTAAGTCTACAACGCTCCAGCTTTTAAGATGATACAGCTAATACAAATATTTTTTGACTTAATGAGATAATTCATGATCATAGCCTGGAGGGAGCTTAAAGTACCTTCCTGTCATAAATACCGCCTCATAGCCCAGGCATGAGTTTAGAACCATTTTAATACATATATTTTAATACATATATACACATGTTTACGTAAATAAAGTTGGAAGTCTTGCTAATGTCCACACGCTGGTCCTGGGGGCCTCACTGACTGCACGGTAGCCATAGAGAGGGGAAGGTAAGCACTCAACATATTTGGATGATGAAATGACTTGAAACAGAGCTAAGCTGCAGTTTAGAGCAGTTTACTGTGAACATTCAGTGTGTGTGTGAGAGTGTGTGAGAGAGAGAGAGAGAGAGAGCGAGAGAGACTCTCGCCATCTGTACTCAAATACACAGACAGCAGTTTGTTAGTCATCTTTCCACTGAATCTGGATGCAAAAACACACACACACACTCCAGTGTGGCAGAGGTGCGTCTGCCTTGACATGCACGTTGACGTCACTCATCTGTCATTTTTTTGTTTGAGAAACTGTGACAGAGCCAGGGACTGTGGTTACCACGGCAACAAGAGGGCAAATATGACTGGTGCAGACAGGTACACACAGATATGCACCACAGCACTGTCACGGGACGTGAGAGCAAAAGAGAAACACGGACGACACAAGTTCAGAAAATAACACATAGGGCAGCTGAGCAGTGATTGGGGTACTGGGGGGAGGGGGTGGGTGAGGAGATGAGCGGGGGGTGGAACAACAGGAAGTGGAGTGTCCTTGTTAATGTGACATGGTCACATTTAAGTGACTGAATTTCCTCTCTCCGAGTGTGTGTGTGCACGTGCGGCCATGAGTCAATTTCTTGACAGCCAACATGGCTAAAGTTACACAAAACAACAGAAACACCCACCCTTCTTCCACAGCTCGACTCGTCTGAGTCACAGAAAACTGTGTGTTGAAACGTCGGCTGAGCTCTCGCCTCCTGCTTCAGAAGACCAGTCCTAAACTTTCCCTTCAGCTTTGTGGAGGAGCCTGAAACAAGGGCCATGATGGCGTGGATTTCCTGTTGCCATGGTGATAAAGCAACATATTCCACCCAGTTATCTGTCATCTATCACCTGAATTCAATTGATCACAGTTACTCAGCTGATAACACGAATACAAAATCTCAAGGAAACGATGCTGCAACTGAAATCCATGGGTAGAGTTCAGTACTGTGACTAATACTGATGCCTGAAAGGTAAACATGAGTCATTGTGTAATACTGCCTGAAGACAGACCTCTCATTCTGTGTCCTTAAATGTACTTCAGTGGACGTCATCAGTCTCAGCCTAAGAACTGTTCGAGTATAACCAAGTACCAGGATGTGAACTTGTCTTTATGGCTCATCTTTTTCTTGGATATTTAGCAACAGTAGTTAGACTATTTATTTGGAGTTGACCCACTTTTCAAATAAAGAAAAACAAACTTTAAAGTAACTTGCAAATAAAGATTTCTCAGAATAATTTGTGTGCTTTGGCAAACTATTCCATCATAACTTTTATCTAAAGGTGAGTTTAGGACAGCCCCTTGACCCAGGACTCAGGAAACCTGACCCAGTGTCCCCTCCGTGTCAGCAGCCCTGCTCACTAAATTAAGGTCAAACTGCTTCTTCCTGTCACAGGTTACGGCGACGACACACCGACTTAAAATCACATTTTCGTTCCTTCGATCCAACAGCGCTAACGGATCAGACCACCAAATGTCATTATGTTCCAGGAGTGAGGCCTGAGTCACATTTACTGGACCTTTTAAAGTGCACTGCATTATCCACATTGACTTTGCCATGGATACCCATTATCTGTTTATGCTGCAAGCAATGCCCTTTGCTTCAACACACCCTCTATAAATAACCGGCCCTCGGTGAAGAGCGACTTTTGGACAATATTTATAGTAGAGTTCAGCAGTTAGATACAGGATGTTATATAACTTCGGAGGCAGACTGAATTCTCCACAGATCATTTTAGTGACTTTATTTTTTATCCGCATCAAATTTTTCCCACTAATAGGGGAAGGCCTCATGCTCACTGTGGGGGAAATGCCTCCTTCTTCAAATTGTTTCCCATGAATTCCACCCTCAGTCTGTGACACATTCATCTCAACATCGCACTTTAATGTTTCCAGGAAACATTAGCTGATATTTTGGGTCATGTGTCATCAGTTGTTGTCTCCTGCTCGGAATATTACCCATCCTGCTCTGCACTTCAAGTACACTTTGTTTATCACATTCAGGAAGACACTATAGTGGGCCGGCTTTTAATAGCTTTTTACATCTTCCGATCCTGAAGAAATCTAAACCAGGGAGGAGGCGGAGGAGACACTTGAGAGAGTGCTGGAGCTGACAGTCCAACTCCTACTCAGTCCATCAGCCAAACACAGACTCCATTCTTTGGATTTTTTTCTCAGATGGGTTTGTTGTTATTTCACACTCAAGTGTGGGGACAGGAGGATTATTGCTCAAGCTCCCGATGATCTAACTGCTGCTATCTACTCTAACTGAGCAGAAAGACAAACATCTCCTCCCACTCTCCCACCGGGATCAGTTCTGCGGAACGAAACACAGCATGGAGGACTCAAGGATGAAGCTGAGACAACACATGATTCACTGCAGTGTCACAGTCCTTTCATTATCTTTATGCATTATGGAAAAAAGAAAAAGAGGATAGTTTCTATAAATCTTTAGGAATTGTTCCCATTGTTCCGATAAACAAGACCACTTATCCAGTGAAGGTCACGGAGGTGCTGCAGACAATTCCAGCTAATTATTGGGTGCGAGCATAGACTGTATGTATCCTCTATTCCTTCCACCATCCAGAAACTAAGTCAGCATATACATGCCGCCATATTGTGTCCACGATATGCTGTGGAACTGTGCTCTGTTGTTACCTGAACTAATCCATTTGCATGAATGAGCGGATCACTGTGTACGTACCGGTCATGAGTGAGAGCGGGACTATTAGAGAGGTGGCCTGACCTCTGAGCTCCAACTATGTGAGCGCGGTTAAAGCTGTAAAGGAAACAGACCTGCTATTGTTGTCTTTATATCTCAGTGTGTCGGAAAGCCTAAGAGCTGAGAATAAACATACTGTTCACTGAGCTTTGAGACACCAAGCTAACGGCACCAAGTCAGTGGCTCGCTGCAGACTCAGAGCTCAGTGAGCACGGTCCAAAACACTGTTAAATGTCAGCCCTGAGATTCTGATGGTGGCTGAACTTTTCATTTAACTTCCCTCCTCCACCTCCTCTCATTCCCTCCATCCATCCTCCCCCTTCCACCTCTTCTTCTTTCCAAGTGGACGTCACTGGAGATGGAGCCTCTACCCGAGCAGCTAAAAACAGGTCAAGTGTTGTTCCGTGATGCTGAAATTAATGACTGCACACAGGAGAAAGGACCGAGAGACAGAAGAGAAGGACAAGTGGCTGAGAGTGGAGTGGAGTGAGAGCGTGACAAAAAAGGACACAGGCATTTACTCAACTGTCCTCACAGCCACTCATCTGATGCTTTCTCCATCTCCCCATTTGAAACATCATGGAGCGACATTTGATTTCAATGTTAAAGCTATATTGAGAGTCACAAGTGGATGACAGGCACTCCTGAAATAGTCTGCGCACACTGAGCCGTGAGTTATTTTAGTGTCAGTGAAGGGGGCTCAAAGAAGCACCTCTGTTTATTTATTTTAAACTGAGCGTTTGATGTAATGAGTTCAGGAATATTAATGAGTTTAATCTATTGTAACCCTACATTCCTGTAAATGTGAGATAGACAGTGTTTTAAAGAGAGAACGGTGAGATATTAGATCTCTCCCATCTCTCCCTCTCTCTGGAGGCTGTTAACCCACATATCCGCATTTTCCTGCTGATCAGCAACATTACAAATAGCTCAGCTATAAAAATATGAGATAATTCATGACAACAAATAAGGATTACAGAAATAAAAAGAGGTGCCGTTAGGAGATTAATTATCCCCTGGGAAACCCCCCCCCCAAAAAATATCATTTCACCAAACCACATTAAAATAATCATAATGAATTCCAACTGGATTTTAAATTATGCTCCGGAAAAAACTATTCAAGGGAGGGAAATGGGTGGACGGGAATACTGATCAATATGTTCCCCTGTCTGCCAGGAAGACGATCCCCGGTGGTCTGGTCTGTGTGACTCAGAGCTGCCGGCTGGAGACCCCTCTTTTTTTCAGCAATGAATGTAATGAAGACTTTCACTAATTCCTTCGGTGCAGACAACCGAGAACACGACTCGGAGCCACGTCCGCACATCCGTCAACTTCCTGGACAAGTCCCAGGATGTTCATTAATGTCTCTAACCCTAATGGACAACTATAACCGATCACTTCTCCAACTTCTGCCTGTCAGGCAGTTACATCGCAGGACACAGGCCCACCCACTCTGCCTTAAACACTTCTATTTGATGCCATGTTCTACTGACCCGGTGGATGTGAGTGGCAGCATGCCGTCCAGCAGCAGGAGAGAAGATGAATGACGCAATTAAAGCGTGCTCGATGGCACCTCGGTGACTAATGGGTCTTTCCTTCCTGCCTGTCTGAGCACAGACAAACACTGTAGTAAGCAACGAGCAGCGCGTGCTGCTGTGTTGTCGGATTGTGCGTCCCTGTGGTTTTGTGAGGTCTGGTGATCGCTGCTGGAATTCTGCTACAGAATGCTCCAACACTGGTAATAAAGAATCATGCACAAAAGTGTTTTTGATTCCATTTCAAGGTTTCTGTTTGCTCAAAGGTCTTTGTTTCTCTCAGTACTTATTCTTCTAATAAGCTTTACTCATTCCTGTTGTATTTTTTAATACTCATGTGGTCAATAAATACAGATGTGCTTACTGACCCCCCCCCCGGTGTCTACAGTGGCGACTCTGTGTGGGTCCCAGCATGTGTGTCGGGGGTTTTCCTGCCTGGACTTCCTGTTGTATACCCTGTTAAAGGCCAACAGTCCACTGGGAGTGGACGGCTAGGACAGTCATGTGGTAATTAGCTCTGCTAATTAAAACTGACCCCAGGCTTTGTTCTGCCATCTGGATACGTTGTCCTACCTCCTGTTAGACACATGTGTGTCAGGCACTGGACGACACAGAATGAGAGATCTGGTGAACACCACCTCTGCTCATCGTGATCTTCCTGCGCCTGCATTTGGGGATCTAATGTGTACGGACGTGCAGGGAAGACCCAGAACTCTCTGGAGGGATTATATTTCCCATCTGGGAACGTCATGGGATTCCTCTGCGGAGCTGAGAGAGGGACGCCCCGAACACCCTGCTCAGACAAGCAGGAAGGAAATGGATAAATGAATAGAGGGACATTCACGAGAGCAAATTCACTGGGGCATTGTTTGAAGGGCATGCAGTCAGGTGGTTTTTAAATGATGTTTTACAATGTGAAGGACAAGCACACAGTCATGGAATGCTGATGTGTCCATCAGGTGACTTAATGCTCTCTCAATCCAGCAGTAAAAATCTGTTTCCAACCATTAACCTGTGATGATAAATATTAGTACTGCAGTAAGGACTAGAAATTGATTCTGTATTTATTTTATATATTGAGCCACAACACACAAACCATGAGAATGGTTCTTTCTTCAGTCCACCGATCGGGCAGCGATTTAAACTTGACCAGAGGAGTAGAAACAGAAAAAAGACAATAATGAAATTGGTACACGAGAGAAAATGAGACAAAACAATGAGATAAATGAAACAAGAGTTGCTTGTTGTTGGGCGTGAGGAGGATTCAGAGCAAGTTGTTCTCGCCTGTCAAAAACCGTTACGAGTTGGAGCATCAGCTAATGGACAAGTGTGGGGAGAGCGGTGAGTCATCACACTCAGCTCACAAGAACCCCATTTTCTGCCAGAGTCTACGTGATTTATGTCTCCGAGAGAATGTGAGGGTAACAGAGAAATATGGAAGCCTGCAGCGCAGCATCAGAGCGTGTGTGTGTGTATTTGAATATCTTTCGTCTTGATGACCACTCAAAGTGATTCACACAGTGCATTTATGGGCAGCAAAGTTGGGGTTTAGCGTCTTGCCCAAGGACACTTCAGCAGTCAAATGGGGAAGACTGGAATCGAACTAACCTTCTGGGTATACGACGACCGCTCTACCCCTTCAGCCGCAGCAGAGAACAGTGGGATTGTTGAGCCGCTCTGAGCAGGACAAAAGAGTCTCTGAGACACAGACCTACAGCTGATTATACTGCAGACATAGCTCACATTTCATCCATGTTACACACCAGGACTTCACAACCCTTTAAACAACATAATAAGCTGCTACAAATCATTGAAACAAATAGAAATAAGTATTTATATACTGTCTGTGAATATCTACATAATAATATATCTACAACACTTATCCTTTTTCTGACAGGCGTTGAACACCATGGATATGACGCCAGACACCATTTCAGAGACAAACAATAACTCACATTCACGCCGTCGGACAATTTTCAGGCTACAATTAACATAAGGTCAATCAGTATGTCTGTGCACTGTGGGAGGAAGCACATAGAAGGAATCCCAATGACATACTGTACGTGTACAGGGTGACCTTGGAACAATCTATGACTTGTCTTATTGAAACTAATCAGAGGACGTCTCATTGTTTTACATCACAGGAACTCTTGAACTAAAACTCTCAGTGAAAGCCAGGCAGAGACAAAGAAAACAAATCAGTTTGAAGTGACAAAGCAAGACAATTAGCTGAAATGAAACATCTCACTCATATTTATATTTCATATTAACGTTTTTAACTTTAAAACAGCAATCAGATGACGTTACAAATGTTTTAAAGCTTTTCTATGAAGACATTAACAACATAAACAACATTATATTCACTGCTACACTTTTACATGAATAAATTAGACATTAAAGCTTGTATCAGTGTCACAGGCAGATAATAAGGCCGGTGTGGTTCATGATTCAACGACTAAAAATCAGTCCAAGTCTCTGAAATGGCTTAAAAGGCAGGCATGTGCTCTGAAACACCTCCTGGCATCATTTACATGTGATTCAGATAGCATGCTTATCACTGCCGACTGAACGCATTCAAAAATAACCAGGTTAGCGAGTGTGTGAGTGTCGGGTGAGAGCGAGAGAGACTTGCATACTAAAGGGAGGCAAGTCAGTGTCGGTATGACGAACTGTTGCTAAGCAGTGGTGGTTGCTAAGAGGAAGGGGGGGGCAGGTTTGCCGTCAGTGATGGAATCTGAGGGCTTACCTCAGTATTTGTGTGTGCACATGTGCGTGTGTGCATGTGCGCATGTGTGTGTGTGTCCTATTTTGTTGAAACCCTGATCCTAAAGTGGGGCACGAAAAACTATTTCTGCAGCTATGTTGATATTTCATTTTGAATTAAAAACAAGTAAAAAAATAATAAAATTCAATATCAGTTCAGGATGATGTATGAAACGAGCTACTGCAGTTAAGTTTAATGAGCCGAAGAGATTTGTGTGTCGTGATCTTTTTATACTGGGAAATATGACTCATTAAAAAACAGTGACGGGAGGGGGAAAAAAAACTGTCTAGCGTTGTCATATTTAACAATGGGGAATGAGTCATTGACTTTGTCTCATGGTGCGGATTCATCAAAGAGAGCTGCAGAGGAACTTGCAGAGTGAAACCAACGCGGTCCCCGGCTTCCCCCAGGACGATTACTGTATTATACGCAGCGGGGGGAAAGCCTCACAGTTTGACGGCTTCCCTCTCCCTGTGTTCAGATATTCTCTCGATTTCTTTAGAACCTTCCTGTTGTTTTTGAATCTATCAGCTGGTACCTGAGTGTATACGCCGTGCATCCCCTAGCTAGTGCTGCTCTTGTCAAATCTTGTCTGATCCAGTGGGATGAAGGACACGGTGGGGGGGTTGGCGGGGCGAGACACAGGCAGCCATTTGTACTCGAGGTCCTGTGATGGAGGATCCAAGTTCCAGTTGAAGTGCGTTAGCAGGTACACGCAGGCTTCCTGCACAGGGCAACACACAACACAACAAGCCTGATTCACTTTGCACTTGGACTCAACTTACTTACCAACGCTACAGATTCAAGAGCAGTGTGGGCTGAACAGGATGATTTCCCAATTTTGTTGCAGAGCTAAAAACGAAATGTTGAGACTCGAAGGCACTTGGCAGAGGAACGACATCCGCCAACGCTGAATAAGTCTCCAACTTGCAAAGCTGCAGCCTCCATAACAACTTGAAATGGCAACGCAACGCGGCACTTTTCTGTAGCCAAGCCGAAACTGAGCATTGGGTAAAAAATTTGAGTCATTAACGTCACCTTTAAAGTTCAAACACAGACAGATATAAAGATCCTCCTCCAACTACACACTACCCAAAATATCTTGACGATAATTTCCTTTAACTTGTACTGCACTCAGATCTTTGTGCCTGCTAATTCCACAGCCAGCATCTCTTACTGGCTGATACTCAGCCACTGATCTGACCAGACTCATCCATCCGCTGCCCCCCCCCCAACCTTTATGAATGAAGATTTCCCTGACGGAGGGGGAGGCGCAGGATGGATAAGCTGGAAGGGAGGATGGAGGAAGGAGGAAGGATGATGAGGGTGGGGGGAGGGAGGACGGATAGCGGGGGGAGGGATGAATCGAGGTGGTGATGAGTCACATTTCTGACCTAGAGCCCTGCGGTCTACTTTTCACTCTGGTCACGCCCTTCTGTGTGTGTGTGTGTGTGTGTGTGTGTGTGTGTATGAGATTGGTCAGCCTACTGAGAACCAATCAGACGCACTTCACAGAACCAATCGGCCTGGTGTTTGAGCCGCAGCAGAGCAGGTTACAGTGAGGGATGAGGTTCAGCATGAACATCATTAGTGTAAAATAAACCTGATCGCTGTGATGGATAGTGTGCACGCTTCCTGTGCGTTGTGACGCAGCCGCACGGGGTCAGTCAATGTGTACGCTGCTGCTTCAGCGATCGACTTCTACCAGGAACTCCTGACAGTAGAGGAAAAGCTGGAGTTCACCTCTGATTTCATTAGCTGTACCAAGGATGTTGTTTTCAGCTGGCTTACTCTAACTACTGCACCGATTTCTGGGAAATATGATGGAGGGTGGAGTAAATCCAGAATTATACTACTGTACTGAGGCTGTTTTCAGGTTGTTAATGTCCCTGAACTCCCCAGTGTCCCAACACACACACCTGTTTCCAGAGAGAACACCCCTGCATGGGAAATAAATCTCCCTCCTTCCTTCCTGCTGGAACACCTGCAAAACACCTGGCTAGTTCCGGTGCCTTCTATAGGCTCTGCATGTATGTGTGTGTTTGTGAATGTGTCTCATGGGATATATGTAATGGTGGCTATGGTGAAAGTCACCGCGGGGAAGAGCAG
Organism: Pseudorhombus dupliciocellatus; assembly: GCA_016785235.1. Taxonomy (NCBI): domain Eukaryota; kingdom Metazoa; phylum Chordata; class Actinopteri; order Pleuronectiformes; family Paralichthyidae; genus Pseudorhombus; species Pseudorhombus dupliciocellatus. Next base: position 1,669,719 of record JAFBJW010000083.1, read on the forward strand.
GTGGTTAAAACAGGACAAACTGTACCTGGGCTCTTTGTCTGACACACACACATGGCCAAGCTTTTGATCATTCCCATGAGCAGTGCTCTATTTACTGAACAGTTGGGGGGTGCACCTCAAGCTCTGCTTGTTCTTTCTCTCTTATTTCATTCACTGAGCTTCATTTCCTCTAAACTATCACAACAATCACAGTCTGCTGAAGACTGCTCAAATCTCAACATACTAATTAACTTCCTCTCATTAAATACATCAGAAAGTCTTAGAGATGGGGAGAAAGATTGTGTTTGTGTTTGTGCATGGCGGTGTTATGAGCAGGGTCACCTTAAGGAAGACGTCTGCAAGCTTGGACCCGATGCAGTTCCTGGGCCCGCTGCCGAAGGAACACAGGAAATGCTCCTGACCTGCGTTCCTGCACATAAAAAACCCCCACACATTTATGGTGTTTTACAAAAGTAATATTCAACTTGATTTTTTTGTTCTCAAATCATTGTTGGACAAAACTGGATTCCATTCATAGTCCTTGGCTCAGCAGAATAATGAGCCCTGAAAGAAACAGTGAAAGGAGGCGTTGTTATTCACAGGATGACATCAGAGGTGACATCATATGCAGATCAGATGATGATGATGACGTGAGGGGTGGACAAACATGGTCTCACAACCAAAGAAAGGCCAGTGAACAGTGAACATTGTTCACGACTTTACATTTTTGTGAATAGATGCAAAGAAACAAAGAAAACTCTCCAGCTTTGGGTGATAAATACATTGGCTTGAATTCTGTTTAAAAATGCAGCACATGGGCCCATTTCACTTCTGACCTCTCTGTACCAAGGGAGTGACGATTTCCTCTTTCGCAAACCGAAAGGAAAATCACCTGGACTCTTGAGAGGATGACGTTTCCTTTCCTTTCAAATCGTATTTAAGATGAGGAGCTGCAGGTCGGTTTCATACAGCAGGTTTGTCAACAGCCTGCTGATACGTAGCAGCTCTACCCTCTCACCACTAATGCATCCTGTCTTCCTGAAACCTGAGCTCTGATTAAAGGAAAACAGGAAGCATTAGCAGTGTGTATAGTCTGCGTCCAGTGTGTGTGTGAGTTGCAGACACAGGGAGAATATTAGTGTTCTCTGCAGCATCTGTCTAATGGTTTAATGTACTATTAGTCTCATCCTGAAACAGTGAGACTTGCAGTGCATAATGCATTCTTGTGATACTGAGACAGACAGACAGACAGACAGACAGACAGAGACTTACTAAGCATAAGGTATAAATCCAATATGCTGAGCTGATAGGAAGTGAATAACGCTGTGTAATCCACTGTGCAGTATAAAGTGTTTCTTCTTCTATAAAGTGAAATGAAACTCTGAATACACTGAGGTATTTCATGTAATAATTATCCATTTGTTTTCACAGAGACTGTTCAGAAAGACTCCCTGACTCCATACTGACATGTTTGAGGCCATGTTTTAATTATTTAAAATATAAATAATAGCCTGAGTAAACAGTCATTTTTTAGATTAATCTAAAATAAGCAACACAACCCAGAGCTGCAGTAGCTTTGGATCATTCATCTGCAGCCAGGGCCTGTGTGGTGTTTGGCTGACAGGATGCTAACTCGCTTTTTTTTTTAATCTATTTGCTTCCAGCAAAAACTAACACACACTTTTTATCTTTATTTAATAAAAATAATTATCGCACAGAAACCCACAAACAGCCGATGTGGTCAAACTGTAGTTATTGTAGGTGGCCGGGTTATATAACTAGGGCGCAGTCGTTAAATGAAAACAGCCAGGTGGCGGGGAGAGGAGCCAGGCAGTTATCGAGGCTGACAGGCTGACAAAAAATGTCTCCAGGAAGACTGGCAGACGGAGAGGCAGAGGGAGAAGCAGGTAGAAGGAAAGAGAAACAGACTGGACAATAAAGGGGAGGATGGAAGAGGCTTCAATGTGGTGGCAGTTCAGTGATCGTATTTGCCAGTGTCTAGATGGTTTATCAGCAAAATGAACATGTATTAAACTTGTGTATTTATATGTATGCTACAAATGGTCTTTTGTTCAGTATTGATTCATGAGTGAATCTGTCTCGCTGCAGATTTTGAGCTCTACGAGTATTTACGGCAACACTGGTTCAAAGGCTCATCTCTAATATTTCCCCACACTAACAAAGATCCAGTCTGTGGCTTAGATGAATAAGCTTCGGCTTTGGCTACACAAACAACACTGAAAAGTTGGATCAATCCACTGTCACTCCTGAATAATAGAATTTGGTGACAAATGTATAATGCCACCAGATTTATCCTTTAATGCTCAGAACGCCTTTTTATGAATGTGTCGCACAAAAACTTCAATCTTTCTTATTGATTTATCTGTTTGTTTTTATGACTCATTTTCTGGATTCTTCTCTGACTCATTCTTTTACCCCAGCCCATCCTGCAGAGCATGACGTGAACACACACACACACACACACACAGACAGAGCAGGGGGAATCCCCATTGGTAAAAAGGGTGTGAGGTGGACAGTTACCATGGAAGCAGCTACCTGTCTATTCATTCATAGATTGATTTCTTTTCCAGTTGAGCGCTCTGCTGCTTTGACACACACCAGTGATTTCAAAGACATCCTGGACAAAATGCATACATTAAATTTTGGAAACTGAGACCATCAGAATTTATTTTCTCATAAATTACATTTTTCACCATTTGTTCTATTATTTCTTGTAATATAGGAATACAGTATTTTTCTGGTAAATAAATGCACACAAAATGAACTGAGGAGATGTGGATGGTGAGGGTTTGTTTCTTAACCTTACAAAATAGCTCCAAATCAAATTAATGACCCCAGGAATATGAGACAGAACAGTGTAATCATATTTTTTTGGTCAGGAAAAAGATGATAATCCCTCCAGGGAAACTGTTTAAATTGATTATATTTATTAGTACCATTTAAGGGCTTTTTATCGTGGTGATTTTATTTAATGGGTAAAAAGGAAAATCCCAAATTAATAAAGGGAGTTTCCCGTTTTTGTTCTGAGAGCCGATGGGTTCTTCTATGACTCATTTTTCTGTATCCACCCCTCTCCCCCACTCTGCACACACACACACACACACTGAATTGGTAAAGACTGTGTCAGGTGACCGGTTGCCATGGCAGCAGCTACCTACCTACATACATATAGTTTTCCCCCTCCGCCTCTGTTGCCTGAATGAAAGAACATGAATGAGAGTAAACGGGTGAATGGAGGAGGTGAGTGAATCGGAAAACAGTCGACTGACAGTGACAGAGGCGGAGCAGGTTCCATTTTACTGCAGCAGGTATCAGGCAGATGCTGAAGGATGCTGTTGAACCAGAGACTGTCTTCATGGATCTCTTTGTGCGTCTATAGTTTCATTCAGTCAATCTTTAAGCATGTGAAAGTGATCAGGTCAGATTTGAGCTCTCAGGCGTCATTAATCTATCTGCATTGTTGCCACGGTAACAATGTAGGCGTGTGTATGTACAGAGTGATATCCTGACACAGAATCATGGAGCCTTCTGCAGTCTAGACCCCAGACGAAGTAGATCGCCTCTGTATCATGACATTTTCAAAACTATTTCCAGCTCAGATGAACAGATCTAGATTTTCCAGTGTTTTTTATAAAATAATTTAAATTTTTATCAATTTAAATCATGAGTACGAACGCTTCAGTGATGCTTTGTCCCTACCTGCCGCTCCACCTCTCTGGCAGGAAGTCGTTTGGCTGGTGGAACACCTTTGGGTCACGGTGGACGCCGTGGCTGATGTAGATTGCGGCGTGACCCTTTGGAACATGAAACCCGGCAAGGGTGGAGTCCTGTACACAGTGAGAGAGACAGAGATATAAAGGTGACATCAAATATCGAACTCGTGTGATTAGAGGGGATGAATGTTTCGTCATTTATCAAACTGGAAGATCATGGAAACGCTGATAGGATTTTAAAGTAGTGCTGCAGATCACCTGCACTTTGGGTGAACTGGATCCTCTGCCCAGCCCTGTAGGAATACGCTGAAACAACCTTTTCAACCCTCATAACTATTTTAACCCTTGTGATTTCGTTGAATGGAAAACCTAAACAAAGTTTCCTTGGGCAAAAAGCCCACTTACCCGATTGTTACCCTTTTAATTCACATTTTTTTCAATGCATCCATTAGTAGCTGCACTAATGGACTGCCTGGGAACACGATCACTGTTTTTTCTCTGCTCCACCCACACTCTCATTTTTCTCTCGGCCTGTCTCTGCTGGAGTGGAAAATCGTACACAAATCTCCGTCTTTCTCTCGGTTCTCCCTGAGAGGCGTGCGTTCTCCTGCTCGCCAACCTGCTCCGAACACAATCAGGTTGCTACGGCTGCTGCATATCTTAGTTCCACTTGATGGAGCTGATACTTTTTCCACCTGATAGCGAATACTAATAACCTTTCTCTTTTGTAAACACCTACCTGCACATAAACATCTTTTTAATTGCTATCAGTCCTAGACCCACGACTAAGTTCTTCAATTCTACTGAGAAGGTTTTTGGTTATTAAGGTTCAGGTCATTTTCTTTGACCTTGCACGTCATGAACCCGAGCACCATTTCAAACGCCTTAGGGAATCAAAATGTACTGGTGAGTTTCCCAGAAGTGGAAAATGATTCGGCTTCACAGCGTCACCAGCATGCATCACACCCCCCCACCGCCAACCTCCGACCCCCGCCTCCCTCTCTGCCTCCCTCCCTCCCTTCCTTCCTTCCTTCCGGCGGAGCGGAGCAAGTCAATCAGAGAGACGGATCAATGCCTCTGATTGGGCTGTTGCATAAGCATAGTGGATGAGGTCACAATGATAAAACCGTGGGATTGTGGGGAGGAGGCGGAGATGCTCCGGACGCTATTAACCTTGCCAAAATGCAGCCAGCCAGAGAGGATGATTATTGAGTGACCGATCTGACAGAGTCAAACTCCAAAACAGAATAACAGAAATCACAATATAACACATATTATACTAGATGAGAAAATAATGAACACATATAGTGACAATGGCTCCCGTGAATTAGAAGTTAATAATAGTCAGAACAATGTTACTTGTGGCCCTGATGCAAAATCTTGTTCAAGTGTGGAATTATTATTATTATTATTATTATTATAACAATCGGAATGAGGCATAAGGTAAAATGACTCAAAATGCCCACCAAACATCAGACATGGTGTTACAGAAGTACAAATGTTATGAAAATGATCCTGTCCACCCCCTGTAGGTCTGACACTGTACAACACTCACAAGAGAGGACCTGGCAGCAAAAAAAACACCTAAAGTAATCTGTCGCCACCTAGAGGATAGGAGAGTAACATGCAGCATATAGCATCAATAAATCCAAAACTCACCAACATTCTAACATTTACAGTGGTAGCAGTGGTCAGCAGAACAAGGCGTCCCTATCGTCCCAATCTGTGTTCTATAAAAAGCAATAGAAAGTGTTCATGTCCCACCTGATCGGCTATTCTGCGCCCGCCAATGAAAGGAGGCCAGAGTCTCTGCACCTCCAGCAGTACGCTGTGCATGTAATCAGGGTCTTCTTTCGCTCGCCGCCGTTTGTCCTCCTGGAATTCAGAAAAGGAAAGTTTTGTTTTTGTTGTTGCAAAGTAAAACTTGAAGCTCTGGACACTTATCAAGATAGGACACATACACACGGCAGTTGTCACTTTGTAAACGTGGGCCTGTGTTTGTGTACCTGTTCGTTTCCGCTGAGTGCCAGAGTGAATGAGGTGAGCAGTGATGCCAGAGCTTTAGGGATCAGAGCTGAGATGAAAAGCAGGAGGTGCTGGGAGGCAGCGCTGGAGTCAGGCAGCGGCAAAGAGCCGAGAGAGCCAACGAACCTAGAGCGGATCAGAGGGAAGGTAAGAAGGTAAAGGATGGGTCAGTAGATACAATTCTAGGAACCTACGTTCAGCAAACATTCAATGTTAACAGCGTGTTTCTCGGGTGGAGGAGTCTAACCCTTCTGTGTCATTCTCCAGTTTGTTCTTGATGATGTCCATCAGTTTGTCTCTGGCGTCCAGAGCAGTGGAGAAACCCGACGACCACAGAGGAACCTTCACGTTCACAGGGGCAGAGATCAGACCTGTGGGGCCGGAGGACACAAACAACCAAGGTTAAAAATTAACAGACACAAACACTCGATGACAGGAAACCAAAGGGGAACTGGTAAATCCTGCAATGCTGAATTGCAAAACAACAACAGCACTGACTTACTAAACAAGAGAAAGCGAGTGTCTGTCTCGGTCTCTTACCGTGCCAGTGCAGGGTGCAGAGCTGCATGATTTCCTGGAACAGTTGCGGCTGCTCTTCTGCTCTTACGTTCAGAAAAAGGCCCAAAACCAACTCTGTCCCCAGACGCTTGAAGACAGAGTACACACACTGTGGCTGCCCACTGCACACACACACAGACACACACACAGCTCAGATGCATTGATACTCAGAGTACTGGAGGTTTGTTTTCAGTATTACCTGAGACCGAGGTCCTTCAGACAGCGGACACAAACACTGCAGAGACAAAGAGACAAGAAAAACAGAGAGTTTTGTTATTTTAAACTAAATAAAAACTATGATCTTAAAGTGTGATTTAATGCTGAAACAGCATTTCCCCACTTGCTGATATAATCACTGGACGATTTCAGACAGCTTCCTGTAAACAGGCTGGTGAGAGACAGACGGAGAAGACAAGCCTCTTCACCTGAAACACACACATGTAAGTTTCTCTTATTTATGTATTTGCAGAACAGAATTAAAACACATTTATACAATTATGGTTGCACTGTACACATGTAGCTCCAGATAGGACTTAAATGAGGATATGTGTGTATTTACCATTGGTGGTCACAATGGTGTCACCGTACATGTTGGTCATCAAGTCTGTGGGATCCTTCAGGAACACACTGGATTTCTCTGAAATAAACCAAAAACCCACACACCCACACAGACACACACGACTTAATGATGCATCTGCAACTATAGCATCTGGTGTGACGTTGTTATATGGTTATTCAAGGATTAACTGGTGCAATCTCTTCTTCAAGGCCCTAATTGAACTCCCAGCTGGTTTCTATAAATCTTCAGAGGACTCTCAAAGTGTTTTTCGGTCATTATTAGTACAAATGTTTTATTGGGCTTCTATTTATTACACCATGGTTGTTCGCAGTGTCCCTGGAACCAACAGAGAGACAAGGCAGCCACAATAAACGTTGATAAAACCTCATTGTTCCCCTCTTAATCATCACGAGTTTATCCCATGACACATCCCTGAGTGAAGTCCACATGTGAAGCTAATCCTGATTTTGTCCTTTAGCCAGCACGAGGACAGGATGAGACACTCTAAGCGGGTTAATGGGACACTACCCAGTTTAACTACATACGGCCGTGTACACATGTGCCCAGGTGTTGTGGTAGTGTTGGGAGGACATTACCACACAGCAGCTCTCTCATCCCCTCCACGGAGCAGATGAAGACGGTGGGTCGGTTGAGCAGGCGGCCCTGGAACACTCTGCCCCGGTGCTTGTCGACCCTCTGCCGGTAGAAGCTCACCGGGTCCCGGTAGAACTCCAGCGACTTATCGCCCAGCAACGACACACCTGCATTTCCTGGTAGTTTGGACATCCGGCCGTCAAATCCGGCCACTTTGTCCCACAGCTCGAGAGCAACCGGGGCTGTAACTTCGCTACATTCGAGTCCAGAACCAGACCCAGACTACAGCCTCCTCTGGCCCGACTGTTGACCCGTTTAAACCGAGCAGCAGCGACAGTCAGCGGGGGAACCGTCATCTGAAGACCGCGATCATTGTTGACATTGTTTTCTCCGAGGTTACCCGAAGGTCTCACTGGACAATGATGCGTTCACTGCTATCGGGAATTCAGTGTTTTCTATCAACCATTGACTTAACCAACGTTTTCTTTTTGAATTAAAATGATGTTTTATACAAAATGCCAAAACTGAAAAACAAATAAATATAGAAACTAATCTTACAAACCAACATCGCACACATTAATGAATAAATTATCTTACCATACATGTATTTATTTGTTATCAAAAATCATTAAATTCTGTATTTCAAAAGTAGATCGGCCTATCAATCTATGTATCTCAGTGACCTCAAAGCAACACAAAGGGTGCTTTTAAACATATTTTGTGGCTCTATAAAATCATGTTCCAACATGGCTTCCTGAATCAATCCTTTAAGGTCTCAAGTTCTGTAATGTCCCAGACACCTCCCGTGTCTTGTCTCCATATCACAACTTTCTCACAGCTTTATATTCCATACTGACAGATAAACACTAAATCACAGTTCATCATGCAGCCACAGGATGGCAGCACCGACCCCCCTCTCTCTCCCTCCCTCCCTCCCTTCCTTCCTCTCTCTCTCTTTCTCTCTCTCTCTCTCATACAGTGTCACTCATCAGCAGCTCGTGCAGATCGGATCTGCTGTCTTTTGTTTTTTAAAAACGTCTCTTCATGTCTGACCTCCATCAGGATCATGAGATACCCTGACACTCAGCGGAGGAAGGAGGCGAGGAGCCCGGTGCAGGTGAGCAGGTTGAATTTAGTTCTATCTGTAAAAGTTTTGACAGAAAGAAGGAGACAGGTAGAGAGGGTCAGCCCTCACTTTTTGTCATCCATAGATCAGTAGATTATTTATCAGGTTATTTATCAGACTGAGCTCATCTATTATTATCATCATAATGGGTCTTATAAGAATTTGGTTTACATTTTCATTTTAATCAGCCACTTATATTCCACAAAAAAGATTACTGTTGTTATTATTGATATGATTCAATGAATTTATTTTTATCCACAATTTGTCATTTTCTTAAAATGAACAAAATATTGTTCAGGGGCTGAGACCATCATACGGACACCAGTGCAGTAAAATGTGCAGGTACATGTTGCAGACACAAACATTTGCTATTAGATAAGAAAACATAATATGTGTTCACAAAATAAGACGTTAATGAACCTCAAGACGCGGTAGTAGAGTGCACATTAAGAGACACTTAACGTAAGTGCTTCAGCTTTAGTCCAACTTCCTATGGTTCACCGGGGTTTTATTGCTGGTTTTATGGCGTGACTTATGTCACTGGAATCAGTCACCGTGTCTATCTGAGAGCAAGGATGGGTGAACAAACAGTAGGTGAAAATTTGCAGTGATAAGGACGGTTCAGTTGTATCTTTCTGCTTATGCCTGCAAGTAAAAATGTGCTGGACCTACAGTAGGTGAGTTGCTCTCTGTGCTAGCGTGGCTGCGGTTTGCCCCTCATCAGACGTTTCTCTTGCTCCATATGCTGGAGGTAGATTGAAGTCACGCCAAATTTCCCTTCCTTACCTCCACAGCATTCCTCGCTCTTTGTTTTGGCGAGACGCTCAGGCAGAGATTAGCAGGACCTTCTATCACCTTCTATCTCCTAAAAACTTTTCTTGGCTGTCAGGACACATGCAAAGGTCAAATACCCCCCAAAAAAAGAAAGAACCAACCAGGGACAGTTCATGACTGGCATGCTGCAGTTTCTCCTTTTCTGTTACCTGATTACACTAGTTTCTAATCTGTTGTTAGAGTATGAACCTCATAATTCATCAACACACACAGGATCTGTTGTTGATGTAAATGGACTTCAGGGCGGGTCGCGGCTGCGGCTGCTCTATTTGGCTGCTTGTCTGCTGGTTAAGCTTCTAATTGACTGTAAACATTGTACAGTCGAGTAAGATGTTCTGCTCTGACAAATGGGGCTGTTTACACCATGTGAGCGTTTGTGTGCGATAGTTTTTCTTGGCTCTTTAAACACTAAGCTCTTCAGAGCCAGCAGACCTCGTGGGGACCAGAGTCCAGTCCTAATGAGGCAAAGTGTCATAACCGGGTCCTGGTTAAGTTCAAGGGTAACATGTGAACTGTGGGGAGGTTAAGTTTAGGGCTAGCCATGAACTGGTCAATGTTTTGGTCGGGCTTAAGAACATATGGGCCAAGTATCTGTGTGTGTTAGATTCTACAAATCGCTCCTCGGTCACTCGATCGGTCGAATGGTTTATTGCTGGATGCGTGTTTACATGTTTGTACAGACGGACTCCAGTGTCTCTCAGTGAGCTCCACCACAATCACTAGACACAGTCAGTGCCAATAACAATGTTCAGGGAGATGCACACGGACGAAAAGCAAAAAAAAGCACAAAAAAAAACAAAAAAACAGCTGAGCAAAGAACAACAAACATGCACATATTATCTGGGAAAGAATCCGCAGCGATTCAAGCGGCCTGCAAACGGAGGTCAGTTCATTCGACCACTTCCCAACCAGTGAACTCAGCGATCAGCATTTACACAGCTCTCCGGAACACGTGTTCCTTCTACTGATCCCACCTGAAGCATTCCCAATATTTCATCTGTATAATCAAACACGATCAAAAGGAAATTGCTGCTCGACAAGACAACCGTGATAACCCACGGCCGCTCCTGTTCTGATCGTGTGCCAGCATCTTTAAGAGGTGGTTATTAAGAGGAAATGACTTACAAGTAGACAGACTGGTGCAACTTTACAAAGCAAATCTGAGGCCACGCTGCCATCAAAGCAACTCCCCAGGTTACTGTCTAAATCCTGATCTATGGTAATAAATCTACTACATTTCTTTGCCTTGTTGCGGCTTCTGTTCCAAACCGACATTGGCTGGCCAACTTCTTTTGGCACGTCCACATGTGCGAAACATATTACACGGAGCCCGTACCATGCAATTGTTTAAACACTCAGCATTAGTCTGAATCGGCATTGAAAATAAGAACCAAATGAATTTTAATGACTTCTCTGAGCTTGTTTCCCAGGAATAAACAGTTCCAGAATGTGGAACCTCTGGCCACATCTGGGACAAATATAAAACAAACAAAAGCCATTTATGAGAGGTTTTTCTATTCCCTGAGTAAAAAAGCAGCCGGTCCGGCCAGAAACTGTAGCCCAGTGGCTCAGGCGGCAGCCAGTAGCAGCCCCAGTGTGAGCATCTGTAAGTGAATCAGGCAGGTGAGACACAAAGACGAGTGCCGTCGACTTGGTCTGCCCCCAGCAAATTAATGGGAAGCTGTGTGTTTTTATATTCAAGGGATCTGCCAGGGTCCCTGCCTCCACCAGGGGAGGTTATCTCCTCTCCCCTGCTGTCGCCCGCTGTGCCGTCCTTATTAGCCGCTCCCTGTAGACATTTAGGAGAAGGCCGCCGCCTTCAAGGTTAATTTTAGGCCGCCTGAACCGAAGCCAACTCATTAGCCTGATTCCCAGGGCCAGCCCAGCCTTATTCATTATCAGTGTCACCTCACCCTCAACGCAGCATGTTTGTCCATACCTTTGCCTCTTCGGTTATCAAAAGAGATTAGCAAGAGAATTAAATGAAACACAATGTTGTCAACAACGATAAGCTCTTTGTTTTGCTCCTGCCCTGTATGCATAACGTCTCTTTTTTTAACAACCGTGCCGTTTGCAGCTGTTTATTTTCAGCCGCTCTCCAGCTGTTTGATGCTCGCTTCACATTCTCCAACTTCCTTTCTGCCACAGGCCGGGTTTCCCTTTGGGGCTCAGAGATATATATAAATGCCATAATGTATCTAAGCAGCGAGAATATCTCGAATACCAATAAAACAACACGTGGCTCTGCTCGCTCAGGTTCTTCTTCAGCTTCTAAAATAGCTGTGAAACTGGCTGCGATGGGATGTCCAAGCACAGGGACGTAGCTGTTGCTTTGTTAGTCTCTTAATGCAGCTTTAGAATGACATTCAGGCTCAAACTGGACTACATCATTGTTGCGGATTTATTTCTGGATCAGTAGAAGTCAGGACATGGTCGTGTTTTTCTTTCAGTGGCGTGAGGATGATGATTAAATGTAAATAAAGTCAAAGAATTAACATTTATTTAGGTACTTAAATAATTTATAAAACACATAAAATCTAAATAGGAAAAAGTTTATTAAATTCTTGGCATTTAATTGTTCCCTTTAAATTAATTTCAAGCAGGATGATCCAGTGGCATTAATGTAGCCAGTGGTGCTATGAGCGGCATTAACTAATCCCACGGGGAGGCCCGCGCTCTGTGGACGCTGTATTTCCACAGCCTGCTTGTCTTTTGCATTTGTCCACATGTACCTGATTTTGTCTACATATTTGTGTGTTGCTCAGTTTACTCTGCCCTCACTGTTGAGCTGGCACCGCGACGAGGCCGGCATGCTCAATTACCTGCTCACAAACCATCACCCTCACCCACTCAGCTTCATCCAGCAGACACACTCCGCACTCCTGACATGAGCGCAGCAGGACAGGGAGCCATCTACCTCACCTCTGTCTTTGAATTTCATTACTATTCCTGATCGTGTGTTCCATCTCGTTGAGTTTTTCACCTGGACAAATACTGATTTGTCAGTATTGTCTCAATTTAGGGGCCGCATCCTTCAGCGACTACCTTTCAAGACAGATTACATCTCGGTGACGCCACTGGCTGCCTGCGCCATGAGCAAGGCTTCAGTTAGCATATTCTCTCAGGCCAACATATCCCAGCATTCCTTGTCCACAATACTGATGTTAAGTGTCATTGTTTAAACTTCATCTAAAGCCAGAGTTTGGGGATTTCTGAAGAAAGGAAGAAACCTGTTCTTCAGCCACACCCACTGAATGTTCCAGAGAAGCTCCTTTTAAATTCCAGCAGCCAAATATGGTCTTTAAATGTGTGTATAATGTCTCCAGATGCAACTGGTTACTCCATATAAGATTCCAGCAGATTAACTGTCCTGCTTGAACATCACGCAGCTGAAAAAGGCACAAAGCCAACAAACGGAGCCGAAGCCTCAGTTTTTCTGGTTTGAGATAATGAGTGAATTCTCAGCAGAATTTGTCCATCAGGATGTGTCACTACAGCAAAACTATTCCAGGCCCACATGTCCCCAGACGGCTCTGAGACACTGTGGACAGCCAGACAAGGACAGGAAGTAAAGCAGAGACAGGTACTTTCTAAGTGTAACAGGAAATAACTGACCTGAAATCCAAAAACAGGTTGATTCTGATGAACCAGTTATCTTTCTCAAGGCAGCTACACGGATCCAGATAATTACTCCCATCAGCCACCTGTGGCTCACAGTGCAATCACTTGGTAAAAGAAGTAGCAGGACTCATGTTATGTGTCAACAACAAACTCCACCAACAAGTGTTAAAGATGCATTCCAAAAACACTGACTGACCTAAAAGAAAGAAAAAGCAAATCAAAAGCGAGGGTTTGTCTTTAGTTCCAGGGTGCTGAGGAGGAGATTCAGGGTTGAAGAGGCAAAGAAACCAATTTCTACACTCACAATAACCGGAAAGTAGAACAGAATGCAATTCAGCTGCACAGAGCCTTTTATTTTCCTGACTGTCTGGCTCTTACTGTGCTGTCCCCATCGCTCCCTCCGTCTGCACACTCCGCAGGCATGCAGTATACAGTGGGATGAGATGGGAGCACAGAGTGAGGAAGAAGTGAAGTGTGGGGCTGGTGTTTGAACTGTTCTATATCGGTCTTTTATGACCTTCTTTGTAAACACCAAAAACTCCAGACGGGATTTCCAGGAAACACGGAGGGCAGATTTTAGTTCCGATCAGGGGATGGACCCAGGAGTTGCTCTGAGTTCTCAGGGTGTAGTTTATGGACCTTAAAGAAAAAGAATCCCACCTTCTCATGGTACTAACACAGATTAGTATACGTCACAGACACTGCGCACACTCTTTATTATGAACCTGCGTGTGCTGGTTATTTTGAGAGCCACAATCTTCCCTGCTTAGTGTTTTCAAATTAGGATTGCAAAACATGATACTCCTCTGTCTCCTTGGCAACAGAACCAGGAATGACTCCTCCACATGCAGACAAACAAGAATGCATGTGAGCTCACACACACATGCTCACAGTTCAGCCCTCTCACAGTCTGAGGTGTGAGATTATGTGAGATGTGGGCCCATCTACCTCCCACCTGACGAGAAAAGTGAGGGAGTGCGGGGTTGTTTTGATGCATTCAACACACCAGAGTTTAATTGAATGAATAAGGGCTGAATTAGTCCGGGTGGTGTTTTCCTCCGCAGCATCCGTCAGTTGTTTTTCAAATCACTGCGAACATTTTTCCATCAGCAGGAACATAAACCTTGTCATAAAAAAGCTGAGGTGGATGTTCAGATGTAAATCAAGTAGATCAGAGAATCTTCTAATTAAAGCTCAGATCAGATGAGTCAGTCACACCTCCCACACATGCCTGTCTATGTGTCTATCCATCCATCCATCTATTGTTGCCAGTCTTTTTTAAAATCCTTACTTGATCTTTTGAAAACTTGATCGAGTCAGGGGGAGAAAACTAAACAACTCCAAACTGAACCCAATGTTTTTTTTCCCTGATAACAGGCGTGTGGGGTGTGAAAGAAAGAGTAGATAGCCAAGCGGTGACCTAATCCAAGCTGAGCCCAAATCTGCTCTGGAAACTGTTGTTGTTTGAACCGGGCCTGACTTGCCAGCACCCCAATTTATGATCGTGTTTCATGCAGATTAATGGTTCGTCCACCTTCGATAAAAGACAGAGAAGCAACCTATCGTCGCCCTCCCCAGTTTTCAATCAGCTCCTTGTCACTCAAATGTGAAATGGACACGGTGAGCGGTGAGAACTCACCTCCCTTGACGCACATCAGAGAGATGATGTTGCAGGCTATAATTTCCTCTCTTTATTTATTCCCCTGTGCAGCCTAATGACATTAAAATATATTAGCCAGTGCATTTATCATGGTTTTGTGTCCTTATTGTTTATTAGTCACTAAATCCACCTTTTACACACGAACCTTGATGACCGAGGGGTCAGGAGCCGCTAACTGAGGTGATTGACTCTGCAGTTTAGATAATTGTTCAGCAGTTTGGATAATGATTCAGAACAGTGTGGTATTTTTGATCTGTTTTTTTTTTATCTTCCCGGAAAGTCATGCATTTTAATGTTTTGTCTCTAATTTCCTGCTTGATCTAGTCAATGTGAATGGCTGCAGGTGAGATCACAAAACATCTCTGTTGACACCTGACAAATAATAATGGTGGTTGTAGGGAGATGATACATCTATACACCCCAGGGCTCTAACATGGATTAATCTGTTTGTGGTCCACATGTGCTCAGAAAAAGAACATAAAGTCTTCCAGGCCCTATACAGATGGTATGTAAGCTCCTCAGCCAAGTACAACGAGGCTTTGGTGTTCTCTATCAGGGCTGTGTTATCCCTCCACTATCCTCAAGAAAATGAGGATGTTGATAGAAAACACCCTGAACCTTCTCTTGTTTTGATTTCACTTTTGGCTCGATTGACACTGCTTAAAAAATAAAAAGGGTGACATATTTTCACAACCCAGTGTTATGTATAAAACTATGTCTGCAACGTTGAGAAACTTGAGAAGCCGTCAGGGCTCCTTGGCTCTTTTTTGGATCTGGGTCCCGGCAAACAAATTAAAACCAGTCTTGCGGACCCGAGCTGTAACTGTATTCACTCAAAACTGAGATAAGTCAAACCGCTCTGTGCCAAGACCCAGCCATGTGAATGATGGATGCTGACTGAACGAACAAAAGTGATCACTACACCTGGGTGAGGTGACTGTACATGGCGTGTAAAAAACGACCTGTCTGCAGGAAGTTGGCAGTGACACAAGTTGCCTCACAGTCTGTTGGGCCGTGATAATGACCCTCGGGGGTGATAAGGCCAGACAGCTGTTCTAAGGGACATATGTTGCAAGAGGTCTTTAAAGCTGATAAGGCATCGACAGCGCTGCGGGGATGAAGCGCTCTCTGCTGCTACTGCCGCAGTCACTCCTCTCCAGTTGCTCTCACTTCCTGATACGCTGATCGAATTTGTCGAAATCCCCTCGGCTCTCCTCAAAACAGAGAGAAGCACTGTGCATTTATATCTTCTGCTAACAGGATTCTTCGTTTTGTAAGAAATCTATGTTTAGCGACGTGAGCTGCGAGGCTCTCAGGCTGTTGGTTCACTAACTTACAAAACTATTAATAGATAATAAAATATTTCTTTCAGCCAGTTATGATAGAAGCCAAAAATGAGAAAAGCAGATGATGTTATCTGACAACATCCATCAACTCCTATAGTGAAACCTGGAATCAGGGGGCTGACGGTGAAGCACAGCGCTACAGAATCTGTTCTGCTCAACAAAAACCGTAAAAAAACTGAAGGCATAAGAAGCTGAATACTGACCAGAATCAGAAGTCTCACATTTGACCTAACGATGACCCAGGGTTGAGGATTTCACCTCCTTTGCCTGTTTGTAGACTCCTCCTGCCACCTCAGGCTGTTGTGGGTCAAATCCACACGTTGACTTTATTCAGCAGGTTAAATATGGGCTGCAAGGTCAAACAGTGTGACCCTGACAGCGGGAGAATCTCCACCAGCCCCAGAGGTGCAGTCCAGGAGCTGCTATCTGCTCTGTGATCTCTGCTTTCATCGGGGGGGGGGGGGGGGGGGGGGGGGGGAAGAAAGGGGGTAAGAAATGAGAATTTCACTTTTGGTTCTCACTAAGGCATGGTGTTATTATTGCATTATAAAGACAAACTAACACACTGATGGAATCTGGCAGACACAGCTGCTGCCTGTTGCAGGCTATTTGCCCTATAAATATCACACGCTTTCAAGCTGGGATCCAGAAACTTATTTCAGGCACAGATGTTAGATTTTTGGCATCCAATGGACAAACAATCAGACATGCAACCACATTGTATGTGCAAGCTGGCTGCTACCTGCAGAAAGGCGCAGACTAAGTGTGTGTGTGTCGGCAGGGCCAGAGCATGGGGTGACGACGACTCTTCTGCTGACTTGCAGATGACCAGTGATGGCCACAGCATCACCTCAACAGTAAGTCAATGATTCAAACAAGAAACGGTCCCAGTTTATCTTAAATGATTAACTACGCTAAATAAATGAGTTCGACACAACATCTCACCACGACAATGAAACTTCAACCAAGCAGCTACATGTTTATTCCCGACCACAGCGACAGGAAAGACATTGCTCCTCTCTTTCTATTTCAAATTCGGAACTGACCAAGCTGTTTTTATATATTTGCTCACTGCAGTTTGTTGGACATAATAAACACGGAACAACAACAGGAAGAGCAGCAGAAATTCCTGAGCACCTTAGAGACCATCGTGCTCGCCATCTTTCTCACCATCATTATTATCATGACGGTGTTTGGCAACCTGCTGGTCATGGTGGCGCTCTGCAAGGACAGGCATCTACGGTGAGCTCACTGGTTTCCTCCCAACACTGACTATAAACCAGTCACATTTAGTACCGGCAGATCTAGTTTGGGCGTGATATAAAGTTTCAAGTCACATTGCAACAGTAAAAATGACTTTTAGAACACAGCCTGTCTTGACAAATAGTTGAAATGATATAGGTGTCCTTCTTTAGTTTCAGGAACTCATAAAAGGATGTCGAGGCGCTCACGTTAGTTTCCCCTGAAACTAATTTCTCTATCACACGGGTGAAACTATTTGATGCTATGATGCTCTACTAAAACAAACAAAACTGTCCCTGATCATTCCACCACTGACTTCTTATTCTTTATTTGATTTTTTCTCTTATTACTATTTTATTTTATTTAAATTCTGACTTTGTTTGTAAATTATGCTACTGGAACTCTAATTTTCCTGAGGGAACCCTCCTGAAGGAATCAAGTTCTATCTATCTATCTATCTATCTATCTTCTACCCACATGTTCCAACCTGTCTCCTCTGGTTTGCAGGAAAAAGAAGACCAACTACTTCATCGTGTCGCTGGCGTTCGCCGACTTGCTCGTGGCCCTGGTAGTGATGCCCTTTGCTGCCATCGAGCTGACCACAGGCGAGTGGCGGTACGGGGAGATTTTCTGTCTCGTCCGAACATCCCTGGACGTGCTGTTGACAACAGCTTCCATTCTACACCTCTGCTGCATCGCACTGGACAGGTTTGTGAGAGACGCCGCCAGATTTGAACCATCGCTATTGTCACAGGCTTCGATAAAGCTTCAGAGATGAGTCCTGATCTGACTGTTTACTTAGCATTAAAACAACTTCAATGTCAGAGTGTACAGGTACTGCTTCACGGGTTTGTTTGTATAATTCCAGGTATTACGCCATCTGCTGCCAACCGCTGGTCTATAGGCACAAGATGACTCCGGTGAGGGTGGCAGTAATGCTCGGCAGCTGCTGGCTCATCCCCACATTTATCTCCTTCTTACCCATCATGCAGAGCTGGAACGCCATCGGCATTGAGGACATTGTAAGTCCTTGAGATCAGGCACCAAGGGGGCGGGAAAGCAGTGATACAGTAATGAGCTGAAAGATGTTGGTATTAAAACGCAACTCAATATATAGTAGGTTTCCACGAAGTAAGAGTTCATACTCCTCCCTGAAACGCCTGAGAGAGAGATGTTCTATCCGTGGGGGCAAATGCAGCTGAAACCTTTCCAACCTAATATTCTCTGTTTCTAATAATGTCTCCAATCCCTCCAACAATGACACGGTAATGCAGTGATCACAAAACAATTCCATTCCCCGGTGAAGGCTCTCTCGCTGCGAGCGAAGGCGGCACTTCATCGAGCATTTTCTGCCGGTTTGGATGTGTTTTGGCGTGAGGTTATTTCAGAGCTGCCTTGAAATGAGCTGCAGGATTCCCAGAGGCAGACGGCGGGTAGATGAATTTATTCAGCCATGCTTAATGAAAGACACGGCTCCGTCGGTCAGGCCGCATCCAAACAATGATGCTTTTTTTTTTTTAAATCACTGGCTTAAAGTCCTATGTCACACATTAAATTGCAGAGGACCGTCCGAACATTAGGGCTAGATTTGAGTTTATTTTTATGAGTAATGTTTGTTTCTCATTTTGCTTTGAAACATTTTCAGAAAATGTTCCAAAGCACTTTAGCTTTGCCCCAAAAAGGAATTGTTTGAAATGGACACCTCTTCACGCTTGAGCTGCAGCAGAGCAACAAGAAGTGATTCAATAATTTTGACTTAGGTTCAATAATATTATACAGACGTTATGTTTGCTTTGAGATGATCTGCCCTCTAACTCAGGAGTTTGCTCTGTTTAATATTTGAAAAACATATTTTACAAACATTTGAGTCTGGATTTAACTGAACTGTTATTTCAAAATATTACCCATTTACAACCAGGCAGTGGTCAGAAGTTTGTTCTTAAACTCAAGACAACTCAAACACAATAAAGGAGCAAAAGATGTTCTGTTTGTTTACCTTTTGGGCCTCCTCCCGTCCAGATTAAGGAGCGACAGGCCTTGACGGGCGGCTCCAACGACACCAGCTGCGTGTTCCTGGTCAACCAGCCCTACGCCCTGATCTGCTCTGCGGTGGCGTTCTACGTCCCGTTGGCCCTCATGGTCCTGGCCTACCAGCGAATCTACGTCACCGCCATGAGCCACGCACGGCAGATTGAGACGCTGCAGCGCGCCGGCTCCGCCCACATCACTGGGACCACTCCGGTCATTGCTGTGAGGGCCTCCACGTCCTCGTATCCCTCGGAGCACTGCCGTCTCAGGACAACAACGGTCTCCTCCCCTATGGAGCAGGCTCCCATAGGGAACAGCCGCATGCGTGTTGAGACCAAGGCGGCGAAGACGCTGGCGGTTATAATGGGTTGTTTCTGCCTGTGCTGGGCGCCGTTCTTCATTACCAACGTGGTGGACCCCTTCATTCACTACTCAGTGCCCTGGCAGCTGTGGACAGCCTGGCTGTGGCTCGGGTACATTAACTCAGGGTTGAACCCGTTCCTGTACGCCTTCCTGAACCGAGCGTTCCGCAGGGCGTTTCTGGTCATCCTGTGCTGTGGGAACGAGCGGTACAGACGCCAGGGAAGCTGCTCTTACAGACCGACCCACAGAGCGTGCTCCCCCACGTCGGCCAATGGCACCTCTATGGCACTGAGGTAAGTTGACAACAGCTGGACAGGTTTCTGTGCGTCTTCGTCTTAAGGCTTCAGGTTCCATTTGTGTTTGTCAAATTAATGTTTTGACTTCGCAGGGTTGGACTGTGGAAAGAGAAGACATGATACTTTAGCGTTATCATCTCAGTGAACATGCAGACAAAAAGGACACTACAGCTTTATCCTGCTGTGACGTGTGGTGGGCTCTAGGGCCGTGTACTTATTTGTTGTGTAGCTGCCGTTTCTGTTAAAAGTCCATCAAAGAAGAAATCAAAGCCTGAGCTCGGGAACATTTTCTCTCCCTGCAGAGAGAGAGATGTGATGTACCTTCATATCACAGTCAGCCAAGTGCCAATGGACTGTCCCTTCTCTTTGTGTTTAATTTGTCCGTCTAGACAACAGATTTGACCTTTATCCGCTTCCCTGTCTCCAGTTTGACACCATAAACAGCAGCTGCTGTGTCACTACAAGGAGACATACTCTTTATATTACTGGCTGGATCCATGGTGTCATTAAGATTTTTTTAAAAAATAAATGTATTTAGCTGATTTGCTTACAGTCCTCACACCACGGAGGACAGGACAGGGCTTGGTGGAGCCATCATCTTATATGAATGAAGCAATTATTTTTAATTTAGGCCATGTGTCCCTTAAGTGTGAATAATAGATATGATGTGTCTCATCTAGAAACATTATTCATTGTCAAATCAGCCTGGATGCACTGCATATTGAATTTTGAACATACATTTTAGTGAAATATGACGTCAGGTACATTTAGCAAACAAAAAAAGAGGTGTGACCACCTTTTTGACACTAATGCAACATGTTTTTCAAAAGCACCTTGACTCTTTTTGAACTTTCTTCTAACTATGAACCTGCATCGTAATAAAGAACAGCTGCAGCCGGGTGAAGACATGAGGCAACACTTAAAATATTCACTCTCACAGTTCGTCTGCCCTTCAGAGTAAAAGCTGTGACTTGAATGGAAAGTCTTCATATTCATATTTTATTTAGGCTTTTGTTATGTTGAGTAATGAATATTGGAATCGTTCAGTGGTTCCATGTATTTTTTAAACATAAACTAGATTCTTTTGGCGAGGACAGAGACGAGGCTCCAGCCATGTCAGTCTGTCCGTTCACAGTGTCGACTGTTTTAAAGACGTAGCACATGCACTTCCCTAATGTCCGCTATCTCCGTGTTAACAGATGGGACGTGGAGATTGTGTGTCTGCGCAAAGTTTCAGTTTGAGTGTTTTAATGATGGCGGTCGAGCTGATGTGTCTGTATTTGTGCTCCTCCAAGTGCGGAGGATGATGGAGGAGGAGGTGACCTGCCTGTGTCTGTACTGTTTAACTTTAACACAAGTACTTCGCCTCCAGATAGAAACAATAACGATCACACACACACACACACAGATGATAATTTATTTCCTACAGAATATGCACAAGCTGAGGGATGTGAGTGGGAATGTGGTGTGATAACATGTGATTGTCTCACACGTGTACACGTACAGTAGGAATATACACACAGACACACACTTTAATGCTAAATGTGCATCAATCTCTTCTTCTGACACGTGTGTGTGTGTGTGTGTGTGTGTGTGTGTGTGTGTGTGTGTGTGTGTGTGTGTGTGTGTGTGTGTGAGTAGTCTGTGTGCATTTCTGGGGGCTTCCTGTCTGAGTGTGTAGGAAGCAGAAAGACAAACACTGTTAGTTCCAATCTGATGTCCTGTCTCAAAATCTGTCGGACAGAAAACAGATTCAGACGATTAGATTACGACTGGCAGGACACTGGAAAACTGAAATGACTGGAGGAATCCTGTCGAATTGTTTTTGTCAGGGAGCGCCGACGATGGCAGTGGGCAGATGGTGTGTGTGTGCGCGTTTGAGATCATCTGTCTTTCTATTTTTTATGTTTGCACAGTGATACCAAAAATAAGTAAATTTACACAAGGTTTCTCTATTGAATGTACATCTTTTACTGCTGCTTCTCTGATCTTAGCTTCAAATGATTTAACTCTGAACACCTCAACATCGAACCTCGGGTTCAGTCATCAGTTTGTAATATTATTACGACTTAATTCCAAGAGATGGATGGAATATGTATAATATTCATAATAACAATAATACCACCCAAATCCTTCAACACACACAGTGGCCCTTCTTTCCCAAACCAGCGTGGGCACAACGTGTGAGGTTCAGCTCAGAAATAAAACAAAGGGAGGGAGTTTAACGAGAGTGAAAGGTGCTAAGTAAGTGGGCTTAATGTGCACCAATCACAGATGTGGGTTGCCGACCTTCTATGGGCAAAGGTTTAAAGGCAAAAGGTAAATTGGTGAAAAATGGTGGCGGGCTCACCTCCATCAGGCAGAATTCCTTTGAGTACCGACGAGTGGCGGTCACCGTTATCTGCCACTGGGATTAATAATTAATAAATAAATGATACTATTACAATAATGGTAGCCACTGCACCAGTTAGTCATTAACAGAGCGGATCACCGCACAGCCCGACGATGTCAGTTTATACTTTTTTCAAAATTAGTTTTATAGAAATTCAGCAATGAACCCGTGAAGCACACAAGTGACAGTGTGAATGTCCAAAACGTGTCAAATGTGAAGCCGCACTCTGGACAAAATGTTTAACTGACCACAGACACTCGGTGGAGACGGCCAGACGGAGAAGTGCAAACACTCCAGGCTGTGATTTACTCTGAGGCCTGTCCGTTTATTACTGTTTGATTCAAACCTCCAGCTGCTCCTCTCTCCTCCGACCCTCTCTTGTCTCTTTGATTCTCCTCTGTTCAGCATTGATGTGAATCATCTTGTTTCTGTCATTTCAGTTTATCTGTCTCAACTCGTTCGAGAACACGATTGGATTTTTGTAAGCGGAAGGTTGTGTTCGGTCGTCATTTGATCGATGATTAAATCAATTCTTTTTTTTTTTTTTTTTTTTTTAGAAAATAAGCTAAAACCTGAGAGAATCGAGAATGAAACATGAAAGACTGTCATGTCAAAATAACAAGCGAGATATTTTTAAAAAGCCCAAACTGATGGTTTATTGTGGCCATCAGCTGCCACCTC
This sequence comes from Pseudorhombus dupliciocellatus, assembly GCA_016785235.1. Lineage (NCBI taxonomy): Eukaryota > Metazoa > Chordata > Actinopteri > Pleuronectiformes > Paralichthyidae > Pseudorhombus > Pseudorhombus dupliciocellatus. The sequence goes on from JAFBJW010000083.1 coordinate 1,692,757, forward strand.
CTCTGCACTCTTCTGTGATTCTAAATCAAACCCTCCCTCTATGACCTCGCTTCTCTGGGATGGAAAACCTGTTTCCTTGGTGACAAGTTGAACCATGGAAAAGACCCACCTGGATAAAATCAGCTCCATTGGTTTCAATTAACATGATTTTTGGGCCGTGAGTGGCTGCTGGGTTTTCATCGACTTCAAACTCAGACTCTGCACTAGGCCTCTAAACACTTAGCTCTGACACAGCATTTACTTTAAACAGAAAAGAGTGACTCCATCCTGCTTGTAGATGATAAAGTGCTGTTAAGATAGACAGGAAATAGAGAAGGTTTCCCACAGATGAAAACAGATCGTTATTCGGAAATCAAATTATATTTATTCAGAGCTTGAGGCTAAAATCTTCGATCGTACACAACAAATGCTAAATATGTAATGTGGTGCGCTGGGCCCGCCGTGCATTTGGTAAAGATTAAGATGTGGAAAATATGGAAAATGAGGAACATAAAGGGGTTGATTGGAGACTAACAAGTCACGGGAACATCACTTACATGTGATGTGGCTGAATCATCCGATGAAGCTGATCGAGGGCCTGATCTGCTCCAAGACTTCACCTCAGATGACCGGCGACCTGACGGAGAGAGACACGGCAGGGAAATGAGTGTCGAAGTGCATCTCTGTGCTGAAACATTACGCTTGAACTTCTGCATCTGATCTCTTGCCAGGCCTCCTCTGATGGGGCTCCTGAGGACTCGGGTCCATCACAGGTTCCCAGCGCTCGGTGCAGCCTCTTATGTCCGCAGCTCTGCGTGCACGAGGTGTGCACGTATGCGTGACATGTGTCACCGCAGAGCACATGTTCCACTTTACGACACCGCAATCGACTCTCGGCGGCCGTGCGCTCGGCAGATATCTCTAGTCAATCTTTAACCGCTGACCTCGTCGTAGCTTCAGGTGAAGCGCATACTTCACATTTCTCCGTCTGCACACGGGAGAGGAAAATAATGGTCTCCAGCCTGATATGGACGATAGACGGGCTCAGTCTAAATCTGACATGAACGCGGGTGCCGAGCATGTACATTTGGGCAGAGATGATATTAAATTTCAGGGGATGAAGTTCAGGTATTCTCAGGATTTGTTTGTTCATTTGCTCCCGTTGTTCTGATCATGTGTTTTAACTTAAAATTCCATCTGCAGAGCAAATTTCCCCCCAAAGGAGCGATGAACATTTAATTCAGTTCAATTCGGTTAAATTGTTTTTTAGGAAACTGTTTGGACTTTCTGTTCTCAGCGAGAGCTTCAGTGGCCTCCCCCTGCACGGCAGACATTAAATATGACTTTACTGCCCTGCCGTGTTCCTGCACGTGTGTGTATGTGTGTGTGGAGGACACTGCTGTGTGTTTTATATCACGTAAAAAGCAGAGTTAGATACATCTGAATCTCCACAAACATGAGAAAACAGGACTCAGGGTGATGACCTGTAACTAAACCGCTGCTCTCCGGTCCGGTTCTAATCTCTGAGTGGAGTTGGGCCAACATGTCAGAATATATTCCCTCTGATATCCCACCAAAGGTTTAATCAGATTTCCCGAGTGGATACACTCCGTTTGTCACCTGAGGTAAAGCGGGCGCTGGCAAATGATCTAATTATGTCGTACGCAGACGTTTGATCCTGTTGTTTTTGTGGCATGAGGCTCGTGACCGTTCACTTGAAGCACCTTAACCTGCACTGATGTTTTCAGGTGGTTAAATCAAGGACGATGTTAAACACGTTCGCCTCGCAGATCTGATGAGCACGCGTCCTGTAACACGCGACTGATGTTCCCTTTTGCTTGTATGTATTTGCTCTGAGGAGTCACACGGTCCAGCTCTGCCTCGGGGTTCGCCGCTCAACCTTTTATGTGTTCTTTTATTGACTGTTTGAACTGTCACTCAGTTCAAACTTGTAGTATTTAATCTGTATTTTAATCCTTTCATGGAATTATTGCCGCAAGTGCTTTTTGTGTTTTAATAGATTAGTATTCATGTGACGGCCTTCAACAAAGTTAAAAATTTATTTTGAGATGAAAAAATTGTGTTGTGCCACTAAACTGGGAAAAACTAGAATAAGCAGCAAACTAAATTCATGTGACAAGCTTGGCTTCAACTTTTTGTGTTTTGAAACTGGAGCTTTAGAAACGATGATCTTCAGAAACACGGATGGATGGTGTGCTTCTGCTTTTTAATACTTAGTTGTGTGGTTGAATGTGTTCGACCGGTTGAGAGGGTGTTGGGGTGTGTTTGTCTGAGGTGAACATCAGTGACAGATCTCAGTCCAGCGTGTTCAGCACAGCCAGATTTCACTTTGGACTAACTCCTTGGACAACTCTGCATGTCCACAACTTCGTCTTAATTGAGTTTTATTAAATGAAAACAACCGTCACACTCTGGTATAAATAGATACAGAGATAGGATTTCCCACTCAGAGGACTAAAGGCTCCACACACGTGCACGTTACTTTTCATAATCATGACAGTCAAATGAAGTTGTTTAAATTGAATCAGTTTTAGATCTTTCATAGTGGGAAACCATTTATTCACTCAGCTAATAGGAAACAATTCAAACGAATCAGTCTGTACTTACTGAGGTTAAAAAGTTAAAAGATGAAGCTTCGATGCGTGTTTTGGTAAAAAGTAGAAAGCGGTCAGAAAAGGTTGACAAATGCAACGCTGCTGTATTTAATTGACTTTATCGTGTTCTCTAAGTCACAAGATAAAGTTTGGTTCAATGAGCGGACACGTTTCATCAAAGGAAAACGGATATGAAGTTAAATAAAATATGCAAACGAGATACAAAATTAGATCATCTGTTAATTTGATGCCCACACACACACGGTCTATGGAAGCACTATCTCAGGATCATCATCGTCAAGGAGCAGGAGGTCAGCTGGTAAACCATGCTAGTGTCCAAAGCTCAGATGAGATCATTTTCATTCAGCTCGAACAAATCTCGCTCTGTTTGGAAAGAGGACGTTTTGTGCCTGGTCCATGAAAGAGAGAGCGTCCACATAGAAACACTGAGAAAATCAATTCCACTTCCACTTCAGCATTCAGAGAAAACAACTCATGAATTCAACTGATCTCCTCCTGGCGACGTGTGAACACTTTTCATAAAATCACCGTCAACACGACGCAGAGCCATGCTAAAGAAAATGATGCTCCCTAATCAACATGAAGCTCCTTTTAAACCGAATTCTCTCCGCATTCACACAAACAGCACAAAGCCAAACACGCCACTCAGACTCCGGCTCCTGTGTCCCAGAAACCCAGTTCATGCTCATAAAGGGGCCACGGGACGCCAGTGTGGCGTTTGAGGCTCAGCCGGTCAGCGTCTGTGTTTATTGTCAAAGGAGCTCTAATTTCTTTCCACCTGACTGCTTCTGCGTGGAGCTTCGACACCTGCACGTTTGTCAGTGGGGTGTTTATTCATTTCCCAGTTTGGCGTCTTGGCTTTGTCTGGCCTTGTCTTTATCTTTTTTAAATGTCAATTCAGTTTCCATGTGGAGTGACACAAGGTTTTAATGGAAACATCTGCCTCTGAAAAGACTTGGATGTGAGGAGCAAATATTTGAGGAGGAGGAGGTGGGGAATTAAAAACCTCTCCATCCATCTACTATCAACATTTAGTGGATCCAGCTTTAGAACTTGATCATTCACAAACTTCCATCCTTCCAATCCCAGCTGATTGGTGTCCAACATATTTGTGACCGACTGGAAACACTGAAGCTTCCCTGCCCCAGTTTCCAGAATGAATCTACACTTTTGTCCCAATTAGCAGATGAATTTCCCTCGAGTGCTGGAGCTGTCCGAGCGGAGCCACAGTCTGTGTGTGTGTGGGTGGACACGAGCACCGAGGAATGTGTGAAGGCTACAAAAATGGTCCTGAAGTGAGTGAGCGAGCCAACTCTTCCAAAATGACCTGCCCAGCCCATCCCTCGCTGGAACCATCGTCCTGTCCAAGCAAGCGTCGCCACCATGTCCCACTTCCCAGAGTTCCTACGAGGAAAAACGTGCCTTATCTCCCGTCCCCCATCAGCGGTCTCCCTCCTCACGTCTTCAGCTCCGAAACCGAGGAGATAAGAGTGAAGTTTGATTATTTAATGTCCCCGAGAAGATATCGGTGTGAAATTAAAGGAACACAATCCTCTCCTCTTTTATCTCGTGTCCATCTCTCTATATGGCTGAGCTACCAGAGTAAAAACATCAAAGAGAAATTGTACAAATAAAACAAGGTGAGATGTAGTTTTAAGTCAAGAGACATTGGATTCCACACACGATGAAGAATCCAACAACAAACGGATTCAAATCTCAGTCGGCATTCGATCTTCAGATCTGAGGTTCAGCTCAGGTTCAAAACCGAAGGAACATTTTCCACATGTTTATAGGGTCCCATGGGACAAATTGGTAAAATAGCCCGAGATGCCCCGCCCCCACTCGTCTTTCCCTTTTAATCGTAATTGACATCTGACATCACCTCGCAGGTTTCACTGCCCACAAATGGTGGAAAAATGCACATGTGCTGCAGTGAGAGGGACTCGCCTTCACCCCCCCCCCGCCAACCTCTTTCTGTGAAAGTGCAGACAGCGAGACGGATTAGAGGAGACACGGGAGGGAAAGCTCTGGTGGGAGTTCGCCACAGAACTATCTCCGGACAAAGCGTTCGCCCTGTCTGTTCTGAAAACCGCTTTACTTTAACGTGTGGGAAAGTTTCAACGCTCCCCTTCACCCTCATATATGTTACTTTATCTGGGAATGTTCTGTTATCAGACACATTTTTTTTATGCTACAGATGAAGAATGTGGTTAAAAAGCTGGCTCGTTTGCACTGGTGTATTGAGCGCACGTGTGTTTAGTGTCATTAAACAGCTGATACGTGAAGTCAAAACATCTGTTTCTCGGTCTGGAGATGGAAGAATAACATGTTGCTGTTTGGATTCTGAACAACACCATATATGTAGGTCCAGCAAAGTGACCGGCACCTCAACCGAACGTGAAGAGATCTGCAGAGATAAGAAGCACAAACAGCATCTCGGCTCTGTCGCTGGTGTTTGGCTGCTCTGGTCGAGCGGCACATGTGAATTTCACTATGAATCCACCTCAAAGCTGCCGGATGGAATAGCCTCCAATCCGCTGCCCCCGAAATATGAAAGTATTAATTTAATGAGGCCAAATAGGCATGACTTTGCTTATGACTGAATTAATGTGATTTTCCTGCAGATCCCACAAAGACGCCATGTGTAGGCTTCATGTAATGCCAGCCGTGGGGCTCAGATCTCGGGGATAAGCGGGGGTTTTGTTTTGCCTCATGAGGAGCAAAAGATGAAAAAAAGAAAGTCCTGTTGGCGGAGGATCTATTTAAGGATTTGTGCATGACAATTCAATTAAAATAAACTCAATAAGTGCTCATCTTCCTCACGGCAGCAGGAGCAGTTTGAGTAGAGGAATTTTCTCAGGGCGGCTTCGATGTTATATATCTTTCAGGGCGACTGCATAACACGTTTCCAGGGACGAGAGATGTGGAACTATCTTTGGCCCGGTTGGTTTATTAATGTGGACCTCGCCTGTTGAACAGCCCGATTAATAATAAACTCAGCATACTTGAAAACCAGGACATGGAGACATCTGGGTTTATGTAACGTTGATGTAAAGACACAAGAGAAAATTAAATTTGGGTTTCAGGTGCTGATTTCACCTCCACCAGAGAGATGTCAAAGCAAAAGGGTGGAATGTAAATATCCTGGTTCTATAGAAGTCTGAGAAAATGACCCCAATTCTGACCGGAGTAAAAATGTTCAGTTCACTACTGAATGTTCATTTGAAGTCAGATACAGTAAAGCCCTGTAGATGAGTGTCACACCTGTAGTGGGTGGACCTCTCTCAGGCTCCACCCCCAGCTCCTCCAAATAGGGTTATTTCTGGTTTCACAACCCCAAGATGGCACCAGACAGAACAACAAACGCAAAAGTCTCTGGATGTTTTCCTGCTGGTTTCACAGAGCCCAGAGAATTAAAGCTAAGTCAACACTTCTTAAAGTGGGACACGGCACTTCTCCCTGCTTCCGACCTTTGTGGAACTTCTCTCATCGTCTAATCGATTTACTCGGGATAAAAAGTCCTGGCCCAAATCCCCAGCAGTCACATCCTGCATTGGAACATAATGTTGCCAGGGTGAAAACAACATTTCCTCCAAAAACATATTCGCCAACGCGCTGACCTCAGATTCATTCCATGTTTGTTTGTAATCCGGTTTCCCTGAGCTTCCTCCTCAGTATTTTCAGGGTGGTATTGTATTAAGACAGATCTCGCCCCCGGCTGGAGAATGTTGGGAATCCCAATGTGGGTCCGTGTGACAGACAGGAGAGCGGCTGGACGGACAGAGAACGCCCTGTGTTTGTACAGTAAACAGACTCCGTCCACAGAAAAACACACAAAACAGAAGAGCAGAAGCTACAGAACATTTCTGTTTATCTTCCCCCATTGCCTCCTCACCCTGGACATCCCTCCACATGGGACTGTGTGATCTGATAACAAGCAGCCAATCACACGGCTTAGCCAACTCATTCCTGTCCATGTGTCCTTTGTCCCTTCAGGTGTAGGGACAAAGTGAAAATCCAGATGTGAACTAATGACTTTGTGGATTTTTAATTAATTCAATTAAAATTACCGCAAATTATTGCAAGAGAAGGAAAGATGAGGTTTGTACCTTACTTCTCCTGCAGGGGGCAGAAAAGCACAAATGTATATTACAGCCATTTAAAGGTTCGCAAAAATATTATTTGATTAAAATATATGCTGAAGTCTTCTGAGGTTGTTATAGAATTCTGGATGGCTTTTCAGTTTTGTAATAATTCTAAGTTGCCTTTTTATAAACACAGACATCTGTTTATAAACTTTCTCCTGAGTTTATTTCATATATATATTCATATATTTATGGCACATTTTCTGTGGTACTGAGAAACTGTCATGGCTGCCACAGCGTGACAAACAAGCATGCACCTTGGCCGTAGAGCAATACATTTTTGCTGCCGACTTCTTGGGCTCACCCCCCGGTCGTAAACAGACCCTTGAAAATATACAGCACACTCACTAAATCACTAAATATTTCCCTTTTCCACATTTGAAATTTGCGCTTTCAATAAACTATCGCTGTAAAAACAAATTCTCCAGATTAAACTATGATTTGTTTCCATCCTTCAAAACACTCCCCCGCCCCAACCCCCCTCTTTGCAGAAGACATTACTACCTACTTTGAGAAGAATGTCCACACTGGTTCCCAGTCATTCTTTTCTAATTTCCCAGGCCTCCTTCCTCATTCCCACCAATTCTGCCACCAAAACCCTCCTCTCCATTTCTGCCCACAGAGCCTCCAAACAACTGGGCCTGCTCTGACCTTTGGCCTTTTCAATAATTTCTTAAACTTGATTTATTGTTGTATGTTTTTTTTTAAATCATGAATTGAACCACAGGAAACTGAGGTTGGCATTTATTTAAAATGGGTGGTGTGTGGGAGTAAAAGTTAAAGTATAAGTTTAGTTTAGTCAGCTCCATTCCGAACTCCAAAAAACAGTTATGTCTTCTTTAAGACACTAAAGATGTCTGCCTCTGTCTTTCAGATTGTCCTTCCTGCCCAACCGGAGCTACAGTGACAACGGGCAGACGATACTGGCGAACGACCAGGAGTCCCAGGACTCTGCTGGGGCGCGATGAGGAAGAACTTGTGATGATGAAGCTGTGATATAATCAGCTGCTGGGATGACCCCTCCATTTCTGAGGACATCATCTCTTCTGGATTCTCACTTTCAGATCAGACATCATGAACGTTGATGTCGACCGGTGGAATTCGAGGGTCAGTGGCACTACTTTTGGAAACGGGAGCATTGAAAGGAGACGAACGAAGAGCGCAGTGGTGCAGGAGTTTGGATTTGAGAAGTCTTGAAACATCTGTTCTCAATCCAACATCTGGATCAAAGGATGCAAAGTTCAAGTCCGGGGTCTGAGAACTACAGCGAACTACGAGCCAAAGCCAGGGGAGGATCTACCCACAGAGTCACTGTCGCTGACAGCGTTTTAACTGCATTCACGCCATTTTGACCAGCGTCACTTTTCTTTACTGAGATTCCTCAACACTCCAGCTGCTGGAGGCGGCATCATCATCATAAACGTCCAACAGAGAACCCAGACATTTCTAAATACAACATCATTGAAACTTTTACTGTGATGAAAACACTTTCCATGGCACAAAATAATGTTGCACTTACTCTGAGTTGAAGGCTTTAGAGAAGTGTCGCATCTCTGGTCACATCCTCACAGCCTTGCAGGACATTTTCAAAATCTTCTTCCTGCGAGAAACAACAATGAGGTGTAAAAATGTCCTCGGCAAAGTTTGCTACAAAGCACTGAACTGAAGAATCTGAAGGAAGACGTCTGAATGAGGGTCTTTAAAAGCAAATGTGAAAAAATCTGCAGAGGATTGGCCCACAAAATCAACTTTTTATTCAAAGAGAGTTAAAGGAATGGATTTAACTCTGTTTACAACTCAGAATATCAGAAATCTCTTCTTTTTACAGTGGATCAAATCCAGATGCAATGTTTGATTAAAATAATAAAACAACAGGCTCACGTGCAGACGTGCAGTGGTGGGCTCGTATGTAGAGTGGGCCGGGAAGCTCAGCTGATGGAAATAGGAAACAGGTGAGAACAGGAGGAGCCTGGTGAGACGCGGTGGGCGGATGTAGAAGGAGGGGGCCTCTGCTGGTCTCCGTCTCCGTCTGTCACAACATCAGACGTGTGAAACGACCAACCTACACTGTCCTTGGCGAGATCTGCATTTACATTTCAGCTTGTGTCGACGCCTCCGCCTCTGAGGAGAAGAGAAGACGAACGTTTGTCTGACGGAGCCTCGACATCCTGCTTCCAAGATGGACACATATCTGAGTGTCTCCTTACAAACTGAATGATTGATGAATAAACAGACAGAAGGTTGTGGAGCGATTGATTTCTGGATCATATACCACCTAAAATACAAATCTACAAATCTCATGCAGACTAATATCACCATGTGTGGGCCTGAGAGATGTTTTTAACAAGCCTTGATTATTTTTTGGAGGTGGCAGGTGGCGATTACACACACAGCCCCTCATCAGGAAGCCTATTTGGAAGCAGCAAACACGATTATCCCTGTCATGTCTCCCCTGGCTGAAAACAATCTTTGAGCTCATTTGCCAGGTTGATTGGCTCTCCCCTCGTCTGTGGGCCATTAACCAGTCAGGGGGCATTCATTAAGGCGGCGAACGCTTTAAAACAGAGACATCAAACTCAAGGCTCGCAGGCCACGTTAGGTCGTAGGTAGAATTCTGTTCAGCTGATCTAAATGTTTTCTTTTTGCACTTTATCTAATGTCCTGTCTGTCTTGTTAAGCAAGCGTTGACCCTGTTTGGCCCTCGCTAAGCAACAGTTGTTAATTTCCATCTCCTCTGTGACTGAGCTGCTTTAAAATTGCTGACTCCAACACAAAGCATGTCGACCTCAGAGCTGGACGTGGGGTTTTCTAAAAACATCTTGGTCTAAGATTCATCAGAAGTTAGCATCAAATTATTATTATTATTAACTCCAGCATCCTGGGGTTTTATCCTTCTATGGGCTGCTGGAAATTAGTCATCTGAGAAGCAACAAGTCGTCTTTTTCAAAGTGAATCAGGATTGGAATAAGGATTGAAAAATGTGATTCCGGGGGATTTATTACCTATCTCATTGTGAAGGCGGGACGTCAACACTGGAGTCAGGACTAAACTTGAGTTTTCATTAGAGCTGAGGGGGATTGACCAAATAAACAACTGTCAACTTTACTATAAAAAAACTAACAATATATTTTTGACAAAGTACAACTTGATCCTGTGTGTGCGGAAAACTTCAGCTGATGGCTCCATGAGCCCACGCAGTTTTTTTCCCTCTGGACAAAGTACTGGACAAACTTCAAGTTTTTCTCAAGGTGGTGATGAAAGACTTCTGCCACAAGATGGCGCTGAAGTACAGTTTGGTGTCACTGCAGCAGACCGTTTGGAAATGTGTTGCACCTGAACATCCAGGGATGTCAGAGCCTAAATACACGTGATCATCTATGGGAATAAAATGTGTGTCTGGCTGCTGATGATAGGGATGAAGGAGTAAAGGCAGCTTCAGTCTCATTGCACGTATTCTGCAGCTTTGTCTCCACACAACCACTAGATGTAGCTGCAACAGCTCAATTAGGTTCCGCTTCCTTAAGGAACATGTGTAATAATTACTGGAGCATGCTGCTGCACTTGGACAAACTGTTTCAGATTCATCCCTGAATTTAACTGGATCTTTCACTGATTTGTGCTGCTGAGTCAGCAGCAGGATTGTTTTCTTTTTTATACCTAACTCTTCAACCACATCGTCACCTTTCACCTTCCATGAGAAGAGAAAACAACCACCTGGACAGGAAGTGTGTCCTATAATCATCCTTAAACATTTACACTCCTGACAGGCAGAGAGAGCTAAATGAGTTAATGAGTAGAAGAAGATTTATACTCGTACACCATGTCTTCAACAGACCCCAGAGAAACGGAAGTGAAGGTTATCAAGACACAACTTTAGATTTCAGAAGGTGAGAGGAATTATATGTGATATGCTCAGTATGAACCAAATTCTGCCTCAGTCAGAAAGTGCTGTCTCAACATATGTGACATAAATTAATGAATACATCTTGACAATGAGTGTGGATGTAAAGGTGGAGCTCACCAACACAGAACAAAAGGAACAAGCATCTTCCCAGATGGATCCGTCAGCTCCTGCAGAGTGGTCAGATCTGGGTGTGGGGACCAGGCTGCACTGTGATCAGGTTCAAATCCCTCAGCGAGGGGACAGATGCTGGATGGGAAACCTCATCAGAACTCATCATATTCAAATCTCCACACATTCATTGCACCACATCAGATTAGTTCTACTATTAACAGCAGTAATTCCAAATCACTATTGTGATTTGGTTTTTTTTTATCGAACACACACACACACACACACACACACACACACACACAGGAGGACAATCACCATAGCAACCTCCATCTACAGCCACTGCCCTCCCCTCCCCCTCGGCTCGACAATCCACACACAGTAAAAACAAGGGGGGGGGCTGCTCCCATCATGCTTTGCAAAAGGAAGCAGGAAGAAGTGAGATGCATTCAGGGTGCACACTGGAGCATTGTGGTGTTGAGGAAGACAGCACACTGATGATGGATGAGGACGCACCAGTCAGGGAGCGGAGGCTGGCATTGGCTGTTCAAGCTGCTCCGTCTCTGTGGGTGAGTTCTCCATCGTGTATTAACCCAGGAAGCTGATGGATGGAGCTAAATGGGGCAAACGAGCAGACAGAGCAGCAGCCGGTGGATTTAAAGGGGCAGAGCAGTAACCCCCCCCCCCTCCAAGGGGATCCGGATGAGTGAGCCAGGGATCTAACCAGGTGATAGACCGGACCGGAAACAATTAGGTCACATGATTAGTTTGGGCTGGAAAGACTGAGATGCGTGTGCTTTGATGTTGTCCACCACCACCATTGACAATCCAAACCTCAATGAGTGCATCAGACGGAGATAAAAAAGTCAAGTCCTCACTTCATGCCAGCACTCACAATATGACACACACACACACACACACACACACACACACACACACACACACACAATTCAATTTTTGTATGAACCTTAACTTGAAATTCAATTTATATAAAGACAAAAAAACGTTAGTGTATTTTTAAAGATTCCTACACACAGGCCCAACAGTTTGGGCTGGAAAGACTGAGATGCGTGTGCTTTGATGTTGTCTTGTCCACCACCACCATTGACAATCCAAACCTCAATGAGTGCATCAGACGGAGATAAAAAAGTCAACAGTCCTCACTTCATGCCAGCACTCACAATATGACACACACACACACACACACACACACACACACACACACACACACACAATTCAATTTTTGTATGAACCTTAACTTGAAATTCAATTTATATAAAGACAAAAAAACGTTACAGTGTATTTTTAAAGATTCCTACACACAGGCCCAACAGACTGTACCACGCTACACAAATTAGGATGCTGGTGAAAATGTAAAGGAAACTGGACCTGTACTGGAGTTCAATGGCTCATTAATTTCTTAGCCACATGATGTCAGTGTTAAAAGGTGTTTGACTTTATAAAAGAGTAACAGATGACTGTTCGTAAACCTTTCGTCAGTTACCACCTGTTTTCAGCTCTTTACAAACTTTTCTCTGAGGTCTGAGCCGTCATCATCCTCATTCAGTAAGTTTTTAACCACAGCGTAATCACCCCTGAGCTGATAATGGCAATTATCAGCTGCTGGCTGGGAGAGCTCCAACAGTCGCTCATTTATAATGGTGATTAATTGCAGTTGGGTCACTTTTTAAGCTTTTGTGTTAAAGATTCACTCGAACACATACGAACCCAACACTTAGGTATGCTCTGAGTAATTGTCACATTTTACAATTTTAATTTGCACATGAAACATGTGAGTGTTGGGGCTTACAGGGACTTGGAGCAGCATGGTGGACACGCAGGTTGTTGGCGTGTTCTTCACGACATGAGATTCGGGGTCATTCAGAATTCTTCACAAGCTTCACCCCAGGCATGTCTTATCTTCTGTTTGCCTTGTAACTCAGAGAATATAACATGCTGAACATCCGGGTGTGTGCTCATTTCTCTCTCTGTAGACATGATCACAGGCGGTTTCCCCCCTCTCATCTCTGCTCAGGCCTGTGGTGTGGGGCCACAAGACACTGAGATCCAGTAAAAAATTGACTTCATTAACCTCCACACACACAGAAACATGCCGTCCCGCCCACTGTTAGGGAGTGAGCCAATAGAGAGTGAGCGAAGTGCTGCTCTTATCTCACTATTTATCCTGCAGGGATCACACTTATATCTGCTGCTGTCCGAGTGACATCACAGACGGTGCACGACAGAGAAGGAGGTGGAGAGTCAGAGAATGAGAGGACGCCTTTTAACTGATTTTTAACTTCACACATCAGAGACGTGCTTGTCTCAGGGGTAGGGGCTCTGCAGGTGAGTACATTATCACACTTTGCCGGGACAATGTGCGCTGTTGTACTTTGGCTCTCTCTGTTGCTGATATTGGTTTCTTTAGAAATTCATGAAAAATTTATTTTAAATTAAAAAAACCTGTTCCCACAACACGGACATAACAGGGAAATGCTATAATATTATATCAAGCTTTAAAATACTTCCACAGCAGGCAAATTTGTGTCTCTATACAATGTTCCAGTCCCGAATTTCAAACTCAAAGTAAAACTGAGAAATCTTGGGAGGAGAATTGAGCTTAAATACGTTTTCCTTTGTGTGTTACAAGTAAAAATGACAGCATTGACAATGATACAATATTTGATCTATATTGTATTTCTTATCTGTGACCCCCGATTCAGTTTGTGTGTCAAGAAATGGTTGAAATGGTGGAAACAATATACATATATTCAGATTTGTCAAAACAAATTTAAAGAATAGAAATACTAACAGTATGTTTGAATAAGTTATTTCCAAATTACGTTTTCACCCCTTCACACACTGAGGGATTTCCATATGAAAGTGCCCCTCGTCCCTTTAATGATCCTTCAGGTCATCTCTCAGTCACGGCAGGAGGTTTTTTATACGACAGGATTAAAAGCAGGACATTGATTTGAAACGGTTCACAGACGCAGCTTTAATCAATTGCTACTGCTGTTCGTGGCTGATGCTTCTATTCTATTGAGAGAAAACCTTGTGTAGTTGTGCCATTATCATCTGTCTGTGTTAAGTTTTTTGGCTGAGTTCACTTTTTTTGGCAGAGGGTCTTTGATTTTGTGTTCTCCACAGGCTCATTATTTGTCACCTGTGGCTTCCATTGGGTAAAAAGTAAGGTTGGGATTTATAGTGGTGGTGGTGGTGTGAACAGACTGGGCTCTGTTCTAATTTGTTCAAAGGGCTTGTTTCTGTGCACAGAGAATAATCCGGGAAGGAATAAACGTCAGGAGTCTTTAATCCTGCAGTGAATAAACAACCCAGAAGCACGATGAAACATATTTATAACTGATATAATTTAAGTAAACAGGACTTATCTTTATACCCGTTTTCAGGGCGGCTAAAGGAAGTGTAAATCAGCCTGCCAGTGTTGCTCTGATGGTCGAGGCCGATAACATGTCAT